>OW026524.1:7972158-8183542 GCA_932274085.1 Protocalliphora azurea
CGCCGAAGCTTTGGCTAGTCCTCTAACACTTTTATTTAATAATTCTATTGAGCTTGGCAATTTTCCTGATATATGGAAGGATTCCTACATTATTCCATTGCATATATCTGGAAATAAATCTGATTGCAAATTATCGTGGTATTGCAAAATTGAGTACAATACCTAAATTATTTGAAAAAATCATCACTGATCAACTGTGTTTTCAAGTAGAAAACTTATTATCATGTTATCAACATGGTTTCCGTAAAAGGTGTTCTACTATTACAAATCTTCTTCAACTCACAACTATTGTAAATCGTGCATTCCTCCAACAAAAACAGACAGATGTAATTTACACTGACTTTAGCAAGGCATTTGATAAAGTTAATCATTTGCTTCTGATAAGAAATGGGATTTACTGATCGTTGTATAAAGTGGATACACTCTTATTTATCTAATAGAAAACAAACTGTTTGTTACAAAAATTCATGCTCTAGATGTATAAACGTTCTGTCAGGAGTACCACAAGAAAGCCACCTTGGACCACTGCTTTTTTCCTTATTTGTAAATGATTTGCCACAAGTAATTCATTACTCAAATATTTTGATGTATGCAGATGATGTGAAAGTATTTCTAAGTTATCAACATATAGATGATTATCATTATCTTCAAGAAGACTTAAATTCATTTTACAACTGGTGTAATATAAATCTCATGGCACTTAACCTTAAAAAATGTAAATATATGTGTTTTGTAAGAAAATGTAGATTACCGATATATTATGTCCTAGGAGGCTATCAACTAGAAAGAGTTGACACTATTTTAGACCTCGGAATTTTGTTGGATTCTAAACTTAATTTTATTTCACATATCACGGTTACTGTAAATAAAGCTAGAGGAGTTCTTGGTTTTGTTAAACGCTGGGCAAAGGAGTTCAACGACCCTTACGTGACAAAAACTTTGTTCACATCACTTGTAAGACCTATTCTGGAGTATGGATCTATAATATGGGATCCTATCTATCAAAAATACATTGATCTCATTGAATCAGTCCAAAAGCAGTTTCTTCTGTTTTGCCTTCGAAGTCTTCATTACCCATTAAATATACCACCATATACTTCTAGACTTGCCCTTATAAAGCTGCCTACTCTGAAAAGCCATAGAACTATGTTCTATATAACTTTTATGCTGAATATAATTAATGGTAATGTGAGTTCTGGCTTTATAATAAATAATATCCAGTTTTTAATTCCTCGACGCCCTACTCGTTATTTCGTACCATTAACAGTTCATTTCTATAGAGCTAATTATGCCAATGCCGATCCTTTAAGAAGAATGTGCAATGAGTTTAATACATATTATAATTTTATTGATTATTCACTTAACCCTAAAGATGTTAAAAACAATATTTTATTCTTTCTTAACTCATAAGATCTGTACAAAACTTTTGTGAAAATTATATTTATATAATTAATTGTATATTTAGTAAAATATGTATTATTTTTAATTGTCTGTAAGGAATATTTTCCATAGACAAAATAAATTAATAAATAAAAATAAATAAATATTTACTGATCCCAAATGTTGAGAGATGGTAATTTGAATTTTTACCTCACTCAAATGTTGAGTGGACATGGTTGCTTTAGGTCACACTTGTACAGGTTTGGACGCGATAGTGATCTCTAGTGTCCCAGTTGTTGCCTCAGTTGTGGAAAAAATTGCTGAATAGGTATTTTCGTATTTTGTGAAGTCCCTACTTGTAGAACCTTGTAGATTGGAACGAATTCGTAAAGATGATACAGTGTAGATAAGGTCTATACTAATCCCACTCTGCAAAGGATAGCCTAGTGGTAATTCCGCAGTGCTAACTGGTGCTCCGATGCGTTTCAGCGTGTTAAAGTCTCACACTTCTGGTAGTGCCAGAGTCTTTCGAATATTTCACCTCGTTAATAAAAAAAAACATATATACATATATACATATATACATAGCGTGTAGAAATATATAGTTAATATTTAGTTAATATTTAATATTTATTATGATTATTTGAAAAACAATAAATGAGAAAATATAAAAATACAATTAAATAGAACGAACAAAAAAATATGAAGATTTCTTTGTGCAATTTGGACCTTACTACTTCTTTTATGTATGTCAGTCAGCTATTGTGTTTCGGATAATTGGGACCTATATTAATAACATTTCCTCCGAATCTTATGAAATTAAGACTCTATCATGTATTTATAGTTATACATAGGAATATATCAGTTTTTCAAAGGTATAGTAACATAATAATAACATTCAAGAACAACATCCTCTCTTAAATTTTTGAATATTTTTATACATAATATTGTCTTTTTTACATATCAGGCTTTTTGGGGGAGAAAACGGCTAAAAACTATTTTTCGCTTCTTTTCTAAAACTATTTTTATTGTAAACACTAAAATTTTGACAATTTAGTTTAACCAAATACAAAGTAAAAAGGGGAATCCTATTTTAATGATTTACAGATCCTATTTTAATGATTTACAGATCTTGTTGATGTCGTTAGAGTTTACAAGTCAGTTTTTTGGTGTTTGTATATGTATACGGTTTAACATTTATTAAAATAAGAAAGTGGACTAAAAATGCCAAACAAACGTAAGAAAAATGCTTTGTCTTTACAAGACAAATTAAAAATATTGCAAAAGATTGACAAAGGCGTTCAAGGAAGCGTTTAGCATTGGACTTTAATGTAACTACTGCTACCATTAGCTATATTAAATCGAATAGAAAATCAATATTGGATGCTGTTGCCAATACTTATCAACACGTATCTAATGAAACTTTACATAAAATGGAAAGTTTTTTGTTATATTTCGTTAAGTTTTTTATAGTTTTTATGTTAAATAAACTAAAATGAAAAAAAACATAGTTTTTATATCTTTATGGTCAAATTTACCTAAATTTTTGTATAAAAAAATCGTCCAGAAATTCGAATAATTCGGAAATTCGAATCGCATTAAAAACAAAGTGGTTCGAATTTCCGAGCGTGTACTGTATATTCGATAACTGGGGATTTCTAAAAAGTGATTTCAACAAACAGACGGATATCGTTATATCGACTTCCCTATCAATAAGGATCCATAAAATATATACTTTTTGGGGTCTTAGATGAATATTGTAGAAATTACAAACGGAATGACAAACTTATATATACCCTTTAAAGGGTATAAAAGGCTCCATGTTAGGATGGCATTTCAAATGTGATGTTGAAGGGGGCTTATAAATGTAAAGCCGAACAGTTTCTAATGTTAATGAGCAAATATATGCGGCATAAAACATTTTTATCACTATTTAAAAAACACAGACTTGTCCTACTGCCCAAAGATAAAGACGTTTAGATGATCCATCGTCATATTGTGTGCTCTGCACCGATTCTCGTGTGAGCTGTTGAATTTTGCGGACGTGTTTTTGAAATCGTTGCGGTTGATTAGTGAATTTGATAGTGTTAGTGAGTGTGTTTTCTTATGGAGTGTACAGTGCCCTTCTGTGTTGTTGTTTTTGATACTCCGCTGACAATTAGTTAGAGAAGTCTCAAAACATCTCCGGCAGAAAGTAAGGTTAGATACGTACTAACGTGAAGATTGGCCTTGCCACTTTGACAGTGTATTTCGGTGTTGACTGGCTTTTGATTTGGATTCTTGCCATCTGTTTTGACTGCCCCCTGGTGCTGATTGGATTGGTGACGACGTGGTTTGTGCCCTGGTTATTGCTCATCTAGTAAAAGGTAGGTGTCACTTAAGTTTTAGTAGATTTGTTGTCGAATAGTCCGATTCCGCCGGAAGAAGGGGAAGGACGATGCGTCCGACCTCTCTGAGGCGCCGACGGATGCTACTATGGATCCGCCGCCAGCTCCGGTGCCACGTGTGAGGCACACGCAGAGTGAGCTTTCGAGCGCAGAGGCGGACTGCGACGAGAGGAAGCGCTTCAAGCCGGGAACGCCGCCTGCGACCCGTGCTGTTGCTAGAGCTGCCCCTGCTGCTAATGGCGCTGTTGTTGCTGTCGGTGCTGTCGGTGCTGCCAGTGCTGCTGGTGCTGTTAGCACTGATAACGCTGTTGGTGCTGTTGGCGCTGCTGCTGGTGCGAAGGAGAAGAGGGAGAGCACACCCAAGAAGAGGGCTCTAGCTGCGCTGGACCCTGGTGTTATTGGGGAGATGAAGGCCGTCACGACGAGCCTCCTGGAGGAGGTCATGGACGACGGCGTCCCTCCCAGTTTGGCGAAGAGTGTTCTGGTGCACTCTGGTAGGTACGAGTCCCTCTTGATGCGACTCGTTGCTGAGAACGAGCGGCTCCGTGGACGACTCGATGTTCACGAGTCTGGTAAATTTGGTACAGCCGTGACCCATAGGGTCCCGAGAGTGCCACCTGTTTCTATACTGCCCAGACGGACTCAGGTCCCGACCCAGACGCCTGCGAGTCAGGTAGCTGCCCCGAAGCCGGTCGAAACATGGTCGGTGGTCGTTAAAGGGAAGAAAGGTCGTCACGGAGGTTGACCCCACCCTTGGGGTGCGCGTACATGAGCTACGGCCGTTGCGTGATGGCGGTGTGGTCATAAGGACCCGTCTGTCGCTGAGAGGGAGAAGATTTCTGCTAATGAGAAGTTCGGAGAGGTTGGCTTGGAGGTGCTCATGTAGGACAAACTTGAGCCAAAAGTGTTGTGCAGAGGGTGCATCCGGAGAACACCCCGGACGAGTTTATGTAGGAGCTTTATGCTTGGAATTTCACAAGCTGGCCATGTGGCTTCACGCTGCACAAACGAGGAAAACTGTCGCAACTGTGCCTTCAAGGGACTCCCGTCCGGACATCTAATGATGTCTGCAGCGTGTCCAGTCTACAACGCAATAATTGCGAGGGCGAACTCACGTCACTAAAATGGAGCAAGACCTGAAGATTTTACAGCTTAAATGTCAGCGGTCATATACGATGATCTGCGAACTCGGGCAGGCGGTACGCGACTTTGGGGCGACTTTTGCACTTGTGCAGGAGCCATATACTACGGGTGGTCTAATTAGGGGTTTACCGAGGGGCTATGCGGGTTTTTACGGACTATGGGGGCAACTGACAGGAACCTTGACTGTACAGTATTTAGTCGTAGTCAGTGGGGGGTCTGCGTTTCCGTAGAGGGAGGTTTTGGGAGGATGTTCCTGGCTAGCATCTATTGTAGGTTTGGGGGGCCACTGGAGCCGTATTTAAACTATATGGATTCGGTGCAAATCCTCGAGAGTAGTTATCCTGTAATCCTAGGCCTGGATGCAAACGCATGCTTTCGTATGTGGTTCTCTAAAATGGGCAGCTCCTGTTCATCAGAACTATGTACGAGGACTAATGCTTAGTGAGTGGCTAATCACCAAGTGCGTCATTGTGTTGAATGAACCGAGTGACCATTATACTTTTGATGGTCCGAGGGGAGTTAGTGACATTGACGTGACAGCTGCAAACGGGGTAGCAATGACTGTTTTTAGATCTAGCCAGGAGGGTGTGTGACGACTGGGGTGTTAGTGACCATAATCTCATAGAGATTGGACTCTCTCGTCACAGACGAACTCGGGAGACAGCACCACTTAGAACGTGGAGGGATCGCGACGTTAACAGGGACAATTACTCGGAATTCGTTAGGGCGACTGCTTCGTTGCAGTCAATTGATGACTTCAGGGCAGGTCAATTGATGATGACGGTTGATAGACCATATAGATCAGTGGATGTGTTCAGGAAATGACTCATTGCTTGGCCGACGTCGTGAGACTAATCTGGGAAAGGTCAGTTGGTGGACTCGCGAACTTGATCAGATGCGAAGGTCTGTCAAGCAACTCCGGACTTGTTTCCAGAGACCTAGACGTATCAACGCTGATGATCGGGATCAGCGTGAAACTGACTATCGGTCTGCTCTTCGAACGTACAAAGACATAATCGTTATGGTAAAGGAGGACGATTGGAGGAGCTTCGTAGGGGACAACAGGAATGAACCCTGGGATAGAGTTTACCGAGTGTGCAGGGGTAGGAAGGATAGGCTGGCTGACTTAGCTTCTCTTCAGGTAGGCAATATTATATTGTCGACTTGGAGAGAATGTACTGACGAAATTTTGGGGGTTTTCTTCCCAAGTGCGGATCCGTTTGACCACTCTCCTCTCATTAGGGAGATGATTGATGGTATGACTGGAGGGATGTGTAAAAGTATCTAGAAGGCCATACCTGCACATCTGGAGTCGGTCTTTGGTAAGTGTCTTAGTGAGGGCTATTTCCCCGGGTCTTGGAAGCGCGCTCGCTTTGTAGTTCTCCTGAAGTCTCCTGATAGGGTGAGGAGTAATCCTCGCTCTTATCGGGGCATCAGTCTCCTTCCGGTACTTGCAAAAGTGCTGGAAAGAATTATGGTGTCTCGACTGAGGGAGGACGCCAGCGGAGGACCTTCTGAGTTCCAGTTCGGTTTCAGGGAAGGTAGGGGCATTGAGGATGCCTGGTTGCACGTGACTAGGAGCGTCTTCCACCAAATACATCATTGGCATTTTCGTAGATTTTAAGGGTGCTTTTGATCACCTGTCGTGGGGTAGCGTCTTTAGAAGGCTGGAGGAAGTGGGCTGTCGACAGCCAGCCCTCTGGAGGAGCTACTTCAGCTACTTGTGTCGTAGGTGCCAGCGACACGGTTTGAAGGGACATTACTCGTGGGTGTCAGCAGGGTTCTATCTGTGATCCATTTATTTGGAACATTATGATGGATCCTCTGTTGGCGCAACTTGGTCGTTCCTTCAAGGTGTATGCGTATGCGGATGACTTGCTCATTCTTGTCGAAGGTCAGTCTAGTGCTGATCTAGAAAGAAGGGGTGCGCAGGCCATGCGTGATGTGTGTGAGTGGAGCGGTCGTTCAGGCGTCGAAGTGGCGATGGACAAAACCGAGATAATGTTGCTTAAGGGCAAGTTATCGCGGGGTCATCCTCCACTCATACGGACTGACAGCATTAGTCTCAGATATGCGACTGAGATCAATTATCTGGGAATAATGATGTGTTTCTGGTTCATCTTACTCACATAAGGGATAAGTTATCGACTGTTGCAGGTAAGGTTAAGCGCAACCTCAGGAGTGACTGGGGTCTCAGCAGGCTTGCTGTTCGTACCGTGTATGGGGGCTTTTCGTTGCTTGCGCAACGTTTGATGCTCCTGCATGGTCTTATGCTGTCAGAGGGTCGCAATGTTAGCGTGCATGCCAGTTTGTAGGACGGTATCGACGGACGCACTTCAGGTTTTTTTTAGGTGCGGCACCTCTTGATTTGGTGGTAATACGTCGTGCTATTGCTTTCAAGATCAAGAAGGGGCTACCAATTCTTGGGAATGATTGGGTTTCTGCTTCTGATCTGATGAATGGAGATAGTGTGCAAGTTAAGACGCTCTTAGATGAGTGTCTTTTGTCTTGGTGGAGGACGAGACGGACGAACAATGACTTCGGTCTGAGTCTGGGTTTTATACTGACGGGACTTGGCTCACTCAATGCATTTTGCATAAGAGAGGTCTTCCCGATGCTCCGAACTGTGGGTGTGGGAGGGGGCTTGAGGACATGTGACATGTACTGACGACATTCCACTACTGTGATGACATTAGAGAGTTAGATAGTATGGGCACATCTCATACTGCCGGATTTTAGTAGGGCCTTAGTAGATGTGCGGACAATTGTATTTGCTAGGAGAAAAGGGAGGAAAGTAGTGGAGGCGGCTCCTATATGAGCAACCGTAGTGGTGCTCCTTGCCGCTGTTGCTTGGTCGCTCTTTTCGTCGCTGTTGCTTGTCCCCGGTTTGCAGGTATGTATATGACCGTTGCAGTGGTTGAAATGATGTATTGTAATTTTGCTCCTACTTCGCTTTCCTGTATCGCCGTTCCTGTTTCTTGCTGTTTGCCTCGTCTCACCTTTCTGTCTTTCACGTTGTTGATTGTTTGTGAGGTAATTGTTGTCCATTTATGTTGATGTGTGTTTTGTGTGTGGCCGTGGCGTACCGAACTGTTTGGAGTTCAACTAGTAGTAGTCATCCCTGACTACGAAGTCCGACTGGTGACTTAATACTGGTACCACGGGTGTCAGGAGCCCCTGGAATTTCGGTTCCAGCCTGACAGATGGGGAGCTTTTCGTGGTGGCTGTGGTTTAGACCCAAATCGGGGGCAGAGCATGAGCTGGGTGTGGAGTTGCATTGCAACCGGGTGCCGTGACAAGGGGGAAGTCATGTCCAAATACATGACTCCAAATTGGTACTCAAAGATGGCTTTTGTCAGACTAGTGGGCGTTGGTGGACGCATTGTATTCACCCTGTGCGAAGAGCACCGTTAGGTTGAGTCTACATAGACGGGTGCTCACGTATAGGCTTTCCAGATCAAAATCGTCAAAAAGCTTGACATTCAAAAGAAAAAACTTGATTTTTCTTGACAATTTAAAAATCAGTCAAAATAAAAAAATTTTTTATTTTTTCAATTGATTTTATGATGGACAAATATGGTACATTTTTGAATATTTTACAGTTTTTGAGGACATTTTAAGGGTATTTCAAGTTAAACAATTAAAAATAAAATAACGTTAATAGGTAAACACTTTTTTTAATTAACAAAAACAATTAATAAAATTACATTTAATTCAGAGTTTTCATTACTAAACTAATACTAATAAAAACATAAAAAATAAACATTTAAAATACAGTCTCTTCATTGCATAACATTTAAATTAAAGCACAGTTAATTTTTAGACCTTTTAATTTCGATACATATATTTGGTGTTTTTAGTAACAGATTTTATTAAACTAGTAGCATCTGGTGTAAGTAAATACTGCTGAAAATTTCATCAAAATTTTGTCTGATTATTAATTCGACCTTTATGAGATCAAGCGACATTTTATTTCTGTCTTTGGTGTACAAATTATTTAAAATACTAAATGTTCTTTCGCAATATGCATTGCTTATTGGAATTGAAAAAACAAACGATATTAATTTATGCAGATTTTGTACATTGTTTTTATCACATTTTTTAAAGAAATAAGCCCATATGTTGTAAATCGATATGTCTTTTGGTAATTCTTCAAAAACTTCCCGAAGGCAGCAGTAATCTGCATATAACATCTCAGTATCAATTGAATTTGATATTTTTAAAATACATGGCAGCTCTGCTAAGTTGTTCCATGACAACAACGAGTTTTTATATTTAAAAATTTATTTTTCTCCAAAATCGTATCGTTTTTCTAAATATTTTACAGCAAAATCAAAATACTGGACAGCATAAGGATATGTTCTTACATTTACCAACTCTCTTTTAAAGCTTTAGCTACTTTTTGCTGCGCATATGGGGCTAAAATATTTCGCGTTATAGCTGCTGCTTTTGTTCTTCCACATGAAATTTTGCTGGCAATGCTGCTATCGCAGTAGTTGGATAAGCATAATTTTAATTGACAATCCAAACTGTTGTAGCTAAGTCCATGAACAACATTGTTGAATACACTTACGAGCTCAGCACGAGCTATTTGAATTTCTTCGTTTATTTCTTTAGGCTTAGCAAAACTGGCAATACTCAGGGACAATTTTTATGATTTTAATATTTTTTGGTTTTTTTAGTGCCCTTGTGTTTATCCAGAGAACGGGCTCCTTCGTATTTAATTACAATTTCTGTTTGACACAATTTTCACATTGCAGTGAAATCATTCTTTTTTATCCATGCGGAATATTCAGGTGTTTTATTCCATCTTTCAGAAAATGTAGTATATCTTACTTTTTTTGATGGTCCAGCTTCCTCGTCGTTTTCCATAATTGTCAGCACACTATTTGAATTTATTTATTCTATGGATAAATTTATACTTTTTTAACAAATGTATTTTAAATAAAAAAATAAATTTCAACTTGCATTTCTTTATTATATTCTCTTATTTATAAATAAGCTGTTGTGTGTGTTGCTATACAACAACTAATAAGCTAATGTTTTGTTTTTAACTATTTTGTTAGTGTTGGGCTAAAATATGTAATAGTGTTGAGCTGTTTAGAAGGGTAAAAATAAGTCATGGTATATTTAAAAGCAATTAATTTTTTTTGTTAATGTTAATTTTTTCTTGATTTTTCTTGAAAACTTTATGGAAAAAAATTTTAAAATTCCGTTTTAGCTTGACAAATGACATTTTTTCTTGATTCTTGACACGCTTTGAAAAAGCTTGACAATCAAGCCAAATCAAGCCCGTCTGGCAACCCTACTCACGTAAAACCTCCGACGTTGTCTGCTCTGTACCCGACACGGCGGCTTGTCTTCTTGGATAAAATCTTTTCCTTGATGTATAGCTCATACGTGGTAGAGAACATTATGTCATGCTACACTCTAAGATAGCTTCGGTCTTAGAGAGCGTAGCAGTGTGGCAGGTATATATAGGTGTACCTTTGCCTCGACTTGTCTGGGGTCTATAATGGGAAAAAGGACCTTCGGGGCCTGAGACTTAACACAATCTGGTACCACGATACGGCAACAACTGCTCGTCGGTGTTGTCGTACTGGACTGGCTGTTGGTTGAGGCCCTTCGGGGAGTCACGTGGTGGCAATGGTTTAGACCTAAACCGCAGGAAGGGGTTTATAGTCCCGATGTGATGTTGCATAGCAACACACGTCGCCAATAGTGCGACATGAGGGTAGATAGCTCCAACACCTAAGCAAGGGGGAGTGGACTTATCCAGGCAATGAGTCTCCCTAATTGCCACCTGTGTGTTCTTAACAGGCACATGGGGGCGTTGGTGGGCGCATTGACCTTACCCAGTGCTAAGACCACCGTGGGGTTAGGCCGTCATGGCAGGTACCCACGTTAATCTTGAGCACATCTGTCTGCTCTGTACCTCATTCTCTCGTGTACTATTGGATCGGACGTGTTTTTAAATCGTTGCGATTGTGCGATTGTTATAAACAAGTGTTTTGTTGGTTTGATAGTGTGAGTATGTTTTTCATAAAAGTGCAAAGTGCCTTTCTGTGTTGTTGTTTTGAGACTCTGCAGACAATTGTTAGAGAAGTCTCAAAATATATCCAACAGAAAGTAAGGTTATGTTTGATCAAACCTGAAGATTGGCCTTGCTACTTTATGTATTGATTTTAGGAGTTGCCTTATCTTTGACGACTGGTTGTTCGCCTGGCTATTGATTCTGGTTCTTGCTACTTGTTTTGACTGCCCCCTGGTGCTGATTGGATTTGTTATCGACTTGGCTTGTACTCTGAATATTGATCTTGCTCATCTAGTGATAGGTAGGTGTCACTTGCTTTTTATTAGATTAGTGGTTGAATAGTGCGATGCCGTCTGAATGACGCCGCAAGAAAGGCAAGGGTGATGCGTCCGATCTTTCGGAGCCACCGACCGATGCCACTATGGGTCCGCCGCCAGCTCCGTTGCCGCGTGTTAGGCGAACTCTCGAGCTCAGAAGCGGATGAGTATGGCCAGCGATTTAAGCCAGGAACGCCGCTTGCGACCCGTGCTCCTGCTATCGCTGCTTTCCAAGGCGCTGCTTGTGCTGTTAGTGCTGTTGGTGCAGCGGTTAAGGCTGGTGCAGCAAGTTCAGTGCTATTGGTGCTGCTGCTGGTGTGAATGAGAAGCGGAAAAGCAGACGCGAGAAGAGGACTTTAGCTGCGTTGAAGCCTGGTGTTATTGGAGAGATGAAGGTCGTCACGACAAGCCTTCTGGAGGAGGTCACGATCGGCGGTGTTCTTCCCGGTTTGGCGAAGAGTGTCCTGGTACACTCGAGAAGGTACGAGTCTCTCTTGAAGTTACTTGTGGCTGAGAACGGACGTCTTAGTGGACGACTCGACGTTCACGAGTCTGGTTGTAGCGGTACAGCGGTGGTCCCCAAGGTCCCGACAATGCCTTTAGTCTCTAAGCTGCCCAGAAATACTCAGGTCCCAGCTCAGACGCCTGCGAGTCAAGTAGCCACCCCGAAGCCGATGGTCGTTAAGGGGATGAAGGGCGTGACGTCGAAGGAGGTGCTGCAAAAAGTCGTCACGGAAGTGGGCGAATCCTAGGAGTGCGAGTACACGAGCTACGGCCGTTGTGTGATGGGGGTGCGGTCATAAGGACCCGTCGGTCGCTGAGAGGGAGAAGATTTCTGCTAATGCGAAGTTCGGAGAGGTTGGGTTGGAGGTGTTCATCAGGACAAACTTGATCCAAAAGTGTTTGTGCAGAGGATGCATCCGGAGATCACCCCGGACGAATTTATGTAGGAGCTTTATGCTTGGAATTTCACGCAAAATGCCAAACACCAAATATTTTCAAATTTTTTCAAAGAAAATTGCTAATTTGAGTTATGCTCAAAAATTTCGATCTTATAACCGCATAATAACACCCATTTATAGACTTGCAGCATTGAAATTCTGCAATGCCTTTCTTATCTCTGATATGATACCCATAGATCTATAAACCAGAGAATCACGAACTTTTGTCCCTGGAATCGACTCCACAGAGAGCTCCGAGGTGTTTCAGCGTGTTAAAGTCTCACACTTCTAGTAGTGCCAGAGTCTTTCGAATGTATTTCTATGAATACACTTAATAAATTAAATATATTTTCTTTTAACTTATTTATTGTTATCTTATTTTTATGTTCTTATTTTTTTAATAAATATTTCCATTTACTCCTTAATTATCTAATTATCAAATATTTTCTTTTAATTACATAATTTATCAATTTCTTTAAATTACATTAAACTAGTTATTTTTGTTCAATCTATGCTAAGCAAGATCTCATAATAAAATGTAGAAGTTAGTTCTTAAGCAACAGTAGAAATGTTTAGATTAATGATTTTGAAAAAAAATAAATATTAAAAATAATTAATAATTTTATTAAAAAATAAAAATTATTTAGGAATAAAATTTACATCACGTTCGTAACTTATCGAAAAACTACGAATACAAACTTGATACTTTTTCGAAATTCGAACATTTATGGTGCAAAAATCTTTCCTATACTTTGATACTTTCTTTTACTCTATTCATAAAGATTTTTATATTTCTTGACATATTCATATGAATATTTTATCATGGGATCCATTTCAGTTTTGAAATCTTTGGAATATTATTTTTATTACATCTATGGGGGAAAAAGTAGTAAAAAGGGCGTAAACGGGAAGTTACATTTTATTCAAGTTTATTAAGCCAATTTTGATAAAATTAAGAGGATCGGTTGGTTCACTTAGTCACACAAAATATGGGACGTTATTTAAAACTGGGATACGAATATGTAGATAGAACAAAATTGAGTTAAATATTTTGGTATTTTTTTTTTAACATAATTTTTTAGGGCGATGATGGAATTTGGAACTTCGTTTATTAAAGTATTATATTGAACCTAGAAACATGAAATTAACAATACATAGTCCTACATGGGTAAAAATTCTATAATATTGAACATAGAAGCATAAAATTAAACACAAACAGTCCTAAGTAAATGAGAATGCGCAAGAGAGGACTTTGTGATACTTTTTTTTCTAATGGTACTTTCTGAACTTTTTGTAATAATTATCCTAGAAACATGAAATTAAAAATATATGGTGAAAAATTCACAAGCTAGCACAAAGTAGACCAGAGATAACACAAAATATATCGCCATCTCTTTCTAGAGATGTTGTACTTTGCTTAAAGTCCCATAAGGAAATATTTCAAACTCTTTTTTTTATTTCTGTCCAGTGTAGCCATAAATTATTTTTGTAAATCTTACAATTTTACATAAAAAAACTTATTTTTGGAAGAAAAATCTTTTTTATTAAAAGATTGTATGCAATTTATGCATTTAAATGTTATTTCAAAAATAAATAAAAAACCATAGAATTAATCCGGTAAAATTGAATGAAAATACTTGTAGGATTTAGAATTGCATTAAACCACTTATTATTAGATTTATATAATGAAAATTATTGGGGAATCGGATTTGAAAAACGTATATAATAATAAAAAGAAAATTTCACTAATTTCAAATTATATTAAATAACCATTAAATGAAATTGTGTTGTTTAGATTTTCTTTATCCGATGAAAAGTTGAAAATAATGTTTAACTTTTCTGATAAATAACACAAGCAATTGTTTTTTTTTTTACTTTTTGTATTGATCGAAATAAACACTACATAATGATGAAAATAAAAAAATCGTTTAAAAGACTATAACGTTTTTAGCAAAAGCTTCTAAATATTGCCCTTTTTGACTAAAATAAATATCAAAAAGCAATAGCTAACAACTGCTGAAACAAAATTAGCCCACACATATCAAAAGCCGAAGCAAAAGTAACACACTGCTTTTCAAATTAGACATTTTTAATAAAACTAGCTGCTGACAAAATTCAAAAATTGAGCAAACACTTGATTCTCAACCAATCAACTTTGCGACGCAACGTATATGTTTTTGAACATTAATTGTGTGAATAACCCTGTTCTTTGGTTATTTTGTCAAAAAGTCACGTAGCTAAAAAAATAAATTTTCTATAGATTTCTGCGATACGCTACCTAGAATTTTTGTGTCAATATCTACTTACACACACCTGCATAAAGCAGGTTGAAATAGGTTGATAGCGATAAGATGATTTCTTGTTCAATTTTTGGGCCTTTAAAGTCGTAAATGGAAAAATTTAGAAAAGAAATAAATGCAGCAGTCGTACAAAATAGGCACACACAGAAAAACGAAAATGTGCTAATAGCCGTACGACCATCAGGTAGTAGCCGTAATACCAAATTTGATGAAGATCGGTCTAAAATTAGGCATAGCTCCCATGTAAGGCCTATTTTCGAAAAACACTTTAACTCGTGTAACTCGCACATAAATTACAGTATGAAGATAATATTTGAAACAAATAATTATTAATACAACCAGAAATCATAGTATCTAATTTCATAAGGATCGGTCCATAAGTCTTGAAAATCGTTTTAAGGCACAAACGCAATGGTATAGAGTATCATATTGTCGGGCTTGACGAATATAACTTTCTTATTTGTTCTTTTTGTATTTTTGCAAAGGGCTGTTATTCTTTTATTAAAAACCACTTTATACATTTTCTGCAAATGTGATTTTAAATTATCTACTAGTATTAACAGTTTTAAATTATTTTTTGTATAATTTACACACTGATATTGAAGAAACGAGTTAGGTGTCAAAAGGGTAGGGTAAAATTAGCTGAATATAAATAAAAATCACAAATTTTTTTTGACGTTATAAAATATTTTATTTGATAAGGGTTATTTTAGGGTACAATTTTAATTTAATTTAATTTTAGAGGGCTTAAACATCGGGTTGCACACACGACTCTTGCTTTACGAGTGTTGATCGACTATATTGACAGCTGGTTGGGGAAGTTAGCATTTATGAACAGCGTCAGCGTTGGTGATATTTGTTCACGGGTGTGAACGTCCTTCCGGACCTGGCAACCTGTGAACAAAAATATTAGTTTCATGAATTCAAAATTGAGCTAGAGTAATGGGTAATAAAGGGTAAAGGGTTAGTTTCAAAAAGTGGGTTAAGATGAGTAGGTAAAAAACTAATTAGTGGGTAAAATTTCTGCCATCCATTAGCTAATGTAATGTTTCCATTACAGAAAATGATCTGGGGTTAATGGGTTTAAGTTCTAAAAGATTTTACTTGATGGGCTGAGTGTGCTCGTATGTGAACATCTTTAAAATTTTAAAGTTTTGATATAGAACAGTTCTAAAATGGTTTTGAATGACGTCTTCTTCAGGTGGGTTCTAAATCTTTTAACACCAGCTTTTCATAAGTCTACTATGTGTAGCGCTTCAGGTAAAATAAAATGTTACATCAAGTTTTGAGTTTTCAAATTTGCAGAACTTTTATTAGGGAATTCCTGTCACTCTGTGTTCACCTCTTTCCGTTATGGTGTAATAATAAAAAGCTATAGTAATACTAAAAAGCCTCGAAAACAATCGAACGTAAGTAGTAAAAAAGGCTTGGGTTGGTTTTCTGATGTTGGTTTTTGGTAATAAGTAAAGTTTTTGTTATTTAATATGCAATTAGGTGGGTAACTTCAACTTTTTAAGCCAGTTCTAAATAGCATTTATTGCTGGCTAAGTTTCGCAATTAATTCCGAACATGGCTGTTTGACATTTATAGTCGGTTATGGGTTTATTAACGCTTTTTTACGAAATATTATTCGCTGAAACAATGGGTGGGTAGTGTTCAATAAGATCTGCCTGCACATTTTCGTAATGTCGGCATTAGAAATATTTTACAAAAGCGCCATTTAAAGATTAGCATAACCAAATCTAGTTGTTGAGTAGGATAAGTGTATAAAGCATAATCGGGTAAATAGTAATGGGTAATTAAGGATGCAGCACGTTATCATACTAAATTTTGAGCTCGGATTTCCATCATTTCGTAAAAAATGTTTGTAACTCACTGGCTGTGTATTGAAATGGAGAATTTACCTAATAACTGTCATTGGGTAAACAACGGGTAGTTGTGTAATTTTCCTCACAAGAACATTTTTCTTCAGAGTTATTGAGTTTTTTTGAGTATATCTTAAATTTTCCCAAACTGACTTTTATCAAGCTTGTAAGAACTAAAACACGAAGCTATGAATTGAGTACTATGTGTTTTATGAATAGGTTCCGTTGAAATCCAACCAAACTCAGCTTCCTGAGCTATTAATGTGTTAAGTAAATCCTTCTTATTACCGGGTTTTAATATTTTTGGGTAAAAATCGCTGCCAATAATTAAATCTATGGATCTACTTTTATAAAATTTCTGGTCAGCTAATTGAATATCATCCAAATCTTTTATAAGAGTGGGGTTTAAATTCTGGATGGGTAAATTATTAGTGAGTGTTTTCACAACAACTGCTTGGATATTTGAATGCATTGTTGGTGTTGGACCTAAATAAAACTTTACAGTTTATCTGAACCAATTTATTTAATCATGTAATTTTAGCAGATATGAGTATAGTGAGTAAACGCAACATTCTTGTAAGTTTATCTGAAATAAACGAATAGTCGAATGCTGGGTCAATTAGCGTTCTTGCTGGGAATAACTTTCAATGTTAAGAACTATTGTTTCATTTCATTCTGTCATCTATGGTGGGTTTTCTTTATTGGGGAAAATCACTGTACTGCATTTCTTAATGTTGAAGGTAGATCATCGTCTACTTCAGGGTTTGGGTTTGAATTCGGCTTGTATAAAATGGTATTATGTCTTCCGACACAATATCTACACGTAAACGTGCTGGGACAATCTTTAACAATATGAGAAATGGCCAAACAATTGCAACATATTCCATTATTTTTTACAAATTCAGTCCTCTCATTTACTCTGATTGAAGTATGTTCACCCTATTCTCTAAGATAATAATTATTTTCGCATAGTTCGCAAATAGACCAATCTTGTTTGTTATAGGTATTTGGGTGATTTTAGGTAAATTTAGAGATTTTATATTAATTGTGGGAATTTTTTTGGTTGGGTGTTATTTGCAGAATGAACTCTATTTGTGGAATGCTTTACCTCTTGTATAAAAAATATTTATATTTTCTTGGGTATGTTTGGCTTTTAGGTAGGTATTTTCATAAAGAATACAACAAGGATATAAACATTATTAATTGACGTTAATTCCTTAAATGTGTTCATTAAAAACAGATCCATGTCCATCCAAGAAGGCATTTCAGTATATTCTTTAAGGGTTTTCTCAAATTCTCTTTGGGTTTATATGGGTAGTTTTGTTGAACACAGATATATAAAGATAGAATCCCAATTGTCCATATCAATCTCTAACGAATTCAAATTCGAAATGCAGCAGTTTATATGTCTCTACATATAGTGTTTGCTGCGGGTAAATTGTATAGGATTTTTAAATGTGCACTAATTTGTATCCGTTTGTTCTCGTATAGACACTAATTGGGTTTAAGCAATAAGAAAGCCTTGTAGCGAGTGGACGGGACTATAAAAAAAAACAAACAGCTGGTTGTTTCTACACAACCACTGGTGATGTGGCCAGACAGTTGGCGGCGCTGATCTGCTGGCGTGTGCCGGGCTAGAGCTCGCCGGATGGGGGTAGTTCTTGCCAACAGGCCTGGGGAACTAGTGCACCTACAAAAAATCATATCAGCTTAAGAGAAAATAAAAAGGAAAATGCTGAGGCCCGAAGCAGTTTAGTAGAAAAATCCCTGATAAGCACAAATGAAATATTTATTTTTGGCAGATGTTGGGCCAAATGTTTCCCTCCATTTTGAGAAATTTCCTTTCTCACCTTGACATTAACTAGATTTTTTTTTAATGTCCCCGGATTCAATCACTCCTTACCAATCTACTTCTCCCCGATTACTCACCGCAGTATTTACGCTTAATCTCTCATATTAAATGATAAACCCTTTTAAAATTTCATTTACACATTATAATATTTAAGTTTTTATTATTGCAATCGATTTCAAAAATTTTAAATAAATTGAAAATTTAATTTTAGAATTCACAGTTTGTGTGAAAATTAGTTATATATATATAACAGTGAAAATTATAAAGACCATATTATTTCAATATTACAGTAAGGGATAAAATGTGCTAGTGCAAAAAAAAGAGGTAAAAAAACTATTATTGGAAATAAAAAGGTATTTAAAAAAATACAGTGCGGTATAAAAGTGTATGAATTAAAATTTATTCTCTATATATACATAAAAATTAAAAATGGATCTTAATGGTGATCAAAATGAAATACGATTTTTCCAAAAAAAATAAAAAATAAAAATTTTACTCTGGCTGAGCTAAGATAATTTAACAAAAGGTATATATGATAACAAAATAAATAATTTTACCAACCTTTTTAAATTACCTTTTGTTACTTTAACAAAGCTTAAGTAGAATTATTTTGTTTTCCCTTTTAATGAAATATGAATGAGAAACTTACAAAGTTGCCAGTTTTTAAACTTTGTAATTTTCTCATTCATATTGTTACCAGAGAGAATCAAACGGAGGTAATAATTAATTTGAATCTCGTGTTTGCGATGAAACACGAGATTCAAAATTTATTTGCTTTCACCTCAACTCACTGCAAAATGCGGGCTCAGAAACAAAAGTTATTGGCTTAGGTGGCTAAGAACTTCTAGCTTCTTAATGGCATAGTTCCCCTAGGGCTCAAGAAGTTACACTATTTGACCAATGACCGATTACACATGTAATCAGTTTAGAAACGTTAACATACAGTTGAGGTGAATAAAAGATTAGTTATTGTTGGTAATTTTTTTCCTCTGATTGACAATATGAGATGAGAACCTTACAAGTTCCAGTGTCGTTCATGGTTCATTAGAGGATCCAAAATAATTCACAGCTAGAATAACAATTTGGAAAAGGAAATAGATATCAAAATAACACCATCAAGTATATAAATAAGTTACTAACCTATTAGATTATAAAAATTTCGATGTTACGCGTTAGACGTTCGGGAACTGTAAGGACTAGGACCATCAAAGATTTTAAGCTACTGCTTTAAATCTTTGGAGTGAAATACCCCTAACGGTTTACCCTGGAGGTCTTCAATCTCATATAGACTCTTGCCTATCGGTCGGACGATTCTACGTTTCAGAAATTTCCTTGTCAGTTTAGCGTTGAAATTATTTTTAAAATCGGATTGTTGGAAGTTACGGCGGTAGACTTCCTGACCGGGAACGAATTTTATGGAACGACTGCGCGTATTATAAAGCTAGTAAAGCTGGAGGCTCGGGTAAAGAGAGTCGGGAATTACCTTGGACAACTTCTTCAATTGACACATCAAACTTGCTCTATAAAAGTTTTTAGCAGATCTCACATGCTCCACAATTTCTGTTAAATTAATTGCGTCAGACTTTTCTGGGTCATTTAATTCAACATATTCACTAATTTATTTAAATTTGTGGTAAATATTTTGCCACAAATCTTCAAGTTAACGTTTCTTGAACTTTAATGCGGGTTAGGATTGGGAACTCTGTGAGGTAGCGCGATAATCTTAATCAAAAGCTTCCAAATCGATTTGGATATAATACATTAAATCACCGGCAAAATTTTTGGGAAGAAAATATTTAAATTTAAAAAATATATAAATAATTCGATAAAAAATTGCTTTCATTTCTGGGCTTCGATAAAAAATTAAAAGTTTAAAACATTGAATTGATAGGATAAAAAATATGTACCAACAGACAAAATTTCCAATTGGGTATTTTGTTAGCTAAAGTGTACGTTACTCAATAGGGTTAGTAATATTATTTCTATATTAGTAATCTATAATTTTGTAAGCCAATATGTTTAGTTAACTTTCAATAGGATGGATGGGTGAGTAAAGATATATTCCTATATATTACTTTATTAATAAACAAAATTTATTGCAAAAAGGTGTTGTAAATGTACAATATACAAGTAATAAAATTAAAGCTTACCTTGTTTGTTGGAGGTATGGCACAAACCTTCACAAGAAAAAAATTCTTGTGTTTTCCTTTATTCTTCTTTGTGTCATTGTTTTCGCTGTAATGCGTTGAGTTATGTAGTTTTGTTGTAAATTGTAGCTATGTGTCATTGTGTATTAAGCTGATTTAAAATTTTTTCATGTACATATCGCGCAAAAATGTCAAATTGTTTTTGTATTCCTATGAAATATTTTTGCGTTTATTTACTCTTCCTTCTTAACTTTCTCATTTTTTTGTTCATAGCATTTTGACATTATGTGTAGTGGTTTTACACTAACAAAATACAAGAAATTGTTGTTTTTGTAGATGTCCAGTCACTTTATAACTATATTATGACTATATGTATGGATATACACATAGCGTAATAAGAAAGTGATTTCGTAAGTACAGCGTGTACTGGTGAGTATTTTTGTATTTTTGTTATTAGTTGGTATTGTTATTCTCTTTAGTAGATTAGGTGTGAATAAATAAAAAGCGAATAAGAGTAACATTTGTTTTACTATTATTCGCTGAAACAAATAAAGTAGATACAGAAGAAGTACTATAAGTACTTATTGTATGTTGGTAAAAATGTATGAAAATTTTTATGTAGTAACATTTTTTATTGATTTAAATAAATATGAATATATTCCTATATATATATATATATATATATATATATATATATATATATATATTTATAGGAATATATATTTATATTCGCTTTAAATGTACATATTATTTATTGAACTAAAAAAATATTAAAAATATTTTAAAACTATTTTTATTTTTTCACTCTTTTCAGTTAAAAAAAAACAATAATAAAAATAATAATAATAACAATAATAATAATAAAAGAAAACGAAATAGGGATTTAATTCTTAGTATATAGAAAAAAGATGAATTCATAAATCTGTAACGGATTTCAACAACATTTATTTTTTTAACTTTGGGCATTCTATCTCAAGGGCAAAAACTATAAAATTTTTTTAACTATTTTATTATTATTGTTTTGTAATGGTGAAAAAAGTAAGCTCGAATTCGATACACAATATTTTTTTCTATTAGGATACATGTTATTATGATGTACGAAGTAGAAATAATTTTCTTAAATTGGCTAGGTTTCTCGCTTTAAATCGTTATTTGAAGAATTAACGAGGTTGCACCATATATTAAAGCATACCCCGAAGAGGACTTGTCGGATTTGGTTCAGAAAAATATCAAGAGCTTAAAAGTACTTCCAAGTTTTATACAATATTTTTTTTAATACTCTCAAAAGTTATGAAGAAATTAAGCCTATTTCATGAAAAAAACTTAAATTTGGTGCAAAATATCCAAAGTTTATTGAAAAAAAAAAATCATAAAAATTTAAGTTTTTTCCACAAGATGGGCTTAATATTTCCTTCCATAACTGTTGAGCGTATTAAAAAATAATATGAGTTGAAAGCAATCTTAATTAAATAAGAAAAAGAAAAAAAATTAAAAAAAACCTCAATAAATATCAGTGTTTTTAATTTATGTTTACAAATAAAATTTCATTAAATGATTTTCCATTAGAGCTGATTTTAGATCTTTTGTCTGTTATTAGTACCCCAGCGATGGAAAATATCCTTTCAGAAGTGGAACCAGATGTTGGTATAGCGAATATACAGCAGCCTAATTTATACAATAATGGAAATTCAGTTTTCCTATCATCCCAGGATTTCAAAATATTAAAGTTATCTTGTAAAGGTACAATAGTATTTTTATATTTAATTACTTCATTTTCAATTACTGATTGCTTTGAATTATCCATCTCTACTGGTTGCATGTATTTTTGAAGTAGTCAAAAAATGTTAGATCTGAACACTAATATTATGGGCCAATACGCTCCATATAACAAAATGTTCCGGTAATGTGCCCTACAACCAATCCCAGCCCATCCGTCACCTGGAGACGCGTCCGATAGGAGTAAATGCAGCAAAACCCTCCACACGCACAGCAGTTGAAGATGTTTGTTCAAATTCTTGTTTGTTGAAATTCTTATAATGGTCCTTGTAGTTAAAACAAAGCATTTTTGATATTTTTGTTGTTAAAGATTGCATGTAAAAAAGGAACTATTAATATGCAAAAGTTCACAGTTAGTTTTTATTGTTTGTCAACATATATGTAGATAGTTATGTATTACAGGAAAACTGTTTTATTATTTTTAGGTGATCAATTTCAAAAGAATTCTTAGGGTTTTAAAGTATAAATACTAAATACTAGAAGTAGTTCAATTGAACGATTCACTCAACTGAGCGAAGAGAATCATTAATTTTTCTGAACGCTTTCAGCTAAATATTGAGCTGTTATTGCAAAAAGTACGAGTAATTTTTTTTTTGCTCTCAGTTCTTTAATTTTGATATTCTGCTCATACTTTTAAAACGTTGCATGTCTACTTTTAGGCTATTAATTTTTATATGTTTGTAAAAAACATAAACAGCTGAATGGTTTTCAGTAAACAGAAATATTGAACTAGGTCTCTCTTTTTGCTCATCCGAACTAATTCAATTGAGTGAGCTGAGGTAAAAAGAGCGATCACTTCATTGAGCTTATAAACGCAACTCTACTAAATACAAAATAAATTAAAAAAAATTAAATAAACTTGGAATGTAATATAGTGTAATTTGTAAATATGGATGATTAGATTATTATACTATTTTTAGAATTTTCAATACACCCACAAAATCGGGAGTTATTTTTAACCGATTTTTCGGACTTTTCGGCTTTAAAATTTGTTATCTCGAATACCTGTTAACTAATTTAATTTTTTAAAATACATTAGAAAGAAAAGATTTTACCCTTTTCAAAAAGTATATTCACATTTATATTCAAATTCATTCAGCAAAACTGTGTAAGATATTAAGGACACAAACTCAATTTTTTTATTCTTATTTGTTGAACTTTTAAGCAATTTTTGACCCTAATTTTACTAGAAAACATTTTTATTTTTAATTTTTTCCCAATACTATATTTTATTAGGAGTATGATTTTATGAGGCAAATAACTGGATGTTATGAGTTTTACAACTTTGAAAAAAAATCATATTTTCAACAATTCTCATCTAATTTGATTAAGCGATAGATCATTTTAATCCTAATAAAATATAGTATTTGGAAGAAATATTAAAAAAAGATATGTTTCCTAATAAAGTGCGGGTCAAAATTCGCTGTAAAATCCATAAAATAAAAACAAAAAATAAATAAGTGAGAATGTTATATTCCGCTATGCCGAATCTGTTATACCCAACATCTGCAACTTTTTGTGTACCCTATTTAAAATTTCATTTTCGGTTTCCAAGTTAATATCGATCCTCGAACTATTTATACAATATTTCGTGTCATTCATGTTTTTTTTATGAAATATTTGCGGAAATGTATAAATTGGAGTTACAACGGATACCCTATGTGTCTAGTATTTGGCCCATAACTTTTTGTTTATGAACCGATTTTGCCCATTTTCAATACCAAACAAACCTTATATAAGCGAATATTTGAGCCAAATTTCGTCACCCTAGGTGGTCCGTCTCGAGCCCTATCCTCCTTTTAACAGACAGGTGGACGGATATAGCTAGATCGACTCTGAATCTTACCGGGAACCAGAATATAAATACTTTATGGGATCTTAAGTATTTTTTGGACATGTCACACATGGAATATATCCACCATCAAAAAGATTGGGGGTATAAAAACTGAATTTGTGTCTTTAATATGTCACACAGTTTTGATATGAATATAGTAAATGTGTATATACTTTTTAAAAAAGGGTATGTTCTTTTCTTTACAATGCCGCTTAAAAAACTTGAATTGGTTAACAGGTGTTCGATATAAAAAAAAAAATAAGTCGCGAAGTCCGACAAATCGTTTTATTTTATATAACTCAAGATTTTAGGGGCATAACTATACTCACCCTTACCTGCAAACTTTGTCACAGTATGCCACATTCCAAGTTTTTTTCACTGTGACACCGTGATATTTTTATGAATAAATGCAGATGTTTCATGTTTACTATAGAAAAGGGTTTATAATGATTTGAAGTGACAAAATCATGAATGAAACATTATTTTTGTCCCTTTTTATATCCACCATCAAAAAATTATTTTGTGTATATTGGGTTTGTCAATTTTTAAGCACCATAATTTTGCATGTTCTTGGTCCAGCTTTTTTTCATATATATCCTAGTATATCCAACCGATTTTATTAGTTTTTTTTTTTTTTTTTTTCTTAACTAGTTAAAGAACAAAATGATCTATTGAATAAAAATAATTTGAAGTCGATACCTTTACCGAGTCCAAAAATAAACGATTTTGATTTTGAAAATTGCA
The DNA here is from genome assembly GCA_932274085.1 of Protocalliphora azurea. Taxonomy (NCBI): domain Eukaryota; kingdom Metazoa; phylum Arthropoda; class Insecta; order Diptera; family Calliphoridae; genus Protocalliphora; species Protocalliphora azurea. Next base: position 7,996,879 of record OW026524.1, read on the forward strand.
AAGAAGACGACTTTTTGTGTTTTTTTAGCCGAAAAAGTATCTACACTCTTCTTTATCTAAAATAAAATTTTCTTTAGCAATATATAATAATTTTGCACTTTTCTGAAAGGTAACTTCACAGAGATGACATTAAGATAAAAAACAAGCCCAATAACTCAATTGGTCATGGTACATACCCTCCCGAATTCGACCCATTTTATATGAAAGTTTTGATTTTAGACCATATTTTCTCAAATCCCAAAGCACGAATCGACAAGCGGTATATATTTTAAGAATCTTCAATATGTTGTTAAAAGTTTTAAATCAAAATCTACGGGACTTCGGAAAAATGTGGATTCTATAGCCAAAAATGTAAAAATCCCATTTTTGGGAATTTTCATTAGTTTTTTTGGGAATTCAGAAAAACCCCACCGTGATTGAAATTTGGTTAACGAGCTTTCATTTATATTAATAAGATCCTCATTTTCTGCACATTTCATTAAGATATCTTTATAAACAAATATGTTATTACAATTAAAAAATTTGTATTTTCTCCAAAAACCCCACATTGGGCCTTTTGTTTGGTTTATTTGTAAATAGCGAAAGAAATTTTAAAAATATGTATTCCAAATTAAGCTTAGCATATATAATTTCCGATCTTTTGCAAAAAGATTCAAGTCAATATCATGCCTCATTTCAGAAATATGCGCCTTTAAACTTTTATATTTCCAATTTATTGTATATATGACTATATTTTTACAAACTTGCAACTTTTGCCTTTAGTTTTGCGTGAATAATTGCTTAGAAAATTATGAATATTTCTGTATACTTTTACTAATATCTATACACAAAATATTTTTATAAAAATAATTAATAAATATTTTTTATTTTTAATAGGGTTGCTACATTTCCCAAATTTAAGTAAATCTTTATCCTTTTCTAAGCATTCATATATTTCTATTAATGAATTTAAAATAACAAAACAAACAAAAAATGTCCATTTTAACTTAATCAATATTATTATTTTTGGTATTTATCATCTTCCTTAATAAATATTCTATTTCTAATATGATTTTTTATTACTTATTTACATTAAATTTATGTAGACTACTTATTTTCTATAAAATAATCTGTTGCACAGTGGGGTCAAACGCAAATTTTTTGGTAATAAATCTGAATCTCCTAAACTACTGGTCGGATCAAATTGAAATGTATAGAAGAGTTGTAGAGGAGGACCTAAGCTTTCAGAAAAATCATCTTGTAGTCACCCTGTGATAACACGAGATAAGCAACAGGATGTCAAAGTTGACTACCTCGAGTATGTAAAAGTTAAAAAAAATCGTAACTTGTACAAATGAATTCCGATTTTAACGATTTTTATATTTCTGGAAAGTGCTTGGCAAGGTAAAGAAAAAATAAGCTTACTCATCTAAGTTATCTCTTACAGTTAAAAAGATATTTACGCTTGAATTTTGAATTTTTGATTTTTTGGCTCGACTTTCTTTCGTTTTTCGGGAATAAGTCCGGAGATATATGAGGCAAAAATTTTTTAAAAATATTCTGTAATTTTCTACATATTTCAAAATAATATGCTGAAAGAATTTTTGGATTATCTCAATTCGTCTAGACGTGAAAAATATTCAAAGTCAGCACTCTGAAATTGGCATGAAAAATGGCTATTTTTTTACAAAAATATAGTACAATTCATTCACTTTTTTCTCAAAGTTCCGTTAATAAAAAAATTTTTTCCTTATTAATTTCAAAAGATAAGGCTTCATAAATGGTTAATAAAGAAATTTTGAATTGATTTAAGTTTGCATGTAATGTTTGCATCTAATGTATTATGTAGGTATATATTTGTTATTATAAAGTAGTAAATTCTTTATTTGAGTAATGTTTATTTAATTTGTTCTACAGATTTACATACTTATTATACATAAATCCCGTATATTTATTTTATTAAGAATATATTATCGAAGATATTATTAGATATTTTCTTGAAAATAATCAGAAACATCAAACGTTAGCAAATTTTTAACTTCCTTAGCTTCGGAATCCTCTTTTTCTATTTCAAGAGTGATTTTTGGTAGCTATCGTGTTCTTATAGAATATATAACTGGATCTGATGATATTAATAAATATTCCATTAAGTCCATATTTTGCACTATTTTCGAACATTTTCGGGTATTGAAGAGTCGGAAATGTTTAACATCTTTATTTCGGGCTTACTGTACTTCCTCTGTTAGCTCTTCCAATGGCAAAATACTATTTTCTATTATTTCTTTACCATGAGCCAATACTTTGTGAATTGTTGGAGTCATTGATTTCCAGGGTTATGTAATGTTAAGTAGTTCTTTAGTTTCGTAAGCAAAAATTTTAAATTTGTCCGCATTAATTTGTTTTTTGCTATTAATGGCTGCCAATATAATCTTAAAACGCTTCAAAATATTTAAGTCAATGCCTGTGATTAAAAATGTGAGTTCCGGATTTTCAAAGAAACGTCTTGCTGTATTTCCATCATTTGAGCCTCTATAGTCATGTAGAGGTTTATCAATTATTAATCCGAGCTGTTCTTTGAATTCTAATTGAATTCTTTTCTTCTCCTCTTTTCGTAATTCGTGAAGTTCCAAATTGTTTTTTACTGTAGCATTTTCCTGCCCGGGAATATTTCTGTACTTCATATCATATGCAAGATGTAAGCAGAACTCCAAAAATCTTATCCTTGCGTGGAGTGGTGATATTCAAAATTTTAAAGAATTTTTATTAACAAGGACTTCAGAATTATCCTGAAATTGTGAACTTATTTTTCCACATATATTACATTTCCATGTAGATGTTGTATCTGTTATAGCGTTTGCAACTTTTCCATCAATCATCGTTAATTGTTGTTGAAATGTAACTTTAATAGTTCTGTTTGATACTTTTACATATATTGGGGGCAATGCTTTAATTTCTTCTTCCAATTGGTTGACAATGCTGTTTATTGTAACCGTGGTTTCCTTTGTGTAATCGAAAAGGATTGGACGGCACAAAAATTTGGAACCTGGAGTTAAATTTATCCATATATCATCAAAAAGCGAGTCATTTCTTGTCGATGAGGAAGGCTTATTTAAGCGCATTCGAAGTGGTACCAGAGACGCTATAAACAGCGAGGAATAATTATTTCCAGAATTACTTCCATCCAGTTGTTTGTATTCCGAAAATCCTGATGTTCCATCGCAGCCCCTTTTGAATATTAAAATAAGTTCAGAGTCTTTGCATTTTTCAATGTTATCATTGCTGAAGGTAGATATAATTCTAGAGGCAGTATTTTCAAGTAATTGCAATATATTAACTTTAGCACTTTTAACAGAAGCATTAACCGGGTGCTCCATAGGCTGTAAAATATTACTTTTCGCTTCTCTCACTGATTTGCTACTGGGAAAGATATCATATCCTTTTTCGCTAACAGATTTCCTCAAAATCTCGTATTGGTTTCTTGATAATCCTAAATTTAATATTAGAGCTAAAGCATCTTCAGAGGTAAAGGACGATGTTGATTTCGGTGTCACTATGCTTTCGATTATCCGATGTAATCGATTGGGAGAAGCTGTTGGTAACACATCTATAACTTTTTCTACTTCCTTTGGTTGCGTACGTGTTACTAAAGCTTTAAATGTATCTTTTATTTCGGCATTCGTATGTGAATTTAGAATAGATTCCTGTTTGGTCCTCTTTGTTCTCAGCTGAACTTCATCGTAACTTTTTTTTTGGTCGACCCTTTTTCTGCTTTCCAACCTCCAACCACTCTTCATTTTTCTTCTTGAACTTTGGTATTGACCAATCTGAAGCTTGCATCCTTTTTTCGTATGATTTATAAAAATTTTCGAGCTTTAAACTGTCTTCTGCAGTAAGAGTTAAACCAAAAGATACTACTGTATCAATGAGTTTTCTTATTTTTTCTGGACGATTTATAATATCAGATAGATTATCCCAGATTACTTTGCAAATAGAAAAGTGTTTTAATGTAATCTCCATAATGGCAAATTCACTAATAAATCTGCATATTTATAAGGATACTTATATATAGAAAAATAATATTTATATCAGGTAAATGGTGACAGGCAAAAATGAATTAAAAAATTTAAATTTTTGCTCAAAACCCCCAATTTCATTCAGTTTATTTTTTATGACCTGTAGTGTTAAACAGATACGTCAAAAAATGTACCTATGCGATTGTAAAAAAATCATTTTTGTTATAATACATTAATTAAGTAGCTAGGTAAATTATTTAAAAACTTAAAAAAATGTAATAAAATACGAAGGAAAATATACTTATTTATGTACTTAGGTAATTTTAAAAACCTTTTCAGTAGAAAAAAATTATGAACACTTTAAATAAATTCATTAATAAATATTATTATCTCGTAACAAAAATAAGCAATGCAGTTGAGTGTTACGTATACACACATATAGAAATACGGAACAAAATAGTGAATTTTGCAACTTTTGAAGTGACTTGGTAGTTTTGAGGCCATTATATTACTATTATTAAATGACCTATATCAACATTTTATATATCGTTGAATTGGTAAATAAGTCTATTTTTATATTCTTTTAACATATTTGCAAAATTAGTGGAGTTGTATTAAAAAAATTAAATTTTTTTGGATTTTCAGTTATTTTTGGAAAAAAAATTTATTTTTGAAAAATTACCAAAAATAGGTTATTGGAGCTATTTTATTGATTTTTTTAGGAATGAAAGCTTGATTTGTGTTTTATACATTACATAAGAAATAATATTAAAAATATTATGCTAATATGCTTTTAATATGCTTTTAAAAATAGTCGTTAAAAAAACTGACTTTTAACATAAAATCTCCACTCCTGCATTCGTTTTTGGCCGGGCGGGAAGCAGTTTAGTGTTAAATCATTCTAAATCTATTTCTATAAAAAATATGGGTACCAAATTTAAAAAAGCTCGCGTGACATTTTTTTTATTAATCGATAAAAATGAAACTATTTTTTAAAATTGACAATTTTCGGCCAATGCTGGATGTAGGGTGCAAACTTAAATCAATTCAAAATTTCTTTATTAACCATTTATGAAGCCTTATCTTTTGAAATTAATAAGGAAAAAATTTTTTTATTAACGTAACTTTGAGAAAAAAGTGAATGAATTGTACTATATTTTTGTAAAAAAATAGCCATTTTTCATGCCAATTTCAGAGTGCTGACTTTGAATATTTTTCACGTCTAGATGAATTGAGATAATCCAAAAATTCTTTCAGCATATTATTTTGAAATATGTAGCAAATTACAGAATATTTTTAAAAAATTTTTGCCTCATATATCTTCGGACTTATTCCCGAAAAACGAAAGAAAGTCGAGCCAAAAAATCAAAAATTCAAAATTCAAGCGTAAATATCTTTTTAACTGTAAGAGATAACTTAGATGAGTAAGCTTATTTTTTCTTTATCCTGCCAAGCACTTTCCAGAAATATAAAAATCTTTAAAATCGGACTTCATTTGTACAAGTTACGATTTTTTTTACCTTTTACATACTCGAGGTAGTCAACTTTGACACCCTGTAGCTTATCTCGTGTTATCACAGGGTGACTACAAGATGATTTTTCCGAAAGCTTAGGTCCTCCTCTACAACTCTTCCATACATTTCAATTTGATCCGAATAGTAGTTCAGGAGATTCAGATTTATTACCAAAAAATTTGCGTTTGACCCCACTGTGTGGCGTAGAAATTGATCGTACACGTCATTTGGGAATTGCAAGTGAAATAAAAATTATGTCTCACTGAACAAATCTGAAAGTGAGAATCTCTTAAATGCAGGCTGGGCACCCTCTAATATTGATGATCTAACACTTGTAAGCGGCTACTTCAATTATTGTCTACCATTAAAACTACTACTTGGATTTGTAGAGGACTTTAATAAATTAATAGTTAATTCTAAACATGAATTGATTCTTTTACGTTCAAAAGATGATAAACAAGTTTTCAAATCAAAAATTGATGGTGAAAAAATTAAGTTATCTATTTTAAATATTACATGGAAGGTTCCACATGTTCAACTTGCTGATGCACACAAGTTGCAAATGTTTAAAACAATCAACAATCGACAACCATTAAATATATCATTTAGAAGTTGGGATATGTATTATTATCCTACACTTCCAACAAGTACAACTGTTTTGTGGAATGTTAAACTAGCTAGCGAAAACGAAAGGCCTCGTTTTCTTCTTATTGCCTTTCGTAATAGTAACAACAAGTTTATTCACTGTGACTTAACCGATAGAAAAGTTCATCTAAATTCTGATACTTATCCATATGATGATCTAAATCTTAAATTCGATAGAAATCGTTTTGCATTATTATACGATATGTATTATAAGTTTCAACAAAGCTATTATTTTCGTGATCCGCAACCATTGTTAACTCGAGAAAAATTTAAGACCGATGCACCTTTAATCGTTCTGGATGTAACACATCAAAATGAATCAGTTAAAACCGGACCAATTGATATTCGAATTGAGTTGAAAACCCTAAAGAATATACCGGCTAATACATCTGCATATTGTTTAATTATACATGATAAAATGTTTGAGTACATTCCTCTTACAAATGAAATAAAAAAACTATTTAAAAAAAAAATAATAATAATAATAAAATTCTTTGAATAAAATATTTTAATTTTGTTTTATTTATCTTATATTCCTTAGTAATGGTAAGTTATTAATTAAAATTTCACAATATTTTGAAATTAAAAGATAAAAGAATTATTATATTTCTGTTATTTATATGTATATTTGAAATGAAAAAATAAAAACTATAATAAAACTATAAAACAAAAATAATTATGTGTTTTGATGTCAGTTGTATAAGAACAATGTATTCGTATAGATTCATAGTAATTGATTTTCAAGGAATTTTTATTAATAATAAATTATTTGTTGAAGTACTTAGCATTTTACATAATGTTAATGATGTTTTTAAAATTAAAACTTTTCTTGTGAAATCACCCTACAAATACTCTGAACTAACAAATAAAGACAAGAGAACCAATAATTGGTTATATTTTAATTTACATGGTCTAAGTTGGAATGATGGTAACTCTACTCTTAAAGAAGTAATAGAATACTTAACTTCAATTATTGAAAATGAAAACTTTTCCATCATATATGTTAAAGGATTCGAAAAAGAAAAATGGTTGCAAGAACTATTTGAAACGATAGAACAGAAAAATATGTATATTTAATTTAACCTCTTGTTCAAATATAAAAACTTTATATAAAAATAATTCACATATAAATCATTGTAATTATCATAAGCAAAACATAAATAATAATAATAATTCATATGTAATGTGTGCTGAAAAGAATGTTATTTTGATTTGAAATTTTATTTATTTATGTTTAAATGAAGAAAAACTTGATGAACTCTATTAACTTATAATTAGTTATTATTTATTCACTATACGGATAGCATTAAATCTTTATATACGGATAACTTTAAATCAATAAAAACAAAGCAAAAAAATGATTATATCTGATGAATAAAAGGAGTTTTTAAATAAATATAACGATAAAATAGATCATGATCATTTAAATTTATTTCTCAAAATGATTAATGAGTTACGTATGTACAATAATACACCATTTATATATTTTGATAATAACTTTCACAAATATGATTGTGAAAATATTCAAACAAAATCTTTTAATATATGTGTATGTAAATTACATTACAATCAATATATGTTAACAATAAAGCTTTATAAATTATACAAACGTATTTTTAATTTTTCTCCACAGAAATGAAAAAGATAAAATAATTGTAGTTTTATTTTTAAGATTTATTATATTTTATTTTTATTCATCATTATTAATGTTTTAGTTATTAATATTTATAATTAAGAAATGTATAAGTAATATGTATTATGTATTATGAAAAAATAAAAACATATTTAATATTTTTTGAAATTTTTTTATTTAAATCTTTTATTTAAATCATTTTTTTATAAAATTTATTTTTAATTCTTTTTATATGGTACTAATGAAAACCGCATTCCCATTCTTCTTATAATTAACGCGGTTTTTATTTTTTGTCTGCAAACAGGACATTTCTTCTTTTCTCTCATTCTTTCCATACATACCGTACAGACATAATGCGAACAATTGGTAAAAATCATTTTTTTACCATATATTTTTTCCTTTAAACACACCGGACAATCGTACTGTGAATAGTATTCTCTGGAGAAAGGTGTTGGTGTTGAAAGTTCGTGTTTCAGTTCTCTCCTTAAACAGTTTTTGTAGTGTTGAGTTTAGATCTTCTAATTTTCTTACATTTCTTTTATATGTTGAAACTTTCTCTGCTATAACTGTTATAAGAGTATTCGCGTTTTGAGCGATATTCGAAACAGACATTGATGTAACGCTATTGTATTCTGATTCATCGTCAGAATACAATTCTTCTTCTTCTTCTTCTATTTCACCTTCTTCACATTCTTCTTCACTGATGGTAACTACAGTTGAATTAAGTCGTTGGCCTGACTCAATAAACTGAGTCTCTTCATCATCTTCAATAATGTTGTATTCTGGATTCATTTTATTAATTTATATATATGTATAAAGTTATCCAAATAAGTAACTAATAAAATTATAGTAATATATTTTTACTCTTTTATACTAAATTTTAAGTCTTTTTTAATTTTCATAAATCTTGTAAAAAAATAGTATTTACCTGTTTTCACCTTTAGGTTTTTGGTTTGCTGTCTTGAAATGTCATGTCAACATATTTTATATGATCAATACTTATGTATGTATGTACATGTTTCAAATAATACAAAGAATAATAATAAAAAGAAGAATGTTTTTTTTTTTTTGGTCTTTGAATTAATTATTCCACTCATAAACTTGCTCATTTTATAAAATCAAAAATCATGATCATTATGTTTTAGGATCTAAACGGATATTGTTTAAATAGTAGCATACAAGTCGAATGAAAGCAGTTGAAAATGAGAAGACAAGAAAGAATAAAGAGGAAAAACATCTTTTTAAAGAAAATGACTTATAGAAATATAATAGAGAAATTTTTATATGATTTTCAAGGGAGCATATTTGATGAACATTTATACATGATAAGCTATTTTAAAGGAATGCTAGACGAATATGAAAATATGGAGTTAATTACCTCTGTTCATGGAAAACATTTTATCAACTGCCCTACGATATGCAACATTTGCGATTGTAGATCAAACATTTTGTGTGATTGTATTAAATTTGAATTAAAATTGAATCAATAAAATAAATAAATAAAACTAAAACTCATTGTCTTTTTTTTAAGTTACAAAACTCTTTCTGCAAATGCTATTCATTTCTCTTACATTTCTTATCACAAAAATGTATTCACACTCTTTTTTAAAACTAGAAACACAATACTAACCAGGGATGCAAAACATAAACAACATACATTTCAATCATACTGATCTTTAAAAACATAACAGGCAACCATTTTCTCTCTACACTAAAACTGGGTTTCTTCCATCATCCACAAAATCAAAACTCAAAACCTTAACACACAAATTCACCTGACAATACTCTCTCACACCAAATAACTATTCTCTCTCACTCTCACAACCCACACTTCCCCTCTCTCTCACAACCCACACTTCCTCTCTCTCTCACAACAAATACAAATATTTTAGGTTACAAAATCCCATCCAGGAAGATCTATAGATAGTAAACAATCATAGAAAAATTAACACAACAAAACACCAACAAAAATATAAATATATATCTCCGCCATAGCCAACATAAAACCAACCATCAATCACGAACGAGGAAAATACACATTTCAACCACCTTGATCTTTAAAAACACAACATTTATCTATTTTCTATCTATACACTAAAACTTGTTTTCTTCCATCACGCACAAAATCAATCCTCAAAACCTTAACACACAAATTCACCTGACAATACTCTCTCACACCAAATAACTATTCTCTCTCACTCTCACAACACACACATTCCAATACCTCAATACCACACACCAACCAGGGATTTAAAACATAAACAACATACAATCATACCACAACACATACACATTTCACATTTCAAAAAACCACAACCCCAGCTATGCATGAACCAACTTTTGTATGAAAAAAGTGGTCGAGAAACCCCATAAACATACTACTAAAATATCTGCAAGAGTCAATTTGGAAGAGTACCTATACCGAACTCATTGGCATTATATGTTAGGTATCACCGGAAAGTGCGGACCTGTGCATTGTCACTAGCTCATAAAAATATAGATTTTGAACCATCAGTAATAGATAAATGCTGCAGCTAGGTATCACCGGAAAGGATACCTATACATTGCCACTAGATCATAAATATATAAATTTTTAACCATCACCAATAGATAAATACATTTGTTAAATTTAGGTAAACACCATAAATGTAAACTAATAAAATACTTATTGATTAAGTTAAAATAGATATTTTTTGTTTGTTTTGTTATTTTAGATTCATTAATAGAAATATATGAATGCTTAGAAATCTATAAAGATGTACTTAAATTTGGGAAAATAAAAAAATATTTATTAATTATTTTTATAAAAATATTTTGTGTATAGATATTATTAAAAGTATACAGAAATATTCATAATTTTCTAAGTAATTATTCACGCAAAACTAAAGGCAAAAGTTGCAAGTTTGTAAAAATATAGTCATATATAAAATAAATTGGAAATATAAAAGTTTAAAGGCGCATATTTCTGAAATGAGGCATGATATTGACTTGAATCTTTTTGCAAAAGATCGGAATATTTTTAAAATTTCTTTCGCTATTTAAAAATAAACCAAACAAAAGGCCCAATTTGGGGTTTTGGAGAAAATACAATTTTTTAAATTGTAATAACATATTTGTTTATAAAAATATCTTAATGAAATTTGCAGGAAATATGGATCTTATTAATATAAATAAAAGCGCGTTAACCCTTTGACAACCATAGGCAGGTATGCTTGCCTGCGGGTTTTTGGCTTATATATTTGTTTCATGATAGTGGAGCAGTCCAATCTATATGCTTTGCAAAAAGGGCGTATATTCACTTTGACTGTGTCCGAGTTTAAGGCTTATATGGGTATTATCATACGTATGAGCTTAGTGAAACTCCCATCAACACGTTTGTATTGGTCCACTGATCCAACATTTCACCAAACTCAGGTTGCAGGAGTCATATCACGGAACCGATTTGATGAAATTATAGCCCATCTTCACTTTTGCGACAACAGTAAGGCTGATGTTAGTGACCGTGGCTACAAAATTCGTCAAATTTTAGAGCACATTAACAAGGCTATGCCTGACGCATATACGTTTTCCAAAAAACTCTATATCGATGAACATATGGTAAAGTTTAAGGGTCATAATGCCACGAAACAATATATGAAGGACAAACCTATTTCAAGGGGATTCAAACTATGGTGTTTATGTGAGTCAGAAACAGGATACTTGTATTATATTGACATTTACACAGGAAAAAAAACCATTTGTTGAACACGGTCTTGGTGAAGCTGTCGTCCTGCAGTTATGTAAGCCACTGGCCAAAAAAGGGGTTGAAGTTTGCTTCGACAATTTCTTTACAAGTATAAACTTAATGTACATTCTCCAGCAAAATGACATAATGGCATGTGGAACTATTCGATGTAATAGAAAGCACATGCCAAAGAATTTTCTGCGGATAAAGATATGAAAAGAGGGGACATAAGTTACTTCATGTCGGGTAGCATTTCCGTTGTAAAATGGATGGACAATCGAGGTTTCTATCTCTCCTCAAATTTTATTGACCCAACAGCGGTAATCAAGGTCAAGCGACGTGTTGCTGGACAAGCTAGTAAAATAGATATTAATTGCCCCCTGATGATACAGCACTATAATAAAGGAATGGGAGGCGTTGATCTAATGGATCAAAAGAAAGTATATTACGAGTACGATCGAAGAAGTAAGTGGCATTTTTATTTAAGATTGTTCTTCGACTTATTTGAATCATGAGTTCATAATAGTTATATAATATATAAAAAAACTCATATTGGCAAATACTTCCTCAATTAACGTGACTTCAATTTAATTTCGAGCAGCTTTAGCCAAAGAACTAATAAGTTGCTTCAATTCAAGAAAACGTGGATTTTCAGCTTCATCCAAATTGGGAACTCACTTTATAAGCAAGCCCAAATCTCTGCATAAAATGAAAAAGAGTGAAAGTTGGAAATGCTGTTACCATTGTGCATCCACTAAAAAATATAGTCGCACAAATGTTTTTTGCGTTCAATGCAATGTGTTCCTTTGTTTCACAACATCCCGTGATTGCTTTGGAATCTATCACAAACAACATTAATAACAACTTTTTAAGATTTATTGTATTTTACTTTATGTTTTTAATAAAAAAAAACAAAATTTAAATAATTTTTACAATTACTTAATTTGGGATAAAAAATTAGCTTTCAACCCATAGGCAACTATATTTGCCAAGCGAAATATAGTTTCGCTTCAGCCGAAAATGTTTGGTTGTCAATGGGTTAACCAAATTTCAATCAGGGGTAGGGTTTTTCTGAATTCCCAAAAAAACTAATCAAAATTCCCAAAAACGGGATTTTTTACATTTATGGCTATAGAATACACATTTTTCCGAAGGCCCGTAGATTTTGATTTAAAACTTTTAACAACATATTGAGGATTCTTAAAATATATTCCGCTTGTCGATTCGTGCTTTGGGATTTGAGAAAAAATGGTCTAAAGTCAAAACTTTCATATAAAATGGGTCGAATTCGGGAGGGTGTGTACCATGACCAATTGAGTTATTGGGCTTGTTTTTTATCTTAAAGTCATCTCTGTGATGTTGCCTTTCAGAAAAGTGTAAAATTATTATATGTTGCTAAAGAAAATTTTATTTTAGATAAAATAGAGTGTAGATACTTTTTCGGCTAAAAAAAGAACACAAAAAGTCGTCTTTTTTGGAATTTTCAAATTCAAAATCGTTTATTTTTGGACTTGGTAAAGATATCGACTTCAATTTTTTTATTCAATAGATAATTTTGTTCTTTAACTAGATAGGAAAAAAACAAATAAAATCGGTCGGAAATACTAGGATATATATGAAAAAAACTGGACCAAGAACTGGTGCTTAAAAATTCAAACGCAAATAACTTGAAAACTATAAGAGATAAATAGGACATGTAAGCATGTTTTTATAGGTCTTATCAGGGCCTACAACAATATATAAAAATATTTGAAATCGGACGAGAAAATTTGACAAGCGATTAAAAATTTTTTATGTCAGAGGTACCTAACTTTGAGCCCCCTTAGCTCCGCCCCTGAGGGGTTTGTTGTGCCTCCCTTCCAAACTTAACATTGTACACTCCTCTGCTGCGCCGATAACAAATATCATAAAAATCCAACCAGCCGATCAGAAGTTACAGATTTATTTCCAAAAAAATTTCGATTCTGCCCCACTGTGCAATGGCAAAGTTATTAATTTACACTGTGCATCGTAGTAATCCTTATTTTGAAGTATGTGCTTTCTTTGCTAAATGTCACGTTAGTGCATCGAAAAACTTGAAATTTTTATACTGGTAAAGAAAAGCTTATATACAAACTAAAATTTTTCATATTGAGTAATGGAAAGGGAAACATAAGTCTTTGTATTTTCCAAAAAATATCCTAGTTGAACTTAATAAACGTATATCAAAACCTTTCTTCAAAAATCATAACATTCATTTCTGAGAATGTCTAGATGATAAATTTAGCTACATTTATTCTAAAATGTTTGTTAATCCAACCAACAATTTTATTAAGAGAGCAAAATTTTATAATTTCCCTAAATTATTCACTGGAGTACTGATCTACTTTTGACAATAGAATTGTACTAAAAAGTACACTTATGCTGAATTTATCATTCCTACTTAGAATCAAAAACTGACCGCAAATTTAAAGAGCCATAACAATAAAAGCTTTAACAATTTGTAGAAATTACTTTCTATCTAATTGCATAATTCGATAAGATATATACTTTTTACGACCATAGGGTCTTAAAAACATGGTTTTAAGTACTAATCCTAAATTTAAAAATTATTACTTTGAACTGCATAACCTATGATTCGGAAAGGTTAAATTTTGTCTGATCTATATTCCTATCAAGTTTCGTAGTTAAGATGGAAAAAGGGCGGGTATGTAAGGAGAAATTAGTATCTATAGAGTATCTTACGATGAAAATCTTAACACTTGGTGGAAATATTTTTTATCAAACTAATTAGCTGTCATGAATATGATATTCTTCTTTGGGAACTGCATCAAAAGACTTTGTTTAATTAAAAATTAGGCGAATACAATCTAATTTAAGAGTTATACCATTATATATGATTTGCCTGTTAGTCAACCTCCAGTAAGCATGTATAACATGATTAAAAAATGTTTCTTCAAGTGTAGTGATTCCAATCCGAATCTTGAGCCCAGTACTACAAATAGACAACATCAAGGAAATGAGATAAAATATGTCCCTAAAGATACACTTTTTATATTCACAATTGTATATTAATGTTAGCTGTTCGATTTGAAAAGAAGAGTTACCTCCCAACAAAAACTTTTTGGTTTTCAGTAATAACAACTACTTATTAAAGCAGTTTCTTGGTAATGAGGCGTCATTATTATTTGCCTACTCTGTATTACATTAATAAGTACTCAATAGTATAATAGCACAGTAATACTGCAATCACGTGGATGAGTTGGCTAGAGCGCCGGATTAACAACCAGAAGGTTGTTGGTTCAACCCCATTCTGAAGCTGTTAGTTTTTTATAACAAAATGTCTAAAAAGATATTTTAAACTAAATAGAGTTTTTGTCGCTTAGGCTGCTATGTGCGAGATGGTGTACTGAGTAAGGCGTTAGTCAGTAAAAACGATTGGTTAGTGTGTATCAATGGTCAGGCCAAAAATAAGTAGTTTATTTTTGTTTCCAATTATACCTGCTAGCTTACCAGGAAAGCAAAGTTTTTGCTGGGCTACTACTAAAAATATATCTTTCTTCATTGAATGCAATTTTAAGCCCTGTTTCATAAAAAAAGTTAACTTGTGAAAATTGTCAAATTTTTTGGTAAAAAGTTGGTTTTAAGTAACTAAATTTTGTATCTGTCATAATTTTTTCTTAGTTCGGTTATCCTATCATTATTATTTATTATTTGGAATGCAATTCTCAAATTGGAGATTTTTTTTATTTTGCTCACATTTATCGTTCTTCAGATAAAAGACGCTTAACGATTTTTAACTCCCTACCGTTTAGTATTCTGTTTGTTAATCCTAGCTTTGATATTTTAGAATATATAGGATAAACTCAAAATTTTGATATGAAATAGTAAAAATCAGAAAGATCTAGGCTGGCTTCTATTAAAAAATAGTACTTGATATCTTCTTATGAACATATGAAATATTTATATCTTCCCAGCAAAAACTTTGCTTTCCTGGTAAGCTAGCAGGTATAATTGGAAACAAAAATAAACTACTTATTTTTTTCCTGAATAACTAGTTATTTTTGTTCGAGTTGTCCACAAATTCATGTAGTTATTTTTTGACTCTAGGGGTACTCAAAAATATGTACCTAAACAAAAAAAAATAAAAATATAAAAAAAATTGCCGTCAGTGAGACTCGAACTTGGACATACACTAACCATTTGCTTTTACTGACTAACGTCTTACTCAGTACACCATCTCGCACATAACATCCTAAGCGACAAAAAGTCTATTTAGTTTAAAATATCTTTTTAGACATTTTGTTATAAAAAACTAACAGCTTCAGAATGGTGTTGAACCAACAACCTTCTGGTTGTTAATCCGGCGCTCTAGC
The DNA here is from genome assembly GCA_932274085.1 of Protocalliphora azurea. Taxonomy (NCBI): domain Eukaryota; kingdom Metazoa; phylum Arthropoda; class Insecta; order Diptera; family Calliphoridae; genus Protocalliphora; species Protocalliphora azurea. The sequence goes on from OW026524.1 coordinate 8,012,742, forward strand.
CAACTCATCCACGTGATTGCAGTATTACTGTGCTATTATACTATTGAGTACTTATTAATGTAATACAGAGTAGGCAAATAATAATGACGCCTCATTACCAAGAAACTACTTTAATAAGTAGTTGTTATTACCGAAAACCAAAAAGTTTTTTCTGGGTTCTTAAAGAAGTTTTTATTAGTAGTGAATGAGCTATTCAGCTTTCTTAATGAAAATAGTGAAATCGGATGAGAAACAGAAAATTAGCAAACGTTTTAGTAACGTTTGCGTCAAATGTGAGAAGCCATATATCCGTACCTGAGGGGTCTGTGGGAATCTGTTGTGAGAATTTTTATGAGATTTACAGATTTATTTCCAATAAATATATCGTCAACTAAAATGCAAAAGGGCCAATTAACACTTCCTAAAATCTTACAGGAGAAATAAAAAACTTAAGAAGTTAGTTTTCAATAAAAAATGAATTTGTTACAAAATCCATGAAAATCTATTAAGATAATTTTTTCAGTGCAAATGATCAATTTTTTAAGTGATTTTTTTGCGAATGGATACGATGTGATAATGAAAATATACTTTCCAAATGACCTAGTGTAGCTCATTTAGTAGCTCATTTTGCAATTTTTTTATTTTCCAATATATAATCAAAATTTGAAGTTATCTACAAAATTCTTTTTTTAAATTATTAAAAAGTAACAAAAGAATTTTTATTCCTTCTAAAGTACATATAAGCCAAAAGCTATGTAAATTGAAACGCAATATCTTTCTGACAAATATGTGTATCGGTCCTGTAGTTTTCATGTGATGTAGTCACAAATATGTATTGTAGCAAATAAATCACAAAACTTTAATTACAAATGTGAACGGAAAAAGGTGCTTGTCATTTAATGAAAAGGACGTATCAGCATAAGTTACTTCCTTACTATATATGTAGATGAACCGATTCAGTGGCTGAGTAAAAAAGATTAAAAAAGTTAAGTACAAATATATATTCATTAATTTAAAAAAGTGGGAGTAAAAATATTATATAAAACAGGCCACATAGTTTCAGAGCTTTATTTGTGACAAATTTTATGTGCACCGATTCAGTGGTGGTTAATACAAAAAATGTGAAGAATTTTGATAAATAATTTGTTACAAAAAGTGGGCAAGAAAAGGAGGCGGGGCATCCATTAAATAGGGCTTATAGGTCTTAGTTCGTTCTGCACTATACGTGTACCAAATTTCACGTCAATTCGTTCAGGAGATGGGTCAAAAAAAAGAGAAAAATTAAGTCAAATAACTTGGTAGAAGATGTAGGCGTAAAAAGAGGTGTGGTATTAAATAAATAAATTGTATAAGTTATAATTCATTCAGAACTGTACATGCGCCAAATTTCATGTGAAGCCATTGAGTGGTTAAGTCAAAATATGAGCAAAATAAGGTAAAATAATTTCTTACAAAAAGTGGGTATAAAAAGTGGCGTGGCATCAAAAAATAGGTCTTATTAGTCTATGTTGTTTCTGAACTATATGCGTGCCAGATTTGATATGAACCGATTCAACAGATGAGTCAAAAATGGAATAAAATTTAGTAAAATAATATTTTCACAAAGAAATGGGCGTAAATAAGGGCGTGGCGTCCGATCATGATCTGGTATAGCCTGCAGTTTCCAGGTAACAAAATGTCTGTGTACCAAATTTCATGAAAATCGGTCCATTAGTTTCGTCGTGAAGGAATAACAAACAAAAAAAAAACAGTCTCTTTTATATATATGATTTTTTAAGCGCTTTGATTACGGCTATAACGTTATTAAATTAGCCAATTTTGTTGTGATTTTCTTCTTTGTGATCTTAAGCAGCTATTTTATGTTATTTTTTCTAAATAGTTACACATAGGAACAGTTATTATAAATTTTGTTAAAACGGTTGTAAATTAATGCGAGCAAAAAAATGCAACTAAAAAAATCAACACAATTTTTTAAATTTTGATAAAAATGATGATTAAAAAATGCTGAGAACTATAATTTGGTTGCATTATCATCAAATACTAAAAATATACATGAATTTAAATTTATTTTAACTACAAAGGATACTCATGATATTAAAAAACACCCTTTCTCCCTTCTTTTTAAGAATTTAGGGGTATTTTAGAATAACATTATGATGATGGTACTGAAATAATATTGATACGTAATTCTAATATGAGGATTATAAATAACCGAGTTATTGGCAAATCTGTTTTTTGTTTATTTATTGTCTGTTTCACATATAGTTGCTGTTTTCATGAATACTGAAAAACAACAACAATAAACTAAAGCATATTTTGTTTTTTCAACTTTTTGAAGTACCTATGTAAGCTTGAAACTTCCTTCTTTCACAGAAAAATCGGAAACTTTTTAAAGAATTTTTGTGTTGAAAAATTAACTTAGTACATCCAGTATTAACCGAGTTATAGGCCAAAATGCGTTATTAGATTTTTTGAGGCTCCTACATAAGCTATGGGTCTCATTCTTGCATAAATCTATCACAAATATACTTTTTTCGAATTTCGGTTTTTTAAATCAGTCAAATCGGTCTAAAAATTTTCGACCATATCCTTTTTTAATTTAATATTTTCTTTCATTTATAAAATGTGTGTTCTAAACTGAAGTGATTATATCTTCCTTAAATATTTGCGAACTTTTGCAAAATTCCAAAGTATTAAATTTGTTATTTACTAGCTTTTACCGGCGCTCTTCGCTACCTTATTTGATTCGATAACTAATATTTACTTTTTGTGGGAGCTACTGCTCCCCCTGGACCTATTCACCCTATTTTTGATATTAAAATTACTTTTAATTTTTTTTTTTTTTTTGTTTTTTGTATGGGGCTACCTCTCCCTCTGAACTTATTCGTCCTATTCTAATTTCATCAACGATATGATAGGGTAAAGGTTCCCACAAAATTTGAGGGTTCTCACTGTAATAGTTCCTTACATATGCTATAATGAATATTTGCGTTATGAGGGCGGTACTGCACCCCCTGCTCCGATTTTAAGCTAATCGGTTCATCCGTTTGAGAGTAAAATAAGGGCATATAAGATATGGTCACGGCATCCGATCAAGATCCAACATAACCTATAACATTCTACAGTGCAAACATTATCTGTGCGACATACTTCATGTAAATAGCTTCATTAATATCGTGTAAAATTGAAAAAATTGATTTTTCTTTAAGTAGTCGTAAAATGTGATTGTGACTTCCAATCGAGGTCTAACAAAGCTTATAACCACCTCTGGCAATGGTGCTATCTGTGTGTCAAATTTCTTGAAAATTAGTTCAGCCGTTTAGACGTGATAGACAAACAAATATATGCAGATACAAAGTTTTATAAAATCTTGATTCTATTTCAACACTATATAAAAATGCAAATTTTTGAAAGTTTTTAGTGTTTACATAGATATAGTATAGGTAAATATATTTGTAATTACATCTAATATAATGTATTTAATTTTCATATAACACATCTCAACACGGGTGAAGGGTATATAAGATTCGGCATAGCCGAATCCTCTCTAACTTGTTTAATTTAACATTGTCTTACATTTATAAAATATTTGTTCTGCACCGAAGTGATTATATCTTTCTTAAATATTTTTCAATTAAATTTAGTGGAACGATCAATACTTGTACAAAACATAGTTATGATAAATTTTATCGCAATATTGATATTAATATGAGATTTACACAAGCTTAAAAACTTTGATTTCATTTAATTTAGTGGTGGGCAATACGTACATGCATGCTATAACACTTACTTATTCTTTATCGCTAGTTAAAGTAAATGAAAAGACTGTAAGTTTCGATAGTTGATTAAATGATTGCAGCTTTTTATTTATTGTTAGTAAAAGTTTATTAAAGTTCAAATTGAAATAAATGCTAGTTATGTATTTTAATATAATTTTTGGAATTGACTAATGCAATAAATGAAGTGAAATTTCTTGTTAGTAGGTGACATACATTTTAATGTAGTGTAAAATAGAGTTATTGCAATTAATAATTCCTGGAATACAATTGTATTAAAATAATATTAAAGTATTTAAATAAAAATATTTATGTATGTCTGCCACGAGCATCCGTTGTTGTTGTAGGTTTGGTTGGTGGGTAGTTGTTGTTCTAGTTTGGATACTGAGTTGTTGTTATTGTTGTTGGTAGGTGACCATTGGTAACTCCTCCCCCCTTAGAATAGAGTGAGGGCCACAAGGAATCTGTAGGTGGCCGAATGATACTTTCTACCATAAAAGTTTTTGGTATGTAAGTGATTTTAATTTTCTTCATTAGACATGCTGTTGTTAGAGTAATTATTAAAATGACCCCTGTAATTGCTGTATATGTAATATATTGATGGGTTGTTGTGGTAATTTTAAAAGAAGACATCATGTCGTGATCGTTAAATTGATAGTCTTTTAATTTATGTAAGCTGATTTCTTCTAAAACTATTTCAGGAATCACTTCTGTAAACTCAGGTAACGATATTGTAATACGTTCTTTATAAATTTGTGGTTTGTCCTGGTATGTCAAACCATTGATAGCAATTGTGTCGGCTACGTTAAACGTCGGCTACGTTAAACGTCGGTTACGTTAAACGTTTTACTGCAATCAGATTCTACTAACGTTCTTGGTATGTTGAAGAATACCACAAGATTGTCTTCCGGTTGGTATATGGCCTCCCATCGTCCTACATCTTTTAAGATACATTTCGGTTGTAGTTTTCGTATTAGTCTACCCACACATGTTGATTGTTCCATGGACTCACTTCTTACAGGGTTGTGACATACATAAACATCTTCTAATTTTAAGCATTTTTCTTTATAGTATTTTATTGAATTATTGTTATAAGCTACATATTTAGATGACAATATTTGTTTTGTTGTATTTATTGGTAAAGGTATAATATGTGACAAAATAAAAGTTTCTTTTTGAAATTTTGGAATTTTTACGTTAAATATTATATTTGAATTATTGAAATATGCTTGTAATTCAAGAACTTCATACAATTGTTCTACAGAATATATTTCATGTATTTGATCATTAAGTAATTTGTAAATATTTTCCACTTCATTGTGACTTAAAATAAATTTGGAAATAATGTTCAATTTTGCTAGTACAATGCTTTCTGCTATATTGGTAATTTGATTCGTTAATAGATCTATATTATAATTGATTCTGTTTAAATATTGAATTTTTGCAATGATAGAATGTTCTTTTATTATTTTATTAGAGAAAGTTTCTTGTGTGTTTTTTAGGAATTTTAAAATTTTACTTTGTTCAATGTTTATGTGTGTAGTAATATTGTTAAATCTTTGTATCATTTCTTTATTCAATAAGCTTTGTTCATTAAATGTTTTATTAAAAAGATTTTCATCCTCAATTAATTTTTTGAGTTCAAAATTTATATTTTTGGCATCACTATCATCCATGTTGCCGGTTATATATTTAATTGTTGAACCCAATCCATTAAATAGACCTCTCTTTTTCCTTTTAAAAGGTAGCAGATTGTTAATTTTATCTATTAATTGTTCTAATTTTAATTTCGTTGTTTTTAATGAATCTTCAATTGAAGTATCTTGTTCGAATGAATTTAATGTTTCTTCAATTTTTTTCGCATTATTTATGTACTCTTCAAGGTCTATTATATGGATTAAATTCTGATAGTGGTCTATTGCCTTTGCATTACCCAATTTCAATTCTATAATATCCAGTTCCTTGTCTATCTGTTGCTTTTGCAGCCTTGGATAACCTAGGAAAAAAACAGTTTTATTAGTTTACTTTATTATTCAAGGTTCTTTTTATTCTTTATTCTACTCCTAATTTTTGATTTGTGTATTTTCTGGTTTTTATCTGATATAAATGCGATTCCTTTTTCTTTTTATGTTTGGAAAATCGAGGTGTTATTTTATTCCTCTTATTTTCCTTTCGATATATTGTGTCATTTTGTTTTAAAGTTTTAGGTTGTTGCCTACCCTTATTTAATTTTCATAATCTGTTTCGGACAGAAATTTGTAATTTCTCCCTAATTTCTGGGTAGATTATTTGTTGGTATTCATTTAGTTTACGTAGATACTCATGTTCCCCATTGAATTTTATTGTTTCGTTAAATATGTGTGGTCTACCGAAAAACAATTCATAAGGTGTTAATTTGGTAGTTGAGTGTATTGAATTATTATAGGTAATAAGGACTTCTGAGAAAATTTCTTCGTGGTCCATATAGAGTTTATTTTCCTTTCTTTTGGACATTATTATTCGATATAGTTCCGTTAAAGTTGAATGTCACCTTTCAACGGGTGTATTGCTTGAAGATTGTTGAAACGAGGTAATATGTAGATTAATGTTGAATTGTTTACAAAAGTCTTTAAAGATAATTGCTGTAAATTCTTTCCCTTGATCACATACAATTTTCCTTGGAATGCCATATGAACTAATTTAGGTTTTTATAGATTTAATTATGTTCAACCTAGTTTTAGCAGGGATAGTGAATTCTGCTGCAAATTTCGAAAATTTATCGATGATAGTTAGTATTTGTTGGTGGTTGATATGGTAAACATCGATGTGTAAGATGTCCAAAGGTCCTCCTGGAATTTCCGGAATTTGGAAGGATAATTTTTGTGGGTGTCTGTCATATTTCAGCGTTTGACATGTGTCGCAATCATTAATTATTTGACTAATTTTGTGCCTCATATTCGAAAAAAAAATACTCTCTTTTAAGGTGTAAATATGTTTCTTCGATTCCCCGATGGTTGTTTTTACTATGATACTTCCTTATTATTTCGTCTTGTTCATCATTCTCTGTAACATCTCTCACCTTAAGTGTACAACGTATTAAACGGTTGGCCTTATTATTAGCGAAATATGCAGAAAATACTCTTTGTATTATACGAAAAACACTATCAACAGAATAAATTGCTACAAGTCTATTGGGCTTTATAAATTTGGAAAAAAATCTTTATAACTGAATCCTCATCATAACTTGGTGCTCTTATTATTCGTTTTAATTTATTTTTGAAAGGCATCTCAACGGTAACATTCGATTCTGGTTGAATTTCGAATATTAGCTGGATTCCAAAATCATTTAGGGGTTTTTCCGAAATTGGGATCCCGTCGTCTAGATTTTCTTCCGCTGAATGAACTGTACTTCCATCAGTGTCGGGAGTGGAAGAAACTTCATGATTGTTTACATCTGGTTTAATTCTACTTAGTGCATCAGCATTAGAGTTTTGTACACCCTTTTTGTAGACTATTTCATAGTTGAACTCTTCCAATTTCAACCGCCAACGTATTAATTTTGAGTTGGGCTCTTTTAGGCCCATTATCCAAGTAAGTGGCCGGTGATCTGTGACTATTTTGAATTTGTGCCCGAAGAGGTAAGGTCTGAAATATTTCGTGGCCCAAACTATGGCCAAAAGTTCTTTTTCTATTGTGGAGTAATTGATCTCTGACCCGTTCAACGTTCAGCTAGCGTAACAAATAGGTTTGTCATTCCCTATTTGTCTCTGAGATAGTATAGCCCCTAACGCATAATTACTAGCATCAGTGGTCAAAATGAAATCTTTAGAAAAATCAGGGTATTGTAATATAGGATCATTACAAAGCAGATTTTTACACATTTCGACTGTTTTCAAATAGTCTTCTATTAATTTTATTCCCATGTCCTTTTTTAGACACTGTTAAAGGTTTCGTTAATTTAGCAAAATCATTAATAAATTTCCTGTAGTAGCCTAATAATTCTAAAAACGATTTAAGTTGTTTCGGTGTCCTTGGAATCGGGAAATTCTTTACCGCACTTATTTTTGAGGGGTTTGGTTTAATTCCTTCTGTAGACATTATGTGCCCTAAAAATTCTATCTCTTTCCGTAAAAACTCAGATTTATCTACCTGAATTTTAAAGTTTGATTTTCTTAACCTTTCGAATACTAATTCCAAATTTATTATATGTTCCTGTAATGACGTTGCAAAAATAATGATATCGTCTAAGTAGACAAGGCATATTTTGCCTACCAATTCCCTAAGGACATTATTCATGACCCTTTGGAATGTGGAGGGTGCGTTTTTTAGTCCGAAGGGCATTCTAATGAATTCATAATGCCCCCCCTCCACTGAAAACGCTGTTTTTGGAATATCTTTTGGTTCCATTTCAATCTGGTGGAACCCACTAGCAAGATCCACGGTAGAGAAATACATACATTTACCCAATTTATCCAAAAGTTCGTTTATATTTGGAATTGGGTATTTATCGGTAATGGTTTTTTCATTCACCTTTCTGTAATCGATTACCAATCTCCATTTTTGCTTACCACTAGCATCTTTCTTTTTCGGTACAATCCAGACCGGAGAGCTCCAAGGTGAGTAGCTTGGTCGTATTATATTCTTTCTGAGTAATTTAGCAATTTGTTCTTGTACTTCTCCCTTGTGGACGTAGGGATATTTATAGGATTTCGCATAAACTGGTAAATCATTAGTTGTTAGTATACTGTGTCTGATCTTGTTCGAAAATGTCAATGCATGGCCTTCCCTATAGAAGACATCAGAGTATTTTCTACAAGTTTTTAAAAGGAGTCGTCTTTCTTCTTGATTGAGATGTTCAATACGTAATAAGTTTTTTATATCAACGTCTTCGTTTATATCAGATGTACTGAATTCTGCAGTATTAATCTCAAAATAATTCTGAGGGTGGTATTTCTGTGTTTTCAGAGGTTGATCCATATATATGACTTCTGAAGACTCTCCCAAATTCGTTATTTCTATTAAACTAAACCAGTCTTGTTTTCGTTTATCATAGTTTCTGCAATTAAAATGTCTCCTTCTTTGACATCAACGGGTAACCTAGTAATCATCTTTGTATTTGGTTCTATTCGAATTTTGCCAGAACACACATTTGGTTTATGATATAATGGGATTGATATGGAACTAGTCTCTAGTATTTTAGATTGCAAATCGATCTTAGCTCCGATATTGGATAAATAGTCGATACCTAACAGCCCATCGAAATAGTTATGAAATTTAAATAATAATATTGAGAGTTTTCCTTTTTTGTTAAATTCTTCAAATATTGGTAGTATCACTAATTTGTCTATAGTATATTTTTCTAATACTGTTTTTATGATTGTTGGCTTGCATTTTACATGTAGTTTCCTTTCTACATGTTCTGGGTTTATAAATGAGATGGAAGCCCCAGTATCTATTAAAAATTTAAGAATTTTTTTGCCGGGGAATTTTATCTTTATGTAAGCCAACTCAGATCCATGTTTATTTATGTCTAAGTATCCCGTGGATTTTGTGAGGCAAGGCCTCGAAAATTTCAATCTTCTTCTACGTTAGTTACTTCGTATTCCTCCCCCACTTCGTTTACGTTATTAACCTCCATACCCGTACACCTTTTAGTCTGTGAAATCGGGCTCTGTTTGATGCTTGGGAAAGGATTTCTGTTTCTCAAATAAGAAAATCCACTTGATGTATCCATGGGTTCTGGCTGTGGAAACCTGGATGAATTGTTATTGAAGGGTATTTGTTTTCTATTGGGATTATTGAATTGTCCGTTATTAAAGGGTGTTTGTCTTCGTTGATTAAGATAATTGTTATTCGGGTTGGTGTTACGACTACTGCCATTATAAGTCAAATTTTGTGGACCCGCTGGTCGCCAAACATTGTTGTTCCCGGTATGATGATCACTATAATTTGGTTTGTTATAAAATCGATTCGTCTGATACGAGTGGTTATTTTGTATATATTTATTGTATTTATTAGAAAACCCATGAGATTGTTGGTAATATATATTCTGTTCTTTGATACAGAAATTTAAGGCCTCAGCTAATGTGCTCGGTCTCATGGCCCTAATTGTTGCCCCTAGTGGGTCTTTCAATCCTGTAACGAAAGAGTTGAGGCACATTTCTCCATACAGTGCCTTTTTAGCCCTTATCACGTTCTGATCTTGTTCGTGTAACAATATGTTGTTACAAAGAGCCGATTGCAGTTCCACCACTTCGCCATAGAATTTCTCGAATGGTTTGTTGTATTGCTTTAGTGTGTGGAGATCTTTTATCAAAGAGGTCTCTGAACGTTTGTCCGAGTAATACGTTATCAGATTCTCTTTTATATTGTCCCAGTTTAATGGGGTGCCAAACATATTGAGCACCTCGTTTGCTTGGCCATCAATTTTGTTGCGTATAGCCCTTAGTAAAATTTGTCCATAAGGGGTCTTATCTGTCCCCCTTATGAATAAGAGAATTTCCTCGACATTATTGAGAAACTCGTATAATAACCTGGGGTTACCATCGAATGTCGGTAATTGTTTTATGGCGTCCGGTATTCTTAGTGATTGGAAAATATCTATTTGACCTGCTGCCGACCATTGTGCAGCAGGGGAGACAATGTCAGACCTAGCCTGCTCCTGTAAATCACTTTTCATTGTATCTGAGTTCGTTGCTTCAGGAATTGATGTTAAACTTCTACTTTTAAATAACTTTGGGATGTTGTATGGTGAAATTTTTGACTTTAGCATTAGTTATAACCTAATTTTAGGTTTAATTTCTTGGGCAAATGTTTCGAATAGCAAAAATTGTGATAAATTGTAGAAGATTATGTGCAACTTATAATATTGTTACTAAAATCAGCGTTTCCATCAAAAGGTTGGTTCATGGATAAGTCAGTATTTATGCTCCAAAGTTGTGTAGGTTGGTGTGATTTTTATTCTTATGTTGTTTTTCACTTTTATATATTTTTCTTTGGTTATACTTTTGTATATTTTAATTATAAATATAACGTTTTTGTTTTGTATATTTTATATAACTTTAATTCTTTTATCGGGTTGATGATATTCGCTCATCACCTTTTTATTCTTAGGTCTGAATATGATATTCATTCATATTATAGTGACCCTCTACACTTAATCTTTATACAAAATTTTGCTAAGCTAATATCTTCTTTTTATCAATTGTATAGATTAATATATATTTTTTTTTTTTTATTTCATCAAACTTATTTAAATTTCTTTTGCACTGTCTTTTAATTTTTTCTTAGGTCTGAATATGATATTCATTCATATTATATCGACCTTTTAAATTTAATCTTTATATTTTCCTGCAAGACTACTTATATATGCATTCACGATGTATGCATTGTCCTTTTGCAAAAGAAAATGTTTCACCAGTATAGTTTTTCACACACTTTGTACACACCAATTACTAACTTAAACCGCCCGTTCGACTGCCCCAGTTAAAGTAAATGAAAAGACTGTAAGTTTCGATAGTTGATTAAATGATTGAACAATCTTATTTTATTGACTTATTTCTATTTATATGTTTTAATTGTTTAGCATGCATTTTAATAAATTAATAAAACTCTTGGAAAAATGGAATGCAGCTTTTTATTTATTGTTAGTAAAAGTTTATTAAATTTCAAATTGAAATAAATGCTAGTTATGTATTTTAATATAATTCTTGGAATTGACTAATGCAATAAATGAAGTGAAATTTCTTGTTAGTAGGTGACATATATTTTAATGTAGTTTAAAATAGAGTTATTGCAATTAATAATTCCTGGATACTTTTTATATAAAATTGAATTTAAGTAATTATTTGAATACGTATTTTTAATAGAATGTTTTCTTTTTTTGCTTTAATTTTTTATTTAAAATCTATATCAAACCCCTTCACTTTACTTTGAAGGTTTTTTCATAATTTTTTTTTTTTTTTTTTGGAGAAGTGGTTTACAAAATAAGATTAATTTCATATCTTAATAATAATAAAAAAAACTGATTAGATTAAAGAAAAAAGTTTTTAATTTTTTTAATTAACTTAATTAAAATAATTTTTCAAAGTAATCTTTCATTACGGCACTGCGGGCCAAATTATTTTCCTGACAACATTCTCTGCTGCCTAGTACAGATGAAACAAAATCAATAGCTTCCTGTAAATTACCTGGCAAATTTGGCAATTCGCATTCTTTGTTAATACAACAAATATTGTGAAGGACAGCTGTTGCGACAATTATACCTTGTTTATATTTAAACGAATATCCAAAGAAAGAATTGGAAATCGCCTTTTCCAGACTCCGTAGTTACGTTCAACATAGAAACGCATTCTTATTTGCGATTCGTTATATGAACTTTTTGCTGGAGTTTTTAGATTTAATTATGTGGTCATAATATATTTCTTATAGGATATCCGCTATCTCCAACAATTGCAGCATATTCGAAATTTGTATAAATATTTGAATTTCTAAATAGGTTGGAGTCATGTGATGAACCTGGCCAAAGAGCAACAATGTTCGTTATTTTTAAATTCGCATCACATGTCGTTTGAACGTTAACGGAAAAAATCCTTTTCTATTTCTATATATTTCTGCCTTGTTGCCTTCTGGAGGTATAATTTTTACATGCGTGCAGCCAATTGCAGCAATAACTTTAGGGAATTTTGCAATTTTAAAAAATTCTTTTTGCGGAAATTCAATGAAACTATCCTTTAACAATATAATAGGTCACACGTGCAATCACTTTTGAGACATTTGATTTCGACATTCCATTTATATCACCTATCGTCATTAGCATTCCCCCAGTTGCGTACACTCTCAGAGTTATCAGTAACATTTGCTCTTCTGATAAAGCATTGCTCCTAAAATATTTTTACTATAATTTTCTTTATTTATATTTAAGACATGAAATACTAACAATTTTGTTGGATTTTTTATTTGGGGTCCTATTAGCTCTAAAACTTCATATGCAAAAAATTTGGACAAACGGAATCGTTCAACAAATTCTATATATACAAATTCTATATATATATATATATATATGTATATATATAACTGATTTGGACGTGTTCTTATCACTCTTGGCTTCCTGATAATAGTTAAAACGAAATATTTCAGATATTTATATGAGTTAAACTATTATTCCGGAGAAAAAAGTTGTATCGGAGATGGTCGAAATCAGAGCTGGGTAGAATTTTTTTGTAATTACCTTATAAATAAATATATATATATATATATATATATATATATAGACAGTAATTTCAGTTTAGATGTCAATTTAACATAATCAAATAGTTACAATTGAAACTTTTTAAAGATGTTTTCAAAATAATAGGTAAAATATAAGCTTTAGAAATCAGAAAAAATTCCGAGATTTGAAAATTAAAATTTGTAAATCCCATGTTTTTCGGGATCGGCATTTGCCACTTGGCATCCCTATTATATCGCTTTCTGCATCGTAATTTTCAAAAATAATAATAAAATGAACAATTTGAATGTAAAGGCCAATAACGGCAATACAAATAAAAAATAAGAATTTTTTAAAATAAATGACTTAAAATAAAATAAAAGTCAACCGGAATAAATATAAATAAAAAAATTACTAAAAAGTACACCAGAATACATGTGTTTATATTTATTTATTTATTTTATTAGGCCGAAAAATATGGCAGTTCTAAATACATAAACCTTGCGATAAACGTTAACATAGTGTCTACATTAGACAATTTCTTATCAAGACAAACGTCAAACTTAACGCGTATTCATTATTGTTTTTTATATATGCAGTTTGACAACTGTAACAACCAAAATAATAATAAGCTGTTTAACTAAGGTTACCCTGTATATATTCGCACTGATTTTGACGTTTGTTTTTATAAAAATTTGCCTAATGTAGACACTAGGTAATGGTCAGATGTTCTGTCCTTTTGCTTATCGGTCACTTTTGGCATAACTTGTACTTATAATAAGCAAAGCAGTTAATGTGTCCGATAAAATCCTAACTTTAGTTATTGCATAGTTATAGTGTCGGTCCTAAGTATAATAAAGAACCATAATCAGCTAAAATAAGAAAAAATTCTAAATAAATATAAAACATATAAAAATCATCCTACATGACATTTTTTTAATGCATTATTCTTTAGGGACATACTTTTGCAATTATGTACCTAAAAAATTTGGTATTTTACAATTAAAAATCTGTTAACTAATGATTTCCTTGTATTTGATTCTCATATTGTTTTTGTTTGTTGACAAGTTTTTAATTTTTATATTTTTATTTTGAAGTTTTTTCAAATATTATAATAATATGATTTTCAGCAATACAATATGATATTATAACCGGCACCCAATATGACATGGTTTTCGCTATCATATCTCTCTTTCTTTTTTTTTTTATTGGGAAGTTTATGTGATACTCTTAAGCCTATTTATTAATTTATAATTTTTATTTAAGTGTTTTTTGTAGATTACTAATCAGGCATATTTTTAATGTTTTAAACTCTTTTTATATTTTGTTAAAATGAATTGTTAATATTTTTTGTTTTAATTTTTAATAAGCATTGAAAAATCGAGTACAATTTTAAAGTATAATTTACTCGAATACCTGGAGATTTTAAAAGGTTTAGTCGAATATTCGAGTAATTTAAAAACTGCATTTTCGAGTTATTTGACTAATCGAATAATGAAAAAATCTATTAAAATGAATACCCTAATCACAACCTACAAATTAAGTCCTATTTCAAAGATTTTTATATTTCTGTAAGGTGCTTGGCTTGATAAGGAAAAAATAAGCACACTCACCTAGTTATCTCTTACAATTCAAAAGTTATTTCCACTTAAATTTTTAATTTTTGCCTCGACTTTATTTCGTTTTTCGGGAATAAGTCCCGAAGTATGTGTATGAGTGAAATATTCGACACTTTTAGTCCAGGTTCACACTGGGGACATGCCACAGCGACAGCCATTGTCTTATTGTTGTAATAACAACACAACCAATGAGTCGCTTAGTGTTAATGTTGCAAATGTACGCCCTAAAATTAAAAATTGAAATGTTATAAACTAATCCCCAAAATATTTCGGTTCAATTATTTGTTCTCGTGAGCTAGACCATTTTTAAAATACCTTCAAAAATATGGTTTTCGATAAACAGTGTACATAATTTTTAATTTTTGTCAAAAAAAAAAATAAAAAATTACATTATACAATAGGCACATGTCGACTAATACGTAATCAGCAAAAAGTTTTTTAAAATTAGATTTCATTCTCGTGGAATGAAGATTTTAGTAAAATTTTCTAGGATTTTTTAAATACTATTTTATTAAAGTTTGAATACTTCAAATATGTTCCATCGAAATTTTGATTTTAGAACATCATTGGGATGATCAATAGTACTGCTATTAATGTACATATATATTCATTTAACCATTTAGTAACAAAAATAATATTTTGCTATCACCGGTTCCTAATAAATTGAGTTTATTTAAATGGGCAATAAATGGTTATTTAAGAAAATAAATGTCAAAAGAAGCATAAACTTGTCAAAAAACTATAAATTCGCATAAAATAGCGACTAAACTTCAAAGACTTTCTTTTAATCAATTATGACCGCGGTTTTAAAAGAATTTTTTTTTTATTTTTCATAAATTCATTGATATTTATAAATGATAAATACTTGCAAAAATTGTAGATTTAACCTTTTGGGAATCTAATGTATAAAATTTACCATATTGCTTTTAAAGTTAATTATCTGTAATTTTCAATAGTATCAGAATAGACTTTTCTAATGGCACCTTAAAAACCGATTTATGTTGAAAAATGCTAGAAATATATACAATTACATGTTTAAATAATGAAAATATGACAACAATTTTTAATATAATCTTGATATTTCTCGAATGAAAAGAGATATAAGAATTATTTGTATATGCATATTCCAAGCCTTAATATGTCTCTATAATGTTTTGAAGTTAATTTTCTCACAGCTAAGATTTTCATAATGCTATTGAAAGAAATCTATATCTTTTGAGGTGTTTTAAGAATGGTCCAGCTCACGTAAATTGAAACATTCAAACGTAATATTTTGGGAATCATATAAGGGGTACACTTGCAACTATTTTTCGCAAGGCACTTTAATGTACATATGTACAACATATATGTATGTAAATTGGGGATGCCAGTCATGTAAAATAATTGGCAATGCGCCAAGTATAGTACTTTTACAGTCCGTCTAGACGTAACATAATATGTAAGATTTTTGTTTCAGAGAGTGTCAAATTCGCTCTCTGAGAGAATTATTTCACGTGTAGATTCAAATATTAGTATTATAAGATGTATTATGATGAGATTTCTCTACACAACCATCTTATAAGATGAACTGTCAAAAAAAATACACATATACGAAAGTTTTTTTGTGTGCGTGCATGTGTATTTTTTGAAATTACTGAAAAAAAATGATTTTTTGTAAAATTTTTTCCTTTTAGTGTTTGTTTTACATTTTTAACATTTTTATAAAAATTGTACTAAAAAGTGCGAATTGCTTAAAAAAAAGACATGTTTACTCTGTGACTGATTGAAAATAATGATATCTTATATGATTTATTAGAATACGTGCACCCCTTATTTAAGATTTAACATAATATAAATAAAATGGCTACTCTCCTCTGCCGGCGTGTTCTCACATGTTATATCAGCGTTAATCTCAGTTGTAGACCTGGAGTTATGATGGTGCGGAAATAAAAACACAAATATATAAATGGGTCCATGGCACAAGAAGTAAGGTAACAACAACTCTACAACAACTACAAAACCAAAAAAAGCGACGTATTTTGGTTTTGCATTGAAATCGCTTATGTCAACTTTAATATTGACATTTCACATGTTTGTTTACAAAAAACAAAAACACCTTTGGCATTTCACGTAATAAAAAAAGTAATAAGATGTAACAACACAAAAGTAAACAAAAAAAATGTAAAAACATAAACATAAAAATGTAAAAACGTAAACAACCTATTCCTTAAAAAAATTAATTAGGGCGCTATGACTGCGGCAAAGAATAACACAAATTTTTCTATTTAAAAATTACTTTATTTAATTGTAATTGGTTAAGTAACAAAAGATTAGATTATTAATTATAAATGATTAATTAATTTTGACAAGCAATACCGTTTCGCACGAGCGCGCAACTAACACTGTCAATATGATCTTCTGACTGTTGCCTGCCAACCTCTGTTTCCTATGTCAGTTACATTGTGCCATTATGTTCAGGTGCATAAATGCTGGACTAGCACAATTGAATTTTTGGTGTGAATTGGCTGATCGAGCAAGAATACACTGTCTGGTAACTTGACCTTTAAGTAAACCGGACACTCGTGTGGAAGTTGGGAAACAAAATTAATAGCTGATTAGGCTGAATTAATTTTGTTGGTCCAGATTTTAGAACACGAGCGGCCGTATTGCAAAGAGAAAAAAATTCTCAGCTGTTTAAATATATATAATATCAGTAATAATAATAATTGAAATAGTATTTTGAAAAGAATTAATTTTAAACAATACATTTAAACAATAAAACATTGAAAGAATAAAAACTTTTTTTCTAAATTTGAATAACCGAATGAATTAACTACAAAGTGAGAAATAAAATAAGTGTTGAAGTTATTAAAATTAAAAGGCTTTGTATGTTAAAGCAGTGTTTTTGCATACGTTTCCTTAACACACATATGCAACGTTTTCGCATGCACATGCAAATTTCAAGTATAAAATTATGTCTTATGATATAAGTGTTAGAAGAATTTAATGTTTTATAAGTATAAGTATTACAAATAAGTATTATTACTATTACATATATTTTATTATTAATTATTGTTAAAAATCTTTAGTCTATTCTTATGAACTATTTGTTCTTTTTTGGTTTTCTTATCAACTAAGGTTAAACATATATTTTTAATCTCATAAATCCTTTGTACTGCAGATATATTTTGTGACCTACTTCATTTTTAACTAATTTAAAGTTATAATCTGGCAATGCCTTATCATAACTCAATTTCTGTTTTTGTTTATACCAATATATCATGTCCTTGGCTCTCTTATGTGCTACTTCTAACCTAAATCTAACTTCCTTAGCATAATCATTTATATTATAAAGTGGTGTAATTGATTGCATCTCATTAAATTGTTGAAATCCATTTGGAAGTTTTCCAAAAACTAACTCATAAAGACGGCAAACATGTACTGACGGAGGCATAATATTGAAACAGTATGTAAAATACTTAAGCCATTCGCCCATTAAGCCCAATCGCTTCTGTGAACGGATATTACATAATCGTTGAAGGTTCTATGGCTTCTTTCAATAGTTCCTAACGTTTGGTGATGATGAGAAGTTGATGTGAGTCTTTCTATTTTTAAGAAATTGCACAATTCGGTCAATATCGAGTTTTTGTATCCTGTAGTCATATCCGAAATAAACGTCTTCATCGGACCATAAGGAAGATTAAAATGTTAAAATATTGCTTTAGCTACTGATTTAGCGCTTTTATCTTGTACTGGTACCTTAACAAGATATTTTGTCATATCGCATATAATGGTAACGGCATATTCATTTCTATTATATGATTTTGGTAGTGGACCTATCTATTTTTCTGGGGTATTTCTTAAAGTCAATGGCATTTTTAAATGTTTTGTTATTTTAGCTGATTGGTATTTTTGGCACACTTTTACGTATTTTGAGACGTCTCGCGTCATATTTTTCCAAAAGTAATATCTTTCAATTTATTAAGAGTTCTTGAAACACCGGAATGTCTAACCTCTGCTGTCGAAAATACAACCTTAAGTTGCATCCTCAATAATGTTCATTCTTTATAAGAGTAGTAACTTATTTGGGACATTAATGTACCGATAAAGGAATACTCCCAGATGATATTAAATATAAGGTAATAGAAAATTACCCTACACCAAAAAAACGCTTGTGAAGAAAATTTGGAGTTACTTAAAAGAATTAAATAATACAAATAATAAATTATGTACTATAACAACAAGATCAATGGCACAAAAGGCATTTAAACAAGTTCAAAACAAAATAAACAATAAACATAAAGAGCATCAAATTACAAAGCCCAAAATATATGTACCAATAATAAACTTAATATTACACCAGCTAAATGTTATATTAAGTGAGCATGCATTGAAATGAATGAATTGTTTATCAATGGAAAATTTGACTTAAGACAATATTTCTCAAGGCTCGAAGAAGTGGCCAGTAAACTAAAATTTAATAAATTACAAGTGACACTTAGAGAGAAAATTTTCGAATTTGTCTCTATTAATGAATTTAAAGAAATGGACAATAAATTATTATAAGTAGCGCTACTGAATGAGGTGATCCACGTAAATAATGATGCCAAAAGAATAGAAGAGATAATGAGACGATACCAGCAGAGGGTAGACATTCCGGTGTTTCAAGAACTCTTAATAAATTGAAAGATATTACTTTTGGAAAAATATGACGCGAGACGTCTCAAAATACGTAAAAGTGTGCCAAAAATACCAATCAGCTAAAATAACAAAACATTTAAAAATGCCATTGACTTTAAGAAATACCCCAGAAAAATAGATAGGTCCACTACCAAAATCATATAATAGAAATGAATATGCCGTTACCATTATATGCGATATGACAAAATATCTTGTTAAGGTACCAGTACAAGATAAAAGCGCTAAATCAGTAGCTAAAGCAATATTTTAACATTTTAATCTTCCTTATGGTCCGATGAAGACGTTTATTTCGGATATGACTACAGGATACAAAAACTCGATATTGACCGAATTGTGCAATTTCTTAAAAATAGAAAGACTCACATCAACTTCTCATCATCACCAAACGTTAGGAACTATTGAAAGAAGCCATAGAACCTTCAACGATTATGTAATATCCGTTCACAGAAGCGATTGGGCTTAATGGGCGAATGGCTTAAGTATTTTACATACTGTTTCAATATTATGCCTCCGTCAGTACATGTTTGCCGTCTTTATGAGTTAGTTTTTGGAAAACTTCCAAATGGATTTCAACAATTTAATGAGATGCAATCAATTACACCACTTTATAATATAAATGATTATGCTAAGGAAGTTAGATTTAGGTTAGAAGTAGCACATAAGAGAGCCAAGGACATGATATATTGGTATAAACTAAAACAGAAATTGAATTACGATAAGGCATTGCCAGATTATAACTTTAAATTAGTTAAAAATGAAGTAGGTCACAAAATATATCAGCAGTACAAAGGATTTATGAGATTAAAAATATATGTTTAACCTTAGTTGATAAGAAAACCAAAAAAGAACAAATAGTTCATAAGAATAGACTAAAGATTTTTAACAATAATTAATAATAAAATATATGTAAGAGTAATAATAATTATTTGTAATACTTATACTTATAAAACATTAAATTCTTCTAACACTTATATCATAAGACATAATTATATACTTGAAATTTGCATGTGCATGCGAAAACGTTGCATATGTGTGTTAAGGAAACGTATGCAAAAACACTGCTTTAACATACAAAGCCTTTTAATTTTAATAACTTCAACACTTATTTTATTTCTCACTTTGTAGTTAATTCATTCGGTTATTCAAATTTAGAAAAAAAGTTTTTATTCTTTCAATGTTTTATTGTTTAAATGTATTGTTTAAAATTAATTCTTTTCAAAATACTATTTCAATTATTATTATTACTGATATTATATATATTTAAACAGCTGAGAATTATTTCTCTTTGCAATATGGCCGCTCGTGTTCTAAAATCTGGGCCAACAAAATTAATTCAGATTCAACATAATAAAATTCTATACTATTTTGTTTTTTCTATCTCTGGCCGTTTTAAAGGACATTATTGAACTAAAATATTAACAAAATTGTTTTTATTTCTATATAATTAATTTTATTTTATTATAAAAGATCTTAATTTTAAAATCTAAGAAATATATATATATATATATATATATATATATATATATATGTATATATAAGTAGCGTATTTGAGATTTTCGCTCTCCAATACGGAGAAAGAAACAACCTGTTTGTTCGGTGGTTAGTTTAATTCTGATTTTATTTTTTATAAAATTCTTAAAGCTATATACAATATGAAGCAAACAAATTACAACCTAAGCAAAATTTAAAATATAAAAAACTATAAAAATTATTAAGAAAGTCAAATTACAATTTCAGTATAATTTTAGAGAACATTTTTTTAAAAGTACAAATATGATGAATAAAAAGTATATATATATATATATATATATATATATATATATGGATTTTGATTTCGAGATCAAGTCATATATATATATTAATTCTTGTTTTATTTTATTTACTCTGAATATCAACAACATAAAAATCAAGTAATATCAGTAAAATTTAATATTTTTTAACGTATTTAATACTTTAGTTTCTATGTAAAGATAACATTCCCAGTTTTTTTTACAAATAAAAATTAATTAGAAATTTGAATTTTAGTAAACTGAGGGTAACAAAGTACCACTAAAGAATTATTTTTATATATAAAAATATTTTAATTTTCCATCCCTGAGAAAAAGAATATGTCAATTGTAGTTCCTATGTAGCGTCTTACTAGACAAATTTTTTTCAAGACAAACGTCAAAATCAATACGAATATATACAAGGTAACCTGAGTTAAACAGCTGATTATTATTTTTTGTTGTTACTGTTGTCAAACTGCATATATAAAAATCATTAATCAATTCAGCTTATTGCTGTTTCTGTGTATCTTCCACCTTCCTTTCGAGTTAATTAAGACGTTTTTCTTGATTACAAAAATTATCCAATATAGGCACCACGCTAGGAATAAACGGAATTGAAATAACAAATTACATTATCTAATAAAAAAAAGTCGAGTTATAGCCTTTTGACTTTTATTTATCTGTTTAATTTTTTTGGAGATGTTGACGATTTATTACATTTACAATTTGTTGAATCATAGTTATTGCTTTAAAATATAAATTAAAATTGTTTAATAGAAATTTAAGACATTCATTCACTAATTAACGGTTTATATAAGTCAAGGTCTACACGTTAAATAATACATGTATATTGTATTATGATATATTTCTGATTATTCTATCAATAGACTTAAAATTAAATCGAAGAGAATTTTTTCCGTGTATACTCAAAATTAGTGTATAAAATATAAATATTATAAGCTGCAGGTAGTATTCTTAAAAGTTGAACATCATTTTATATGCATTTTAAAATATTGCTCAATAATTTGGTGCTTATTTTAGAAAAAAGTCAGATCGCTTAGAGCGCATTCAAAAAATGTTTACAAAAATGATTTTTAAATTATTATTATGGCCTCCTATGATGCTAGGAGAAAGTTATTTGGTCTTCAAAGATTATATGGCCTTAGATCCCACAGTTGTATCATGTTTGTTTATAATATTTCGACTTGTCAACTGATTTACACGATTATGTCAATTTGTATAATCCACCAAGAGACCTAAGAAGAAATCGTATATTTGATGATGCTTTTCATATTACCAATTACAAGATGTTTAAAATTATGTAATAGCATTTCTCCTATTTTAATTTTTAATGTAAATAAAGATAAGTTTAAATTAAATTTATGTTATATAATTAATGTAAGTAAATGATTAAATCTGTAAATGAAATAAATAAATAGATATAAATGTGTTTGGCAAAGATTTATGCAAATTTAAAAAACCTCTTTATAACATCTCATTGATTACAAAAAAAAACGTATAAATAGTTTGGACTGTTAGCAACACTTTTTGAAGGAAAATATAGAGAAAGTATAATAGGATTATCATAGTGTCTACTTTGTGGTTTACTTAAATTTTACTTAAATTTTAAATTTAAATTTTACTTTAGGAATACTCAATGAATACTCTAGATTTTAATAACAAATTTCAATTTACCCAAATTTGATAATTTTTAAAAGTTTATTAAATCTATATTTTCGGAAATGATACTCACATTTCTTGATTCCTATTTCCAATTTACCCAAATTTGGCCATTTTTAAAAGTTTGTTAGGACGTAGCTCTTAAAATCTGTTTTTTTTTTTCGAAAATGATAGTTACATTTCTCATTTAATAGGACTCCACTATTGAAGCCCGTTTTCCGTTTTAACGCTCACCGAAAATTTTAGATTTTTTAATAAAATTACAAATTTCCCAAATTTTACCATTTTTAAAAGTTTGTTAGTGGTTACCTCCTAAGATCTGGAATGACAGTAAAATTTCTCGATTCCTAGGACTTTCCACTTTTGAAACTCGTTTTGGATTTTAATACTCAGCGAATACTTTAGACCAGGGTTTCGCGACCCCCTTTTGATATTGCAATGGAAGCGCGACCCACAATCTTGAGAGAGAGAGACTAGTTTAAAAATCAGATAAAAGATAAAATGTAAAGATAAAATAATTCAAAAATAATATTAATAAACATAAACTTTGGATAAACTTTGCTATATTTTAACTAAAATGCTTTGAAATCTGTTGATTCAAAATTAAATTTACCACATGAGTTATATTTTAAGTCTTTTTGAAATCAATCTGGTATTTTATCGATATTTATTTATCGAGATATTTCCGTCTTTAAATTATAAAGCCGTTTAAGCAAATTTTCTTTTTATAATGATGAGAAGTCGCACCATTAAAGTAAATTTTAATAATCCTATTCTACAGAATGTTATACTACGGTTAAAATTCGAACTATAAAAAAGTTATTGGCATAATATATTTACAAAAAATAAAAGTAGGTTTCCATGTGTAAAACCGATAGTTTCATCAAACTAAAGTGAACTATTTAACTTTTTAATTAATAGTTTTCCTGACACATCGTAAAGTTTTCTTTATATTGTGTCATTGAACAGCATTACTTTCTTTATTTGATCATTGTAGCCTTTTTGAAGCATGGGTTCCTACATTGGTTTTTCTTGCAGCTAGTGGTAGTTGCTTCTTAAATGAACTCATTTTAGAAAACAATATATATCTTAACTTTTGTTTTTAACTTGGGCATGTCTTTCCATCATTAAATAGTTTTATGCCTCCAATGGAATTTTTATTTAAAATTCTTAATAATATTTACATTAACAAATTGTGTGTTTAAAAATATTTTTCAGTATCTCTTCGCGACCCCTCACGAATGACCTTGCGGACCCGAAGTGGGTCGCGGCTCCGCATTTGAGTACCGTTGCTTTAGACTTTATTAACAAATTTCAATTTACTCAAATTTTTCCATTTTGAAAGTTTGTTAGGGGGTACCTCCAAAGATCCGTTTCTTCGGGAATGACCTGTTTTCCGTTTTATCGCTCAACGAATACTTTAGATTTTTTAAGGAAATTTAATTTATTCAAATTTTGTTCATTGTTTGTTTTAATTTTTATGTATTTTTGTTTAGATTTTTATGTAAATAAACGCACGTGCAAAAATTTGATGAAAGTCTTATGGAGTTCTCACTTATCGGTTTGTTTTCTTTATCTAGAACATCTTATGTACTTGTTTAAAGTTTTCTTGTAAAATTTATTATGTATAAAACAAAATCTCACAA
Source organism: Protocalliphora azurea (assembly GCA_932274085.1). NCBI lineage: Eukaryota > Metazoa > Arthropoda > Insecta > Diptera > Calliphoridae > Protocalliphora > Protocalliphora azurea. Next base: position 8,037,078 of record OW026524.1, read on the forward strand.
GGAAATAAATGAATTATTAAATTAATAAAAATTGATTTTTTACCTGTTTTTGTCCAAAAAAGAAACGAACTAGGTGTTCCACTTCTACCCGTTTTGATGGTTCAAAAAATTTTGATCCTTTAGGCCGAACACTGGTGCTATTTTATGGAAAATTAATGGAGATTAAACCAAGTTTCCCATAAACTTGGCTCACCGATAATTTGCAAAAAGAAAACCAAAAAAAAAAAAAAATAAAATCAAAATACAAAAATAAACAGCTGTATCAAGAAGCCTCTTCACAACTCCGAAGAAGTCGAAAGAACAGAATACTGTATCTTTGACAAAAAGGTACATTTTGGTACGTGACTGGCTTGTTCCCTTAGAAGGGTTTTCCATTATAGCGGAAGAAGTGTTAGATGCGTAGGTACTACAACAATTAGGATTGGAAAAACGAAGAGGCACTTTGTTAGGATTTCTGGCGATTTTGGGATGAGCTTCACTGTCGAAATCTATGCACAAGTCCATCGTAATCATAGCTTTTTAACACTATAAGATGAGACTATCCGTAATGAGTTTCTAGGCTTATAACTGGAATATTCCCAGTTTCATTTGGCGGCAAAAACCCACATTGCAGTGGGAGGTGATGTTTATGCTCGAATCATCCGAAATGGTGTCGCAGGTGAAATCTTTGATAAACCATTGGCCCAGTTTTCAATATTTGAATACATTATATCTGGATTATGTTGGAGTTTAAAGATTGGAGGAGTTAGATTCGTCTTTTGCAGGCCTGAAGAATGCTTTGTATTTTAATATAATTTGTTCCGTTGAAATATATTCATGTCTATTCCGGAATACGCGCTTCACCTCAACGAAGGTGAACCTTCACTTTCGCCTTTCAGTATTCGATACATTCTAAAATACTCGTGATGATTTATCGATAAACACTGTAAACTTTTTGTCGTCACTAAATATTTTTGTAAACAAAAACAGCTGATTGGTAAATTTATTTTTCATTTATGAATGTAAACAAAATTTTAAAATTCAATAAATAAAAAATAATTTTATAATAAACATTTTAAAATGGATTCAATTGCGTTTTTTCTTAATGAAGACCATGGAAATCAATGGACATATTTTCAATGAGTGATAATAGGTAAGTTTATAAAATATTTATATACTGTTATTCTAATCCCAAAATAAGTTTTAGGAAAAATTTTAGGATAAACAAAAAGGCATTTAAATATATTTTGTCAGAAATAGAAGACGAAATCAAACCACAAACAAGATTAGGATGTTTGCGCCCTATAGACAAGCTGGCAGCAACCTTGCGTTTTTTTGCAGAAGAAAATTACCAGCATGGAGTTGGCAAGGACTGGCATCTTAATATTTCCCAATCAACATTTTCAAAAATTCTGTATGAATTAATCGTCGCATTCGAATCTAAATTATGTCTCAAATGGATATGTCTTATAATGGACGAACAGACAAAACAAGATGCACGAGAGCACTTTTTTCGAAAAACCTTCGATACCGGGTGTAACAATGGCGGTTGATGGAACGCATGTTAAAATTTTTACTCCAACAAATGATCGACATTTATATTATAATAGAAAAGGTTATCACAGCTTAAACGTGATGCTGGTAAATATTTCTTGTTTCGTTTTAAATTGTGCACTAAAATTTTAATTTTCTCTTTAAGGGGTGTGATCATTTGAATAGAATATGCTTCCCGGTAGTTGTCATGATTCATATATTTGGAAACTTTCGAACGTAAAAAGATATTTTGAAAATAAATATCATCATGGTGACAATTTACGCATTTTGGGGGACGCTGGCTATCCCCAAGAGACGTGGCTTTTAACGCCATATAGGTCACCAATTGTCCGAAGTCGAGAATCAAAATTTAAGATAGCGCATTCCAAAGGTAGAAATATAGTAGAGAGGACAATAGGAATTTTAAAAAACAATTTCAGATGCCTTACATGTGAAAGAGGCCTTCATTACACCCCTGAAAATGCAGAACGCATAATATATGTATGCTGTGCTTTACACAACATAAGAATCCACTCTCGACATCATGAACATTTAGATGATCTTGGAGTATTTTCAGTTAACGAACAAGCGATCAATGCTGATGAGGACTATCAAACTTTTTCTAATGAAGCAATTTTATTAAGAAATGATATTTTAAACATATTAAAAAAAAAAATTAACTGTAATATGTTACACTCCAAGTGTATTAGATTTGTCTAATTTTATAGCACCGTTTAATGTATAAAAAAATGTATAACAATTTAAAATCAAATTAATTTAAATAACACAAAGAATTCATTTTTATTAAAATAAAACTATTTATTTATTTATGAACTTGAGATCAAAATAAAATTAAAGGTACATATTTATTTTAAAAAGTATTATTAGAATTAATAACACAGGTTAAAACTATTTTTTTCTGTGGCATGGAATTTCTAAGTCAGTTCAGATACATGTTTTTACGAAGTACTAATCCTATAAACCACTTTTTTAATTGACTCTGGCTCTCGTGATAAATCGCTATTTGTAAAATGAAGTATGTTGCACTATATTTTCAAGGAAATCCCGAAAACGACTGGTCTGATTTTGTTCTTTTTTTGAAGTTTTCGATATTTCATTGAACAAAATCAGACAAGTCGTTTTCAAGATTGGCATCAAAATATGGTGCAACCTTGTTGATTTTACAAATTGCGATTTATCGCGATTGCCACAGTCAATTAAAAAAGTGATTTATAGGATTAATACTTCATAACATGTATCCGCAGATTCAGTGTTATTCAGTCCTTTTTTAGCAACTTAATCCCATCTGCAATTTCTTTTAAATAACCAATTTCTTCTTTTTTTAGGGCGATGTAATTTTCATAAAATGATTTTTGCAAGTCTATTTGTTGCATCAAAAGACTTGGCTGTTCAAGTTTTTTTTTTTTTTTTTGTGGAGGAACAAGGTTTCAATTCGAAACTAGCATCATTGTCATCTTTGCTGCCAATTTCAACCACATTTTTATCATTCGATGCACCCACTACGGTTTCCATTGGCTCATCAATACCAAATGTTTTTACATTTTGAATGCCATAGACGGAAGTTTTATAATTTAAAAGTTGAGATACAGCCTCCTCCAAATCGTTTAATGGCACAGTTTTATTAGGACCTCCATTTGTTGCCTATTTGTCACCATTTTCTTTTTTGTGTTGGCTTTAAAATCTCTCCACACCTTAAATTTTGTTTAAAATTTTTAAACATTCTTAATAAAGTGTGTCATTCTAATTATTTACCTTTTTCCATGCTGGAACGTCTCTTATGGGAACACTTATACAATTTAGCTTTTGGTTTAATTCCTCTCATAGCTTACTCTGCTCTTCTGGCTGTCTCCTCTTCCAATGTCAGGATGTGCCATCATGAAATCAATCATAACCCTGAATTGTTGTGGCGTTGTTTGTTTTCTAGACCTTCAACATGAAATTATGTTTTATTATATTCATAGGTTTTATTTTATTAATACTTACATTACAAAATTATTTATTTTTTATGTTTATTCTTTAATTCAATATAAATTTATTATTAACGCGGCAAAATTGGCGCCGAACAAAAATGACATGTAAATATAGTGAAAAAGTATTTTAGAATACATAAGAAGTGAATGAAAACATATGTTTTCTGTTTGCACATCTCTAATACATATATTTGTTTTACAAATACTTCTCTAACGTATTATAGAATAGAAAAAAGTGAATGAGGCGGGTATTTGTAGTGAAGATGACTTCCCGAATAGACATGAATAATTAATTTCGAAATATTTGAATTATTGAATTCTGTTTTTGTTTTTTGCTACCAAGTTTGGCTAAAACCACAGCTAGTGAAAATTGTCAGTAGTGGTAGCAAAATCATTTATCATTTTTTGTAGTCTAACACTTTTTATAACTACTCCTCGTAAAATAATAAAATTTAAAATGGAGTAGAAGATATAAAAAATATAATATTTTACTACCACTTCATCTGTAGTTTAATTTTATAATTACCTCCCTTATATTATTTTTACTGCTACCTTCATCGTTTAGTTAATACTAGCAGAAAAGGAAGCAGTAAACTAACAGAAAGTAGTTTTTGAAGCAGCAATAAACAGTACAACGAGAAAACAGATATAAGAAAAACTGAGCACAAAACGTTGTTGTAATAAGACTTAAACCATTCGTCTTTAGACCATGTTCACACAACAATGAAAATAATGAGTGTCGCTACGACATATCTATTGCGTTTTTATAACGTTACCATTTTAATAAAATATGTGTGAATATTACCATATTATATCACAATGTTACATATTAATTGGACTATTGATTTTTTTATATTTTCTTGTATAATATGAAGGACTATTTTTTTTAGTTTGTATTGCGTTTAAATATGTTATATTAAATTCTTTGTTATTATTGATAAATTTTGAGTTTTAAATTAAGAAATAAATCTTTAGACTGATTTGTCTTAAAGGTAATTAGTATTACCATATAGCCTTGTATCGTTTTTTTTAGTAATTTTTTTCTTACTATATTTAAAAGAAGTCATTAAACTGTGTGTAGTTTATTTTAGCTGAATATTTTATTTTTTTCAGACATATTTATAGTTTAAAATATCATATACTTCAAAAGTAGAATTAAGTGCTTATTTTACTCTTGTTTTGGAAGTTATTAATAATTACATCTAAAAAATCAATACATTAAAAAAACACTTTAATATTTTTAATACATAAAATTTCATACGTAAATTTTAAAAGAACAAAAAGTACTGTTATTTTAAAAATGATGCTGTTAGAAAGATCAGAATATTGGAAAAAATGTTAGAGTTTTTCTGCAACATGTAATGACATATTGAAGCATTCAAAAATCTGCAACATATTTTATAACCATGTAAAAAAATACTTATAAATAATAAGATATTAAAATATTTCGTAATATTAAAACGATATTACTTTATAATTTTATGCAATACTGGAATCTAAAAAAAATTCAAAATTTGGAGAGATTAATTACTTATTGGAGATAAAATGCAGGTGCAAAATTAAAATAATATTAGAACATAACAGGGTTTGGGGGAGGTAGATATGTCCTTGATCCTATTAAATCAAATATTGTCTGACCCATACTTACAGTAATACAGTTTTAACCAGTATTTTAGAAAAAATGCGTTTTTCTCATTTCAGGATATATGGAAAGTATGATTGTCCTTAGTCCGATTTAGGTCCAAATTTCAATTTATACGACACCTCCTTTTATTTTTATAAAATTCAGACCAGTATTTTAGCTGAAAATAAATCTTTCAACGTCAGGATTTATGGTAAGTAGACATGTCCTTGCTCCAAATAAAAAATTAATTAACAGGCTCATAAATAATTTATTTTTAAAAGCTACCACGAATTTTTTTAAATTCCCACCAGTATTTTATAAGAAATTAAATTGTTTTTAATTTCAGGATATATGAGAGGTTGGCGTGCCTTTGCAAAAATTTTAGTCAAAACTTCGTATATATTATTTTTAAGTTTAAAGTGATATATGTACCAAGTTTAAATTTTCTACTACTTTCTACTTTTGTCCAATCGTTACATGGGAACAAAGCACCGAGCGGCTATATAACAAGTAAAATCAGCGTTTGAAAAACAAGACTCGAAGACTCAAATGCACCGGCGGCTCTAGCGGTTACACCTCTGGGAGTGATCCTCAACCCTAGTGACACTGGACCGAACAAAAATATATTTTAAGAATTCTGAAACTACACAAACAACTACAACTATCATTTTCGGAAGGATTCACAGTAGTAGGAAGACAGATGTTGGTCTTCAACAGCCCTTACCCTACCATGGCTGTATACATTTACCTACAGCCCCAATAACCGTACTTTCCGCCTATTCCAGCTTACCAATCCCTTATTTAAGTAAATTTACTCACACATTTTAGTTTTTAAAAACACGTTATAACATATTTGTTATATGTATTAAAAATTATAACTATACACTACCAATTTATCATATAACAATAAACTAAATAAACAAAAAGAATTATACCTAGCTATATCCGTTTATTTTGCCTATTACCGTTTATACAAAGTGAGATAGCTAGTAACAACACCCAATGCTTTTTAAAATTAGATCGCAAATACTAAGTTAATATAATCATTTTTTTATTTTTCTTCCTATTCTATTTTAGTATAAGAATGTTTTTTCGTCTTTTTTTAATGTTTTCTTTATATTGTTACGTTTTTACCTTTTAAAAACGGTCGTTTATTTCCTTTAAATAAACCTGTACTTTGATTGCAAATAACAGCAGTTTAGTAGTTTAAAAGTTGTAACGACTCTTTATTTTATTTAAAAAAATGTACAACAATAACAGTATAAATAGTCACTTGCGTTCTATATAAACACACACTTAAATTAAACACTTTATACAACACACTTTAGTAATGTACAAGATTATACAGCCAAGGCAGTTAATTTGTCTTTACTTAACGACGCTTCCAATTAGACTGACTCAATGGTGTTCTCACGGCCAATTTATATACACTGTATTACCTACTAGATGTTTCTTGAAAGCTCTACTTCTTTCTGCAATGTTCTTAACGGACAAACTAGAGCTTTTGATGTTAACGTTAGCAGCTTAAACATTTAGTGTTGCAATACTTAAAAACAATGGTGAAAGCTTTTTATTCAATGTTGTATGTTTAGAACTATGTTAATAATTTTTACAGATATGTTAACTGCTGTTAACATAAACGGAAATGCCTAGAAGCATTGAGAAAAATTTAAACCAGCCGTTAAAACCGTTATATTTGAATTCAAGTACAATTTCGTAACACTGCCCCCCGCTTAAGCCTGTTCGTCCCGAATAGGCACAAATTCACTTTTCCCATAGGCAGCTAGTCGTTCTAGATGTACGACCTTCATTTTAGATCTCGGGCTCTTTTCTTTCTGTATTCTGTACGCCACGTCGTTTAATTTCTTAATCACTTTGTATGGTCCATCCCAATGGGTTTGTAGTTTGGGAGACAGTCCTTTCTTACGTTGTGGGTTATACAACAGTACAAGCTGGCCTTCGTTAAATCCTTCGGAATTCGCTGCTCGATCGTATCTGGCTTTCATTTTATCGCTGGTCATTTTTATTCGTCTGCGTACGAATTCATGTAGTTCGTTCAGGTCATCTTGGAAGTGTTTTCCTTATTTGTTGATGTGGGCCTAATACCGAATTCTAAATCACCAGGCAACTTGAGTTCTATCCCGAAGACAATTTTTGCAGGTGTTCGAGAGGTTGAGTCATGAACAGCTGATCTGTATGCCAATAGAAATTTCGGTATGTGTTCATCCCAGTCCTTCTGATGTGCACTGACCACTTTTCTTAAATATTCCTCCAGAGTGCGATTGAATCTTTCGACCATGCCATCAGATTGAGGATGCAGTGGCGTTGTTCTGGTTTTTCTTATTCCGTATAAATCGCACATTTCTTTGAATACGGCAGATTCAAAATTTCTACCCTGATCAGAATGCAACTCCAGTGGAACACCATAGCGGCACACCCAGTTGTTCACAAATACACTTATAACCGTTTTAGCTTCTTGATCAGGTATGGCATATACCTCTGGCCATTTGCTGAAATAATCCATAACCACTAGAACTTAACGATTTCCGGCATCACTGACGGGGAAAGGGCCTGCTACATCCATTGCAATCCGCTCGAATGGCGCGCCTGAGTTATACTGCTGAAGTTGTCCACGACTTCTTCTTACTGGTCCCTTCGCTGCTATGCATTGTGAACAATTGGCTACCCAATCGGCTACTGCTTGCTGACAACCCAATAAAAACGTTGTTTTAACTTTTTGTAACACCAAGATGACCACCACTGGGACCGTCATAGAACTCTTTCATTACTTCGTTTATTTAAGAGGATGGTACTACAATTAAATTTGTCACTGTTTTACCATCAGCACTTTCCCATATGCGGTATAAGCAGCCATTTAACAACTGTAGACTCTTCCATAGGACCCAATATGATTTCATTAGTGGACTTTCGGCGGATATTTCATTGCGGTCTGGCCTTCTACCTTCATCTTTTGCCGATATTATTTTTGCCAGTATGGGGTCATTTCTTTGCGCTACAGACCAATCTTCACTGGACTCTATATGCATTAGTCGAACATCGATGATACATTCCTTTTCCTCGGTTTTTGTACAATGCTTACATTCCACGTTGCAGGCCGTCTTGACAGCGGGTCCGCATTGCCGTGTTTCAAACCCTTCCGGTGCTCGATGCTAAAATCATAGCTCTGAAGCCGCTCTATCCAACGAGCCAGTTGTTCTTCAGATTGTTTAAATTGCAGCAACCACCTGAGGGCAGAATGATCGGTTCTCAGTCGGAAGTGTTGGCCATACAGATATTTGTGGTAATGCTTCACACACTCTAATACTACCAAAAGTTCTCGTCGCGTTACGCAGTAGTTTCTTTCAGGCTTCGAAAGCGTTCGGCTGAAGTATCCAATGACCCTTTCAGTGCCACCAAGTACTTGTGAAAGTACACCGCCTATTCCGTATCCGCTCGCATCGCTATCTACCACAAATGTTTCTCCAGGTATAGCATATGACAAAATTGGTGCCGTACATAATAGTTCCTTGAGCTTCTGAAATGCTAGTTCTTGTGCTTCACACCATTGGAATGATTGTGACTTCTTGGTCAGCTCATGTAAACTAGCGGCTACATTGGCGAAATTCGGGACAAATCGTCTGTAGTATGTGCAAAGGACAAGAAAACTACGCAGTTCGTGGAGATTTCTCGGACGTGACCAGTTCTTTACAGCAATTATCTTATCCTCATCTGTTGATATTCCGTCTGCTGTTACGCGATGTCCCAAATATTTGACTTCTTTCTGGAACAACGCACACTTCTTTACACTGAGTTAGAGTCCAGCCGCTGATATTCGTTTAAGAACTTCTTCAAGGTTATTCAGATGTTCATCAAAAGTCTTACCCATGACAATTATGTCATCGAGGTACACCAAGCATGTCTTCCCGTGAAGTCCTTTCAATACCTGTTCCATTAAACGCTCGAATGTGGCTGGAGCATTGCAGAGTCCAAATGGCATCACATTAAACTGCCATAACCCGTCACTCGCGCTAAGAGCGGTTTTTTCCTTGTCTTTTTCTGAAATCTCTACCTACCAATAATCACTTTGCAAGTCCAATGTGGAGAACCATTATGTTCCAGCTAGTGTATCCAGGGTGTCGTCAATTCTTGGTAGCGGGTAGCTGTCTTTCTTGGTGACGTTATTCAGTTTTCTATAATCGACGCAAAATCTAGTGCTGCCGTCTTTCTTCTTAACTAAAACAACAGGCGAGCTCCAAGGACTTGAAGATGGTTCGATTATACCGTTCCGCTCCATTTCATTGACCAACTCCTTCACTTCATTTCGTTTTGCTAGAGGAACACTTCTGGGCGCCTGCTTTATTGGCCTCGCTTCGCCAATATTTATTTGATGCTTTACAATTGCCGTTCTACCATGGCTTTGACTTTTTAAGGCGAAGACGGAGCTATATTTCTTCAGAATCTGTTGGGCCTTATTTCTGTCTGGCGGCGCTAATCCTTCTACCCATTTCCCCACATATTCCGCTAGTAGCTCGTGTTCTTTGATGGATTTATTGGCAGATTGCGGGTTTTTCTTGCAATTGATTACTGCCTCTGCTGATGTGCATTGACCTATTTCGGAATTTGGCTTAACGACTTTTTCGTAGCTGGACAGGTTAAGCATTCTTACAGGAACTATTTTGTTGTTGCAGGGTTTAACGAGGGCTTTTGCTGTTACAAGATCACTTGTTATTTCTGCTGGTTCTACCAAACACATACTGTTGTCCTCACAATCTCCCTCCATACGAGCCCATACTAAAGTTTCTAACTGTGGTGGTAGCTTCTGATGCTCGACGGCAACTATCTTTCTTACTTGAGTTCTATTTTCATATCCGACGTCAAGGGGTATCTCCACATTTCGCCAAATCATAACTTTTTGTCCCATATCCAAAGTAATGCCATGGCTAATCATGAAATCAGCACCAATGATAACTTCGTCCACAATGTCGGCAACAATGAATACATGATTGACGGTAACGTTGGCAATGGTTAATTTCACATTTACTTTATCATAGACCGTGGCCGGCTCCCCAGTAGCTGTGCGCAGGCTTACCCCACATAATGGTTTAATTGTTTTCTTGACTAAATCTGGCCTGACGATAGACTGTGATGCCCCGGTGTCTACAGTAAAAACGTGCTTTTGACCGTTGATGTACCCCGAAGCAGTAAGATTGCTATTTTTCTGTTGCATTACGGATATGGAGATGGTGGGGCCCTCAGATGTGGGAGCTAGCTCTTGCCCCATAGTGCCAGCTCGTTTTAGTTTAAAGGTGATTCTTGTGATGATTGATGATTTGACTGCCGGTTATTTCTTTGAGGCGAGGCAGATCTGGTTCGTTTTCTTGGTGATTTGCAGTTTCGCTGAATATGACCCAATTTACCACAGTTATAACATTTTACTCTGGCTTTATTTTGCTTCTCATTAAACGCGTCCAAAACCTTTTTTAATTCGTCGACTATATTTCTCTCATTATCAGAAACAACTTCAACATTTCGCACCTTGCATATTTGCGGCTTTGAAATTATTTTCGCCGTTTCTTGTGCCAGTGCGAATGAGACGGTTTCAGTATATGATGGTTTAGGTGTAGCACAAACTACGTGTTTTATTGCAGGATCGCGAATGCCATTAACAAACGCCTCTATCTTGAAATGGTCCAAAAACGGGCTGTTTTCCCCTGGATAAGTAAGCTGCAGCAAACGTTCCAACGCAAAGTCTTGTAGCGTCTCATTGGGCTTCTGCACTCTACCACGCAATTCCATTCAGTATAGTTCCTTTTTATGTTCACCAGCGTACTTACGTTGTAGCGCCTCCATTATATCATCATAACTGTTTCTGTTACATGCTGGCACGCTTTCAAGAACTACTGCTGCATTTCCTTTTAAGGCCAATATCAACTCCATAGCTTTTTCTTCGTCGTTCCACATGTTTCTAATGGCAATTGTATCAAACTGGAACTTGAACATGTTAAATGGTGTGGTACCATCAAAACTAGGGGCCTTTATTCTACTAGATCTTCTGGAATAATTCGCACCTGTACATCTTGGCATTGAAGATTACTCATCTTTATTTCTAGATCATGTAGTTTTTTATCACCTTTGGCTATTTCATTCTCTAAATCGGACAGCTTTTTATCAACGACTTTGGATTGTAAATCTAGACAGCTCTCTGGCTTGTATATCTAGGCAACTCTCTAAGTCGGACACCTTTTTATCAATGCCATCCACTCTGCTGTTTATTACTTCCGAAATTTGTTGAAGTTTCTCGTCTGTCGCTCTAGAAGTTTCTTTAACTTCAGCAAGAAATTTCTCGTTATTTACTTTAGAAATTTCTTGAAATTTCATTTCCATTATTTTATTTTCTTCTTTAACTTCAGCAAGAAGTTTCTCGTTATTAGCTTTAGAAGTTTCTTGAACTTCTTTAAATTGCTCCATCAAAGCAGCAAACATTGTGGATAAATCAATGCTTGTTGTTGCACGGGTAGAAACTTCCATTTCTTCTTTATACTCGAATTCGTAAGTTCCAATGTCAATATTACGCCGCTTGAATTCATCTATCAGCCTCTTTTGTAATTCTGCTTTATTACCAGCTATAGATATCTCCAACTTATTCAATTCTCTCTTGAGTTGCTCCGCTTTCAGCTCTTCAAACTTCATGACTGCTTATTATTTTGCAATCCCACTTCTGACACCAATTGTTACGTTTTTACCTTTTAAAAACGGTCGTTTATTTCCTTTAAATAATCCTGTACTTTGATTGCAAATAACAGCAGTTTAGTAGTTTAAAAGTTGTAACGACTCTTTATTTAATTTAAAAAAATGTACAACAATAACAGTTTAAATAGTCACTTGCATTCTAATATAAACACACACTTAAATTACACACTTTATACAACACACTATAATAATGTACAAGATTATACAGCCAAGGCAGTTAATTTGTCTTTACTTAACGACGCTTCCAATTAGACTGACTCAATGGTGTTCTCACGGCCAATTTATATACACTGTATTACCTACTAGATGTTTCTTGAAAGCTCTATTTCTTTCTGCAATGTTCTTAACGGACAAACTAGAGCTTTTGATGTTAATGTTAGCAGCTTCAACATTTAGTGTTGCCATACTTAAAAACAATGGTGAAAGCTTTTTATTCAATGTTGTATGTTTAGAACTATGTTAATAATTTTTACAGATATGTTAACTGTTGTTAACATAAACGGAAATGCCTAGAAGCATTGAGAAAGATTTAAACCAGCCGTTAAAACCGTTATATTTGAATTCAAGTACAATTTCGTAACAATATGTACGGAATTTCACTAATTTTGTTAGTTGGGTTCGTTTACAAAAAGCTACAGACTTGTTTTGGTTTGTGTCTATTCTATCTACCCTGGACTACTTCAGGAAAAGTTATTTTCGTATAAAAAGCTTCTCCACAAAGATCCGTATTGCCAGCTACAATTTCTTTCAACTTTTATTATTTCTTTTTAGGATGCCACCGTGTAATACTTGGACTATTTAAAAATCAAAAATAAAAACGTTAATTTTTTTATTTCCTTATGGGTTTTGTTTTTGAAAAATGCCTTACGGATATCGATTACTCCCCGCTTAATGAATTTATAAATTGCATCCACAATACCTCAGTCGCTCGAATATATCCTTATTTTTCTTCTGATATGCCAGGTATTTCTACACAAAATTTTATTCTTTCATCACAAAATTCATTTGTTTCTATTATTTTCCTTATTAGTCACTACTTACTTCAATATAATAATTGATATTCTTCATTAAAAATTATAAAAATTTTTATTTTTCAAATTTTTTTTAAGAAAAATAGGTTTTTATTTAATTATTAATTTTCTTTTACTCAACTGTTTGCCTGTCGCTTCACAAATGACTTCAATTGTTTTCCTAAATTTCTTATTTTGCAAAGCTAATCATTTTTAGCGCACACACAATAATAAAACGTATGCATAAAAAACAACTACCGGTATTATAAGCAAAAGGTTTTGAAGACATATCTGGGGTCAATAACCGTTCCACAGTGGGGTCAAACGCAAATTTTTTGGTAATAAATCTGAATCTCCTAAACTACTGGTCGGATCAAATTGAAATGTATGGAAGAGTTGTAGAGGAGGACCTAAGCTTTCAGAAAAATCATCTTGTAGTCACCCTGTGATAACACGAGATAAGCTACAGGGTGTCAAAGTTGACTACCTCGAGTATGTAAAAGTTAAAAAAAATCGTAACTTGTACAAATGAATTCCGATTTTAAAGATTTTTATATTTCTGGAAAGTGCTTGGCAAGATAAAGAAAAAATAAGCTTACTCATCTAAGTTATCTCTTACAGTTAAAAAGATATTTACGCTTGAATTTTGAATTTTTGATTTTTTGGCTCGACTTTCTTTCGTTTTTCGGGAATAAGTCCGGAGATATATGAGGAAAAATTTTTTTAAAAATATTCTGTAATTTTCTACATATTTCAAAATAATATGCTGAAAGAATTTTTGGATTATCTTAATTCGTCTAGATGTGAAAAATATTCAAAGTCAGCACTCTGAAATCGGCATGAAAAATGGCTATTTTTTTACAAAAATATAGTACAATTCATTCACTTTTTTCTCAAAGTTCCGTTAATAAAAAAATTTTTTCCTTATTAATTTCAAAAGATAAGGCTTCAGAAATGGTTAATAAAGAAATTTTTAATTGATTTAAGTTTGCACCCTACATCCAGCATTGGCCGAAAATTGTCAATTTTAAAAAATAGTTTCATTTTTATCGATTAATAAAAAAAATGTCACGCGAGGTTTTTTAAATTTGGTACCCATATTTTTTATAGAAATAGATTTAGAATGATTTAACACTAAACTGCTTCCCGCCCGGCCAAAAACGAATGCAGGAGTGGAGATTTTATGTTAAAAGTCAGTTTTTTTAACGACTATTTTTAAAAGCATATTAAAAGCATATTAACATAACATTTTTAATATTATTTCTTATGTAATGTATAAAACATAAATCAAGCTTTCATTCCTAAAAAAATCAATAACATAGCTCCAATAACCTATTTTTGGTAATTTTTCAAAAATATTTTTTTTTAGCTGAAAATCCAAAAAAATTTAATTTTTTTAATACAACTCCACTAATTTTGCAAATACTTTAAAAATGTTAAAAGAATATAAAAATAGACTTATTTACCAATTCAACGATATATAAAATGTTGATATAGGTCATTTAATAATAGTAATATAATGGCCTCAAAACTACCAAGTCACGTCAAAAGTTGCAAAATTCACTATTTTGTTCCGTATTTCCATATGTGTGTATACGTAACATTTTAGTTTTCTAATGTATTATGTAGGTATATATTTGTTATTATAAAGTAGTAAATTCTTTATTTGAGTAATGTTTATTTAATTTGTTCTACATATTTACATACTTATTATACATATATCCCGTATATTTATTTTATTAAGAATTTATTATCGAAGATATTATTAGAGATTTTCTTGAAAATAATCAGAAACATCAAATGTTAGCAAATTTTTAACTTCCTTAGCTTCGGAATCCTATTTTTCTATTTCAAGAGTGATTTTTGGTAGCCATCGTGTTATTATAGAATATATAACTGGACCTGATGATATTAATAAATATTCCATTAAGTCCATATTTTGCGCTATTTTCGAACATTTTCGGGTATTGAAGAGTCGGAAATGTTTAACATCTTTATTTCGGGCTTCCTGTGCTTCCTCTGTTGGATCTCCCAATGGCAAAATACTATTTTCTATTATTTCTTTACCATGAGCCAATACTTTGTGAATTGTTGGAGTCATTGATTTCTAGGGGTATGTAATGTTAAGTAGTTCTTTAGTTTCGTAAGCAAAAATTTTAAATTTGTCCGCATTAATTTGTTTTTTGCTATTAATGGCTGCCAATATAATCTTAAAACGCTTCAAAATATTTAAGTCAATGCCTGTGATTGAAGATGTGAGTTCCGGATTTTCAAAGAAACGTCTTGCTGTATTTCCATCATTTGAGCTTCCATAGCCATGTAGAGGTTTATCAATTATTAATCCGAGCTGTTCTTTGAATTCTAATTGAATTCTTTTCTTCTCCTCTTTTCGTAATTCGTGAAGTTCCAAATTGTTTTTTACTGTAGCATTTTCCTGCCCGGGAATATTTCTGTATTTCACATCATATGCAAGATGTAAGCAGAACTCCAAAAATCTTATCCTTGCGTGGAGTGGTGATATTCCAAATTTTAAAGAATTTTTATTAACAAGGACTTCAGAATTATCCTGAAATTGTGAACTTATTTCTCCACATATATTACATTTCCATGTAGATGTTGTATCTGTTATAGCGTTTGCAACTTTTCCATCAATCATCGTTAATTGTTGTTGAAATGTAACTTTAATAGTTCTTTTTGATACTTTTGTAACGTGGTTTTGTCTTCGGCTGTGGTAACTTAGTCGCCTCCAGGGTCTACTTACGGATCCACAAACCTTAAGTAATATACGTTTGTTTTACCCTTTCTGGGGGGTTACAATAATAATAGTTTCTTTATTGAATATTCCAAACGTATTTCAAGTACAAAATAATAGATATTACGAGAGAATAACTTCTATAACTCCACTTCGGATATCACCGGCTTAACAAATGTTTCTGCACTTCCTTCTTCAACAAAGCTTATTTCGGCTCTTCGGCGTATGTTATTATCGGTACGGTTGATCGGCTCAGATTATGTTTGCTTCGGTCAGTCAACTTAGGGCGACTCGGCTCGGTTAGATGGCTTGCAACAGGCTCGGCTCAGCTATTCGACTTTGAACTTTCGGCTTCGACACACTCAGCTGTCAAACTGGTTCGGGTTTACCGCGGTATCGGTTTCTGGTACTGGTGGCAGCTTCGGGGATCGAGGATTCTGAGTTCAGCAGTTGAATTAAGGTCGGCGTCGTATGTTCGGCTTCGACACTTCGGCTTATATTAGGATCGGTTCGGTTATTCGGCTTATATTAAGATCGATTCGGTTCTTCGGCTTATATTAGGATCGGTTCGGTAGCAGAATTGGCGTTGAGCTTTCGTGACACTCTCGGCTGTCAAACTGATTCGGGTTTACGGCAGGATCGGTTTCTGGTTCAGGTGGCAGCGTCGGGTCAAAAGATTCTTGGCTCGGTAGTAGAATTGAGATCAACATCGTTTGTTCGGCTCGACACTCTTAGCTTCGACTTTGAACTTTCGGCTTCGACACACTCAGCTGTCGGGTTTACCGCGGTATCGGTTTCTGGTACGGGTGGCAGCTTCGGGGATCGAAGATTCTGGGTTCAGGAGTAGAATTAAGGTCGGCGTCGTACGTTCGGCTTCGACACTCTCAGCTGTCAATCGGGTTCGGGTATTCGCTGGATCGGTTTCTGGTACAGGTGGCAGCTTCGGGAATCGAAGATCGTATCTTTTTCTACAATACGTACAATGGTTTCTTAACGCTAATGGCTAGCTACTTCTCTACTACTATTACCATGCAGTTCTACGGGTTAATATTCTACTCGTGAGCACGAACAACCGAAGTCACTCGTGAGAACGAACAACCTAAGTCACTCGTGAGAACGAACAACCGAAGTCACTCGTGAGAACGAACAACCGAAGTTACTCGTGAGAACGAACAACCGAAGTCACTCGTGAGAACGCTATAACCGAAGTCACGCGTGTAAAATTTATTTAAGGGACCCAACCGAAGTTGAGCGTGCAAAATACGACTAAATTTTACTTTCGCAAAATCTAGTCGGCTCTCCGATTATATAGAATAATCTTTGAGACTTATATGGCGGATTCTTGTCTTGTTTGAATCGCCCCGACTGTAATCAAACTTTGTTTACTTATACCTAGTCATGTATCAACTAAATGAGAATTATATTGCTTGTTGACCATTAAACAATATCAACTGCACAACTAAAGCAGTTTATACACATTTGTGTGGGTGTGTATGTAGTATTTACAGTAGGCGCGCTCAATGTAATTACCTATTACTAACGCTTAGTAATTACCTATTACTAATAAAATATTCAATATGTTAGTATGAAAAGAAAAATAATTAAAAATACATAAATAAAATAGTAAAGAAAATAACTTAATATATTAAGGAATATGGACGTGAAAATAGTAGTACTGAGTGTACTATTTCCACGTTACATCCCCCTCCTACTTTGGAGAGCGATGCTCTAATCGGTGAACCGATCGTATTTCTATGTGTGGGCGAGTTTTTGGTCCGAGGACCCGCACTACCTTTGCTGGTAATATTTACTTTTTTTTGGCATTGGAGCTGAGCGTGTGGCCCATCGAGGATTCGTAGTTTAATTGAAGGAAACGCCGCCCGATGTATGAGGTACTGCATATGCCGGGGCTTGGTAGAGTGTCGGTGTATTTTTACGTCCTTGAAAATTTCCTTCTTACTGAACCTCGGGTATGTATGACATCCTTTGTTGTTCGGCTTTGATGGTTCTATCCTAACCGGCAGTGCAGCCGCTGGTTTAGGTGGAACTGCTAATGGCGGTGGGCACTCGTCGGTCGGCGAATGTCGTGATTCGGTAATTATCGGAATTGGTTTTCTAACCTGGGTTAGCGGCAGCTTCGGTGTAGGTGAAGTTGGTGGCGAAATAACGGAACCAGCCGAACATGTATCTGATGGTTTCGGGTGCTCCTGGGTTTGGAAATCGTGGACGATCTCTACCCGATGTGAAACAGAGGATATGTAGGTGCGAGGCGGTGGCTGAGGTGATGGAAGATCGTATGCAGCGGTACATAGTTTCTTTACCTGACTGAACTTAGATTTGTGATAATCCAGCATTGCAGAGTGTTTGACGTCCTCCTCTTCGGACAGAAAGTCTACTGGTGAGTGCGTAGAGATGTTCGGATTCGTCCGTCGGACAGGATCGGGTAAGGACTTCACCGTTCAGTCGCATTTCTAAATTCAGGCTACTTAAGAAATCTATGCCGAGTATCATCGGCTCAGCCAAGGTCATTATAACCGAGGTTCTCAATCGTACTCTGTTCTCTTTGTATATTACCTCAATTGGAAAGATGTCTAGATAAGTTGCCGGGGATTGATCAGCCATTTGCACCATTCCTTCCGAATAGACTGGGTTGATATTCATATTTAATAGATGTCGTTTTAGTGGCTCGCCGATGTACGTTCGTGATGCTCCGGTGTCGATGAGAGCTCTTGTTACCTTCCCACATACTTCCACGAAGATATAGTATCGGCCATCAGTCGTCGGGATATTTCGCTCCAAGGCAACGGGGAGATGATTTCGGCAGTCACATATGCAAGACCACATACCATCTCGGCCGCAATATTAACAGAAGAGACGAAATGCAAATGAGCACTGAGTACGTATATGACCAGTCCTTTTGCATCTCCAGCATCGTGTCGCACGATCATATCCCGAGTCCGTCATCATATGGGAGGTTTGTGGCCGTTCTTCCCGTTTCAATGCCTCAAACTCATCTGTGAGAGTTATCAACTCATCGAGGTTGGTAAAGTCGTTCCGACGAACGTAGTGCCTATACTCGGTTCTTAACCCGTCGTAAATTCTGTCCAAATGATTCTGCCTCCGTAACTGGGGGTGTTGCCGGGAAAGAGTCAGCATCGTAAGAATGTAGTCTTTAGCCCGCTCCCTGCCATTTTGTTTTCGGTTATAGAAGTTCTGTTCAAGTTGGGATAGATATCGCGTAGGTAGGAAGAATTTTTGTATCTCTTCTTTAAACCCGAGCCAAGTGGTAATCGTATCGCGTTTCACGCGATACCATTTTAGGGCATTGCCCTGCAGTATGCTCAGCATTGCGGGAAGTAGTCGGTTGACAGCTATGTGATAGCTCTCGGCTAGCTCTTCAAAACGTTCGAGGAATTCCATGAGATCGGTATCTCCTGAATATGTTAAATTCCATCTTTGAATTGCTAACATAACTTCAGTATCCGAGAGGGTGTGTTCCGATGGTTTTGGCGGCACAGCTAAAGATATTTCCTCATTTACGACACACTTCTAAGCCGACTGTATTTCCCTTTCTAGCTCTCGTAGTAAGTTCTCGGTGGAGGCTCGTAGTCGCTTTGAACGAAGGTTTTCTGCCAACTGTTTCCGCAGATGTTCCACAGTATAGCCTGTCGTAGATATGCCGGCATTCTGATATTGCTCAATTAACTGATCTTTTCGTAACAAGTAGATCCAGCCGATTGAATTCTTTTGTAAGGTTTGGCTCGTAGATGGGTTATCGTGTTTGTTACTCTCGTAATGTTGGCCCGATTCTTCCTCGTTGGCGGCGGCATCATTTTTCCCGCAATGCGATTTAGAATCGGGTCCCTGCTCTGGCGCCATTTTGTAACGTGGTTTTGTCGTCGGCTGAGGTAACTTAGTCGCCTCCAGGGTCTACTAACGGATCCACAAACCTTAAGTAATAGACGTTTGTTTTACCCTTTCTGGGGGGTTACAATAATAATAGTTTCTTTATTGAATATTCCAAACGTATTTCAAGTACAAAATAATAGATATTACGAGAGAATAACTTCTATAACTCCACTTCGGATATCACCGGCTTAACAAATGTTTCTGCACTTCCTTCTTCAGCAAAGCTTATTTCGGCTCTTCGGCGTATGTTATTATCGGTACGGTTGATCGGCTCAGATTATGTTTGCTTCGGTCAGTCAACTTAGGGCGACTCGGCTCGGTTAGATGGCTTGCAACAGGCTCGGCTCAGCTATTCGACTTTGAACTTTCGGCTTCGACACACTCAGTTGTCAAACTGGTTCGGGTTTACCGCGGTATCGGTTTCTGGTACTGGTGGCAGCTTCGGGGATCGAGGATTCTGAGTTCAGCAGTTGAATTAAGGTCGGCGTCGTATGTTCGGCTTCGACACTTCGGCTTATATTAGGATCGGTTCGGTTATTCGGCTTATATTAAGATCGATTCGGTTCTTCGGCTTATATTAGGATCGGTTCGGTAGCAGAATTGGCGTTGAGCTTTCGGCTTTGACACTTTCGGCTGTCAAACTGATTCGGGTTTACGGCAGGATCGGTTTCTGGTTCAGGTGGCAGCGTCGGGTCAAAAGATTCTTGGCTCGGTAGTAGAATTGAGATCAACATCGTTTGTTCGGCTCGACACTCTTAGCTTCGACACACTCAGCTGTCGGGTTTACCGCGGTATCGGTTTCTGGTACGGGTGGCAGCTTCGGGGATCGAAGATTCTGGGCTCAGGAGTAGAATTAAGGTCGGCGTCGTACGTTCGGCTTCGACACTCTCAGCTGTCAAGCGGGTTCGGGTATTCGCTGGATCGGTTTCTGGTACAGGTGGCAGCTTCGGGAATCGAAGATCGTATCTTTTTCTACAATACGTACAATGGTTTCTTAACTCTAATGGCTAGCTACTTCTCTACTACTATTACCATGCAGTTCTACGGGTTAATATTCTACTCGTGAGCACGAACAACCGAAGTCACTCGTGAGAACGAACAACCGAAGTCACTCGTGAGAACGAACAACCGAAGTCACTCGTGAGAACGAACAACCGAAGTCACTCGTGAGAACGAACAACCGAAGTCACTCGTGAGAACGCTATAACCGAAGTCACGCGTGTAAAATTTATTAAGGGACCCAACCGAAGTTGAGCGTGCAAAATACGACTAAATTTTACTTTCGCAAAATCTAGTCGGCTCTCCGATTATATAAAATAATCTTTGAGACTTATATGGCGGATTCTTGCCTTGTTTGAATCGCCCCGACTGTAATCAAACTTTGTTTACTTATACCTAGTCATGTATCAACTAAATGAGAATTATATTGCTTGTTGACCATTAAGCAATATCAACTGCACAACTAAAGCAGTTTATACACATTTGTGTGGGTGTGTATGTAGTATTTACAGTAGGGGCGCTCAATGTAATTACCTATTACTAACACTTAGTAATTACCTATTACTAATAAAATATTCAATATGTTAGTATGAAAAGAAAAATAATTAAAAATACATAAATAAAATAGTAAAGAAAATAACTTAATATATTAAGGAATATGGACGTGAAAATAGTAGTACTGAGTGTACTAGTTCCACGTTACACTTTTACATATATTGGGGGCAATGCTTTAATTTCTTCTTCCAATTGGTTGACAATGCTGTTTATTGTAACCGTGGTTTCTTTTGTGTAATCAAAAAGGATTGGACGGCACAAAAATTTGGAATCTGGAGTTAAATTTATCCATATATCATCAAAAAGCGAGTCATTTCTTGTCGATGAGGAAGGCTTATTTAAGCGCATTCGAAGTGGTTCCAGAATTACTTCCATCCAGTTGTTTGTATTCCGAAAATCCTGATGTTCCATTGCAGCCCCATTTGAATATTAAAATAAGTTCAGAGTCTTTGCATTTTTCAATGTTATCATTGCTGAAGATAGATATAATTCTAGAGGCAGTATTTTCAAGTAATTGCAATATATTAACTTTAGCACTTTTAACAGAAGCATTAACCGGGTGCTCCATAGGCTGTAAAATATTACTTTTCGCTTCTCTCACTGATTTGCTACTGGGAAAGATATCATATCCTTTTTCGCTAACAGATTTCCTCAAAATCTCGTATTGGTTTCTTGATAATCCTAAATTTAATATTAGAGCTAAAGCATCTTCAGAGGTAAAGGACGATGTTGATTTCGGTGTCACTATGCTTTGGATTATCCGATGTAATCGATTGGGAGAAGCTGTTGGTAACACATCTATAACTTTGTCTGCTTCCTTCGGTTGCGTACGTGTTACTAAAGCTTTAAATGTATCCTTATTTCGGCATTCGTATGTGAATTTAGAATAGATTCCTGTTTGGTCCTCTTTGTTCTTAGCTGAACTTCATCGTAACTTTTTTTTGGTCGACCCTTTTTCTGCTTTCCAACCTCCAACCACTCTTCATTTTTCTTCTTGAACTTTGGTATTGACCAATCTGAAGCTTGCATCCTTTTTTCGTATGATTTATAAAAATTTTCGAGCTTTAAACTGTCTTCTGCAGTAAGAGTTAAACCAAAAGATACTACTGTATCAATGAGTTTTCTTATTTTTTCTGGACGATTTATAATATCAGATAGATTATCCCAGATTACTTTGCAAATAGAAAAGTGTTTTAATGTAATCTCCATAATGGCAAATTCACTAATAAATCTGCATATTTATAAGTATACTTATATATAGAAAAATAATATTTATATCAGGTAAATGGTGACAGGCAAAAATGAATTAAAAAATTTAAATTTTTGCTCAAAACCCCCAATTTCATTCAGTTTATTTTTTATGACCTGTAGTGTTAAACAGATACGTCAAAAAATGTACCTATGCGATTGTAAAAAAATCATTTTTGTTATAATACATTAATTAAGTAGCTAGGTAAATTATTTAAAAACTTAAAAAAATGTAATAAAATACGAAGGAAAATATACTTATTTATGTACTTAGGTAATTTTAAAAACCTTTTCAGTAGAAAAAAATTATGAACACTTTAAATAAATTCATTAATAAATATTATTATCTCGTAACAAAAATAAGCAATGCAGTTGAGTGTTACGTATACACACATATAGAAATACGGAACAAAATAGTGAATTTTGCAACTTTTGAAGTGACTTGGTAGTTTTGAGGCCATTATATTACTATTATTAAATGACCTATATCAACATTTTATATATCGTTGAATTGGTAAATAAGTCTATTTTTATATTCTTTTAACATATTTGCAAAATTAGTGGAGTTGTATTAAAAAAATTAAATTTTTTTGGATTTTCAGTTATTTTTGGAAAAAAAATTTATTTTTGAAAAATTACCAAAAATAGGTTATTGGAGCTATTTTATTGATTTTTTTAGGAATGAAAGCTTGATTTGTGTTTTATACATTACATAAGAAATAATATTAAAAATATTATGCTAATATGCTTTTAATATGCTTTTAAAAATAGTCGTTAAAAAAACTGACTTTTAACATAAAATCTCCACTCCTGCATTCGTTTTTGGCCGGGCGGGAAGCAGTTTAGTGTTAAATCATTCTAAATCTATTTCTATAAAAAATATGGGTACCAAATTTAAAAAGGCTCGCGTGAAATTTTTTTTATTAATCGATAAAAATGAAACTATTTTTTAAAATTGACAATTTTCGGCCAATGCTGGATGTAGGGTGCAAAATTAAATCAATTCAAAATTTCTTTATTAACCATGAAGAAGCCTTATCTTTTGAAATTAATAAGGAAAAAATTTTTTTATTAACGGAACTTTGAGAAAAAAAGTGAATGAATTGTACTATATTTTTGTAAAAAAATAGCCATTTTTCATGCCGATTTCAGAGTGCTGACTTTGAATATTTTTCACATCTAGACGAATTACGATAATCCAAAAATTCTTTCAGCATATTATTTTGAAATATGTAGCAAATTACAAATTATTTTTAAAAAATTTTTGCCTCATATATCTCCGGACTTATTCCCGAAAAACGAAAGAAAGTCGAGCCAAAAAATCAAAAATTCAAAATTCAAGCGTAAATATCTTTTTAACTGTAAGAGATAACTTAGATGAGTAAGCTTATTTTATCTTGCCAAGCACTTTCCAGAAATATAAAAATCTTTAAAATCGGACTTCATTTGTACAAGTTACGATTTTTTTTAACTTTTACACACTCGAGGTAGTCAACTTTGACACCCTGTAGCTTATCTCGTGTTATCACAGGGTGACTACAAGATGATTTTTCTGAAAGCTTAGGTCCTCCTCTACAACTCTTCCATACATTTCAATTTGATCCGACCAGTAGTTTAGGAGATTCGGATTTATTACCAAAAAATTTACGTTTGACCCCACTGTGCGTTCTCTTTTGGCTTTGAACCATACTTCATAACTGAATGATAGCTATAACATGAAAACATGTAAGAGAGCTTTCTCTTCTTTCAGGTTAAACAAAACCTATTCTAGTGATATGGCAACATTCTTAAATTCACATAGGCGATTCTACATTACCTAGTGCCTACATTAGGAAAATTTCTATCAAAACAAACGTCAAAATCAGTGCGAATATAAACAAGGTAACCTTAGTTAAACAGCTGATTATTATTTCGGTTGTTATAGTTGCCAAACTGCAAATATAAAAAATAATAATGAATACGCCATATTGTTGTTTTTGTGCAACTGTTGCCACCTTCCACAAATTCGCGTTACGTTTGACGTTTGTTTTGATAAAAAAATTGTCTAATGTAGACACTATGTTAAAAAGCTCATACAGTCCACCACATCTATTGACATTTATTGACAACTGATAATGCATACCTTTGCAAAGAAGAAGATCACATAAACAAAACAAATAAACAAACTCACCAAAATTAAAAAGTGTCAAAAAATTTAAATTAAAAAAAAAAATAATTAAATAATCAAAACAATTCAAGAAATAAAATTAAAAAAAATCAATAAATAACAAAGTGCGAGCCTGTGAGTCCACGGAAAACTAACCTCGCCTCCAACATCCACCACAACAAAAAAAAAAAAAACAAACATCGGATCCTCGCAACAAAACTCCGATTTCACCGACAATTGTCTGGGAAAGCGGTGTGCGATATACTAAAGTGAGCCCCACCGCTGAAACCAGTCTCATTCTCTAACTTCTTCCTAGCTGGGCCTATTATATTGATCCATTGGTGGCAATTTAGGTAATATGAAAAAAATTATGATTCAATCCTTTCATTCCTTCTTCCTATTTATACATGCTTAAAATTTTAAACGTACCAACATAGAAAAAAAACGTGAACAATAGTACTACAACGTACACTACTTACTTACATATTGCACTGAATTAAACTATATCACAAATAAAACATTATTGCACCTTGTTTTGATGTTATTATTGCAACTATCCAAACTCTATAAACCATTTACTCAGAAAATATTACTTGTTCAGATATCTACAGAACTTTACATAAACGAATACTTCATAGATTTCTGTGCTAAATAATCCTTATAGTAAAGTGATACAACTACATAATATCGACAATATCAGGACAAAACATAAAAATAGAAAAACTACTAGTATAAATTTACCCTAATATTGCACTTACTTAACACTATCACAGTCTACAAAGAATTGTTGCACTTATTTTCAATTCTCTTGTCCCTACAGGATTTCACTCATCATTAAGGGAGATACGGATCAGGTATCCAAGAGAAACAAACCAACTAATGCTATTCTCGTTAAGAAAAAATTAATTTTAATCAGTGTTAGAGTAGAAATCAGCGAATAGCACGCATCTTGTTTCCGGCTAGTTTCTCGTCGGCTAAAGGATGGATTCGTTGCTTTTTCAACTCATTAAATAAATCATCCTACAGAAGGTAAATTTAATGTTGAAAGATAGACCAAACATATATAATGTGTTTAATTAAAAAAAAAACTAACTTATTGCGAAGTTATATAGAATTAACATAATAATAGTTATACATAATTCAAACAAAAGCCAAGTTTGCAAAAATCACCAAAAAAATATGCTAAAAAAAATTTACATAGGCATCCAATTCGGCTACCTTTATTAATTATTTAATTTTATAATATAAAAAAAGAAATTAAAATTTTATAAAAAATAAAAAATAAAAAAAAATCGAAAAAAATTTTGCCCACGCCGGGAATCGAACTTAGGCCGTACAAGATAAATTACCTCGAGAAAGCGGTTAAACAAATTTCATTGCAAAAAAGTGTATCTTTTATGATTATTTTATTGTTTTTTTGTAAGAGTTTTACCGAAACATTAAAATAATATTAAATTAATTAATATTATTTAATTAATAATAAAAAATAAAAAAATGTTGTTGGTCCATATGGGACTCGAATCTAGGGATCACCGATATTATTCATTGTTTTTTTATACATACTTTTTTTATTTTACTTTATCTTTTAGCGTATTTTTTTAAATAAACATTTTTTTAATTTTTTAAATTATTTCTTATTAATATAAAAACTTAAAATATTAATGAGATACAATTCAAATTAAATCAAAAAAATGTCATAAAATGAGTTTTACAAAACAAAATGCAACACTGCACTCAAGAAAACAATCTAAAAATAGAATGTGGTGTACTTGCACAATGCGGCGAATTCACATAAACCACTAAAATTGTATATATTTTTAGTTGTTTTGTAAATGTTAATATTTAATAAATTAATTACATATTTTTGAATATTTCAGTCAATTTTCAATATTTTTATATGAAATTTGGACTCATTTTAATCGTTTTTTTATTTCGCGTATGATTCTTTTATTATTTTTATAATCAAATGCAATCTTGTACAAATATACGCAAGTATCACATTATTGTTAACAGTGTCTAAAATTTTAACATCCCACAAATGTTGTTAACAGCCAAACAAACATTAAAGATTTGTTGCTACTTTCAACATTAGTGGGTATTATTAATTTTAGGAAGTGCAAACTATTAAAATCAATATGGTAGAACTTACTTTGTATATATGTACGGGAACTCCAACGATGAAAGATCTTTCAGGTTGTAGTGGTGCGAGTTGAAGATGTGATTTTTCTTCCTTTCGTTTTTTCTTTTATATACTAATTTTTTTATGTATATGTATTTCTTTTAATATATTACTTTTTTTATTAAAAATGCTTATTTAAAATATATACTTTGTTTCTTATCTCTTTTTTTTTTTCTTTTTTTCTTTTGTAAATTATCGATTTCTGCGTTTAAACGACTGAACCGCACTATTATGTTATTTTTAACTCTCTTTTGTAATAAAGCTTGTAGCTGAGCCTGGATGTAAGATTTATTTTAGCGATCTTTCTCTTTTTATTTAATCTCGATTTTTATTTTTGTTTTGATACTATTATTTATATGATATATTTGTAGTTTTTTTTTTTGACGTTTGTTTTATTTTTAATAAATTAACTAAAAAAAATCACTCACAACACTTTTCTCTCTGGCATTCCGGGGCACGTACTTTGAATGATGGTTTTTTATGGATGTGGTGAGGGCTCGTGGTGACGAAATAAAAGAATCTTCTCCTAAACTCGTCTTCGTAAGAGATTCTACACTGCTTCCTAAGCGTAGCCGAGAAAAATTTAGGGTTAAGTTAGATATAATTAATTTTTTTTATGCTTTTGCATGTATGTATGTTTGATTTTTTTCTTTAGTTAATTACCTTTTTTCGCATAAATCTTTCAATAAAATGTTATAAAACGTGTCCACTTTTTCCCAACAAATCTTCCAATTGAAACCTAGAAAATGTGTTAACCTTTTCTCTTCGAATTTATTATTGCACCGGGTAAAAGAAAGAATTTCTTTGATAAAATAAAAAGAAACCCGATTTTACAAAAAGCATTCATTTGTGCAAATTGTTAGCTATTTTTTGTATAATTCACTTGCATTTTAGTGAATATTTAATTTGTATGCATACTTACAAGATCCCTCTTTTATGTTCGAGATAAAAAAAAAAAATTATTTACAAAAACTTATTTTTTTAGTGGTAGAATTAAAAGTTGCAGGTGATGGTATAATAGAAAAATAAGATTTTGGACACATTTCTGGCTTTTATACCCCAGTTTTGCCCGAAATTCCTTGGAAAAATCATGTTAACACCAATACGTACATACTTGAGCATAAACATTAACATCCAACTTCACCCCCCCCAAATACTCGCTACTGTGTTATCATTACTACCAATGCATGAACAAAAAACACAGAGTGGTATTTATGCTTTTAAGTTATGTTAATAACATAACAACGTAAATGATAATTAACATAAAACATAACGATCTAATCATTCATTCATTTAGTTATCTATTTTATTGATTTTATTTATATTTATATTTTTATTTATTTATTTATTTATTTATTTTAATTTTAAAATAATCTTTCGGTGAAAATGAATAAAATAAAGAAAATTTCTATTTATAAACTATTTGCTTGTTTATTTTATTAGGAATATGAAAAAGAAGATCATCTAATTTTACTAATCCTAAAGTTAGAAAGTTTTTGTAGAAATTTGATAAGGAGATTTATTTTTGAGAAAAGTGGTGTAAGAAAAAATATGCTTCGCTACAACCTCCCCTACAAAATGCCTATTGGCTCCCCAACATTGTTACTGATTCTCTTAACTTCTTCGAATTGGTTCCTGAACAACTGTAGCACTCTTTTGGCGCAAAATAAATAAAAACATAACAATAGGCCCTCACAATATCTTTAATAATCATCTTCGCTTTCAGCATAATTCCATTTTGAAACGCCCCTATAACCCTCGTTAATGTTAAGCTATTCTCTTTTACCCCTAAAATCGTTTCCAAAAGAACTTTTAATAGTAAAAGTTTTAGAAATTCTCTTATACCTCACTCAATTCTGTATCAATTATGTATCACTTTGTTCACCCTTTTCTTTGATTTCATTCCAGGTTCAAAAATAAAAAGCTATATATTGTGCATATCAAAGCAAAGCCGGTCAAAAATAAAATTAAAACCGGACATCACAACCATTTGATTCAACAGTTTATATAACTATGAGGATTATCATCTATTCCAGTTAAAAATAATTTTTATTTACTTTATAATAAGTTTTCATTTACGTGTTCGCGGAGTTTTTCCAGCATCAAAGAAAGTTTCTTTATCATAAAAAAAAAAAAATACATAACGACCTAACCTATTTATTGCACTTTCACTTCAGATTTTTATATCCTTTGAATGAAGTACTTCCAACGGCTCACCCTGGAGTATTTCTAACTCATACATATTATTCGCAATTGGCCTCACGACCCTACATTTTAAGAATTTCCTACAGAATTTCGAGTTTATATTCTGTTTAAAATTGCTCAATACTGTACTTCTTCGATACACTTCCTGGCCTGGTATAAATTTTACTATTCGTGCATCTCCAGTGCACCTTTCGGCGCTTCGCTCATATGCTTTATTCATGTTGTGTTTCATTTTCTCACGTATAAATTACATTTTGTCGTCTCTACTCAATTGGACAATTTCATGTTCGGTCAGGGATTTTAATTTTCTGCTTAGCTTATAATCTGCACCACTACTAAACATGTGGTGTCCAAACAACGCAAAAAATGGTGTCACTCCTGTGGCAGCATGTATTGTCGATCTTTAAGCACATTCGACCTCAGACAAATACATGTCCCAACCGCGGTGGTCCTGTTCAAGATAGGCGCGTATGACAGCTAACACAGATTGGTTAACATGTTCGCTGGCGTTACTTTGAGGTGAATAAACTGCAGTCTTTAAGTGTTGTGTCTTGTACATGTCCATGAGATTCTCGAAAATTTTGGCTACAAATTGACTACCATTGTCACTATGTATCACCTCTGGTACTCCAAATTTATGAAAGATTTCCTTAACTAGAAAATTAATTACATTTACGGTTGTTGGTTCCCTCAAAGGTAAATTTAGTGAAATGATCGACGACTATGATTATATGGCAATTACCTCTTTGGACCGAGAATATTTTCCCATGAAGTCAATGTATAGTTTTTGAAAGGGTCTTTCAGTTATCATGGGTTGTCCAATTTTATCTCCTTGCAGACTTAGTAATTAGCTATAAATTCCTTTACTTGAAAAGCCATTTTATGCCAATAATAAGATCTTTTTAACTTCTCAAGAGTTTTTGGGACTCCGCCATGTGCAGTTGTTGGAGCAATATGTGCATTTTCCATGAGAGGTTGTGTTACTGTTAGAGGAATCCATAATTTCCACGGAGATTCGTCTTCGTATTTATCAGATGTTGTCTTTTTGTACACCAATCCATCATCAACTCTTAAATCCGGTAGTTTCTCTGCATTCTTTTGAATATGGTTTGCTAAATCCCTATATTCCTAGCTCTTGAAATTGGTTGTTTCAAGTCCCAGTAGATTCGTTACATCAATTTCATCAAGGTTTGGTAATCTGGAAAGCATGTCAGCTAGAATCTGTCAGCCAATCTGCCCGTTAGGTCTTTCAATGACATTAGCCATTTCAAGCTCGCATGGTCAGATATATTGTCTAAATTTTTTTTACAGTCATTACGGCTGCCAAACACTCCTTCTCGGTTACCTTTGACAACCATTTAGTTTTTGGGAATAATTAGCAATAGGATTCTCTTACTTATCATTGTTTATTTGGTAAAGTGCTGCACCAATTCCATATTCACATGCATCGCATTGTATGTAAAATCTTTTTGTGAAGTCAGAATGTCACAGGACTGGAGCCGAAGTGAGGGATTTTTTTTAAATTTTCAAAGGCCTTTAGCGCCTCGGGTGTCAATTGAAAATTGTTTGATTTCTTCAGGGTGTCTGTCAAGGGTGCTGCTATTACTGAAAAGTTTCTTATAAAGCGCCGGTATCAACCAGCGATACCTAAGAAACTCTTAACTTCTCTTACTGACTTCGGCGCTTTCATTTCCGTAATTGCCTTAACCTTTTCGGGATCAGTCCTCAACATACCATTTCCTATTATGAACCCTAAGTATTTCAATTCCCTGAAGCAAAATTTGGACTTTTTTAATCCTATCGTTAAGCTGGCTTTCTTAAGGCCACTTCTTCTAACAAATGTAGATGATTATCAAAATCATAATAAATATATCATCTAAGTAAATAAATACATTGTCCTTTTGGTGCTTCGGGATGACCTTATCCATCAATCGACATAGACGTTGAGCCGCGTTGCAAAGCATTACGCAAAATTGATATAGAGGTCTTTCGGCCGTGGTGAATGCGGTAAAAGGCCTACTTTCTCGCTCTAACTCAGAACGCATATTTAAGGTCGACGCTGCTAATAAAGAAAGTCTCGTCAATTCTGCTGAGAATACCATCGATATTCTGTAAAGGATACGCATCCTTTACCGTTACTGTTTTTAATTTCCTGGTATCGAGACATAATCTATTCTTCCCTGGCTTTTTCACTATAGTAATCCTATTATTCCAAGGGCTTTCACTAAGTTCTATTACCTTTAATCTAAGCATATTATCAATCTCCTTATTGGTTGTCTCCTGAACCGCTGGAGAAATCGGATAGTAACGATCCTTTACTCGCTCAGAGCCTTCGACCAACGTAATACCATGCATCTCTAATTTCGTTCTACCTAATCCCTTAGCCTCAAACGTTTAAAATTTTTCTACCTCGTCTAATCTACGTTTCTGTTCCTCATCTAATTCATAAATACCTATTTCATTTTCTAAACTGGTATCTGCAACATCTTCAATTATCTTATCCATTTTTATTTCTTCTACACCTACAATTTCCGGAGCTAGACTAAACCTACGCCAGAAATCTATACCTAAGTATAATTGTTGCACCAGGTGAAGACAAAGATATAGAAGAATATTTTCCTTCTTGCCTTTATATTTTACGGAGATCTTAATTTGCACATTGTATGAAAAAATTGCTCTATAGATTCTGTAATATTTCTACATATTTTTTTATTTCTTATTTTTGCGAACAGAAAGAAATATATGATATATATATATATATATATATATATATATATATATATATATATACATATATTTGCATACCCATATATTTCTGTTGTCTCTGTTTGAAAGTAAAATTTTACCTATATACTGTTGTAAATATTTTTTTCAGATGTTATTCATAAATAGTATTTGGTACTATTCTTTAATATATATTGATACAGGGGAAAAAAATAAAGTACCAAATGTATTTATTTAATCAGTCCCTTCTACTTATATGAACAACGTTGGTAAACGTAAATTATTCTAAATTTTGTTTTTATTGTTTTTACACATACTTTTGTAATTATTCATCATGTATATTTTCGCCACCACACAGGCACGATTTATAGGCAACATACATGATAATTGAGATAATTTATCATATTCAATGATTATGCACTCTTTTTTTAAATCTTTTACGATATATACTTATTGACACGAGCAATGATATGAATAGCGGATCATCAGAAATCAATTCTTTTCAATTTTGTCTTCTGATCAATATAGACCAAACTCCCTACATTACAAAAGGAATAAAAAAATATATTTATATGTATAAAAAAAACGTGGTAAAGTGAAGTCTGTGGAAAATAATTTGGAAAATATTTCCAACTGTTCAGTTTCTGAAAACTCATCGGATTTCAGTTGGAGGAAAAAAATAATAGGCATAAAACAAGACTATTTAGTGAAAATGTAGTTGGTGTTATTTTTTTTATACCAGTCCGGAACAATAAATTATTTCTTCAAAAATTCTCAGACTGCATTTCAGTGACCTGAAGGTAACTATATTTAGTAAAATATGATGTTCTAATTAAAACATGTGTTTTATTCAATTATTTTATATAGTGTCATCAAAATCTATCGGATTTCGAAATTTTCAAGCCACGTGTAAAACAAAAAAAAAGGAAACACATTAATCCTTTTAATTGAGAAATATATTCCTACAGAAGAGTCTTCGATTATCCTTTGCCAACAGAAATATCTGCAAAATCTTATCCAGGACATTCCTATAAATATTATTATCAAGCAAATATAATTATTTCTAATTAACCATCAACTTAATTAACCTAATCAGATTAACTACCGATAATTGGAATTGACTGCTTACAGTCCTTATTGTACTATCTTATTACTAGATATTATCTAAAATTTATAATTAATTGTATATTTACTTACACTAACTCATCATCAAGTAAAAAAAAAAAATTTTATACATCTATTATAAAACTACAAAAAAAAAAAAAATTGAATATACGAATATATATGAATTACCAAACTAATATTATTACTAAACTACTCTCACTTGCTATAACACCTAAAGAATTACTTCCTATTGTATTTAATTGTACTACCATAATATTTATATAAATATAAAATGTCTATTCCCATTTATAAAACTAACCCTAATATCTAACCATTATAAAACTACAAAAACAAAAAAAAAAAACATTAGTTAAGTTTTAATAAATCATAAACCCATTTAACACTTTCTTATGGTAGATAATGCATAAATAAATTTATGCATTAATAAAAAAAAAAGTATCTAACTAACATATAAATATATATTCAAATGTTAAAGAATAACACACACATACCTACATTTCATCAAATTCTAATAATATGCAGAAGGCCTTCAGCATCGCGGGAACCATCATATTTCTGTGAGTTCTTTAATTCATTTTATCATATATATTTATATGAAATGCGCTTAAACACATGCCCCTTATTGTAATTAATATTATTATTATTATTATATTATCTACATATTTTCTATTTCATTTCATTTCTTAACCAACAATAACAAAGAAACTTTATCTATCGCTCTCATTTAAAAAAAAAAATAATAATGAGAGAGTTTATCGAATATACATTAAATATCACAATTAAAGCAGAGTTAAAGAATTTCTTTGATATTGTTTTGATCGTATTTTTTTTTTCTTGTTATCTATACATAACATTTAATACACATATTTTCTTAAATTATTGTCGATCATCTTTATAACGTATCTATGATATTTTGAAATTTTTTTATAATATAATTGAAGAAAAAAATGAATTAACTCTTGCCTTTTAAATGTAAAACTTTAGGTCATAAGTAGGAACAAGTTCCCCGCCCACAATTACCGAACGAGTTAGTTTGCAAGTACGTACGTGTCGTTCCATACTGAGACCATCTAATTATGTTCAAACGATTAAGTCGTAATCTAACACAGAGATAAATAAGACACAATACAAAATGGCACCCAACGTGGGGCCCCTAAATGATCCGAAATTAAAATATTTCAGAAACATTATTTCACCTTGTAATTTTTCATTTGGGGACTCTTTCATATAAATCATCTTCATAAATAAGATGAACACCATGAAAATATTGTGAAGGTTTTTTTTTGCGTGATTATTTCATGTATTTTTGTTTTATTTGACCTTGGTCAAGAATGTAATGACTGTAAAGCCTGGTTGGAATTATTGTGATTAGTATGTACAATATATTTTTTTTACAATCCACTTTGAGTTTAAAGTTTATTCATTCCTTTATGTTTGTGAAATAATTAATGGAAATTTACTTTAGGTATTGATTAATGAGTTAGGAAATTACTGGGTTATTTTTAGAAGATATATGCTAGGAATTACGCTTTTGTATATGAATTATTATCACTCAAATCGTCCACTTCTATGTTCTAGATTTATCCGGTAATTTCATGAATTACATTATCTTTCCCGAAATATCAATTTTTAATTATTTTTTTTCATTTTATATATATTCTATTAAAAACGCACCCTCTCACACTGTTATAAAAAAAAATAAATAAATAAATAAACAATGTCTCTCGTTCATAGCAACGAAAATTTACCCTCTTTGGTAGAGGCTAATAAGGGACAGCAATGTACTATATGCAAAAAGGATTATGAAATAGACGATATAATTGTTTCAACTCCTTGCAACCACATCTTTCATAAAGACTGTATAATAAACGTTATTAAGGAAACGCAAGCTTGTAGCATTTGTGACAGACTCAGGTCTCATAATATTTTGGTAGACACGGAACGTCAAAGTGTAGCAACATCTTCAAATGCTGATAATAATACCAGTCGTGGTGCAATTCCAAAAGTTCATACGCAAAGTATAAACCCTAGACGCAATTTAAATTACGGAAATCAAAGTCCTAGTTTGAATAAAAATCCCAATGAAAGAATGTCTATTGATAACTTGTTAAATATTCCTCATAGTAATTTAAGTACTCGAAATGTTCAGCCAAGTTTAAATCCCCACAATATCAGTGATAATACTCTACAGTCTCTAATAAATTAAGCTGTAAGAACACAATTAGCATCTATTAATTTAAACTCAAACGTTAGAGCTAGCTTTGGTAATATACATCTGGTTAATTCAAACCGAGATTTCCAAAACTACGATAGTATGAGTCATGGCAAAACATTTCCTAACAGGAATAACTCTAATCGACAAACTTTTAGTAGACAAAATCTTTATCAAAATTTTGACTTTTCGGTAGAAAAGATTTCTAACATAATGTTAGGTTGGCACCTTAAGTTTAGTGGGCAAGACGAAGAAGGATTGTCAGTAGATAATTTTCTATATAAAATCCCTTACTATTCAAAGCTTACGCGGCGATTTTGTTGTGCTATGTAGACACATTCACCTGCTATTATCTGTTCTGCAAATAACTGATAGATTACAAACTCCTATTTCTGATTTTGAATTAATAGAAATTCTTAAACGTACTCTAAGAACAGAAGTTAGGAAAGAACTTTTACATTTTGATATTAGTTCTATATCTCAATAAAGAGAATTTGTACGAAAGCACGAAATTCTATAAGAAAAACTAGATAATCGAAGACCAAATAGGAATTTAATACCTCGTAAAGTTGTATCTGAAATTGAAACACAATGTGTAGGAGAAAATATACCTAGTGTAATTGAAGAAATTATTGAACTGACATGTTGGAACTGCTTGGAAAAAGGACATCGATTCGAAGACTGCTTAGGAGACAGGAAAATTTTTTGTTATGGGTGTGTCGCTCCGAATATTTTTAAACCAAATTGCCCAAAATGTAATAAGTTTCCAAAAAACTATCAAACTCAGTACAAACCCAAACAGTATCAATCAAAATCAACCCAAATGTAAAGTCCACTACTTGTCAAACAGATTTACATACACCTGCTATTAATTCGGATTCTCTCAATTTGGATAATTTACCCAGACATTTTAAACCCTACCACTTAAGACTTCGAGAATACCAACAGGTACGATCAAAAATTTTTAATGAAGAGCTGTGTACAAAAAAGACAAAAAGAAATTCGAGAAGATTAAAGGAATTTTGGAAGATAGTAATTAGTAATCGTAGATTTTTTTGTTCGGCTATTGTATCAAATACTCACAATTGCGATATAAGACCATTTACCACTGTAACAATTTTTGAGGAGAACGTGGTGGGTATGATTGATACAGGTGCTACTGTCTCAGTCTTTGCATCTGATTATGCCAATAAATTTGTACAGGGAAACAAACACCCCTATAAGAAATTTAACTTTTATTTAAGAACCGCTGATGGGACTAAACATCCTACTATAGGTAGTGTTACTACAAATGTAACTTTTAGGGGCATAACAAAACCATTAACCTTTTTGATTATTCCAAATTTGAAACAAAATTTGTATTTAGGATTTGTAAGATTTGTAAGATTATTTGGACTTGCAAAAGACTTATTTTTGGAAACGTTGCCAACTAGCGAGAACTTGGAAATAATCGTTAACGATTTTAATGAAAATGTGCATAGTGTGAACCCTGATGAAAAAGATGAACTTAATGC
The DNA here is from genome assembly GCA_932274085.1 of Protocalliphora azurea. Taxonomy (NCBI): domain Eukaryota; kingdom Metazoa; phylum Arthropoda; class Insecta; order Diptera; family Calliphoridae; genus Protocalliphora; species Protocalliphora azurea. The sequence continues at coordinate 8,073,533 of OW026524.1, forward strand.
AGCCATAAACTCATTTCCTTCATATTCGAAAGAAGGTCTAGGTCGAACAAATTTAGTGACGCATTTTATAGATACGGCGGATAATAAGCCTATAAAACAACGCTATTTTTCAGTTTCACCCGCAATTGAGAAATTGTTAGCCGCAGAAATAGATCGAATGCTCAAACTGGGTGTTATTGAAGAATCCCAGAGTCCATGGTTATCGCCTGTGACACTTGTGCAGAAGCCAGGTAAGGTACGATTGTGTCTGGATGCGCGTACGTTAAACAGTGTCACGGTAAAAGATGCTTATCCTTTGCCTTTGATCGATGGAATCCTTAGTAGACTCCCTAAGGCCAGATTCATTACGAGTCTTGATCTTAAGGACGCTTTCTGGCAAATTCCATTGGATGAAAAGTCAAAGGAAAAGACCGCTTTTACTGTACCTGGGCGTCCGTTATACCAATTCGTAACCATGCCCTTTGGCTTGTGTAACGCGCCACAGACGATGTCCAGACTCATGGATAAAGTCATACCAGCACATTTACGTTCTAGGGTATTTGTGTATCTAGACGATCTATTGTTGATGACAGAAACATTTGATGACCACATTTTACTTTTACACGAAGTTGCATTATGTATCAGGAAAGATTAACTTACCATAAATATTGAGAAAAGTAAATTTCTACTCAAATCTGTTAAATATTTAGGTCACATAATAGGCCATGGAATAATTTAAAAGAATCCTGACAAGGTAATGGCAATTCAAAACTTTCCGTTACCAACGTCCGTTCGTCAGTTACGAAGGTTCCTCGGGATATGCGGGTGGTATAGGCGTTTTGTCCACAATTACGCTTCCTTAACCGCACCACTTACTAATATGTTAAAGAAATCGAGAAAATTTGTTTGGTCTGATGACTCTAAGAAATCAATTAGTGAACTAACAAGTGCCTTATCCACAGCTCCGGTATTACATAACCCGGATTTTTCGCGACCCTTTTCTATACAGTGCTAGCAAATATGGTATTGGGGCTGTTCTCGCTCAGCGGAACGATGACCTAGATGAAATACCAATAGCATTTATGAGCCATAAATTAACTGCTGCACAAGCTAATTACTCAGTATCAGAACAAGAATGTCTGGCCGCTATAATGGCATTAAAGAAATTTCGAGCATACGTTGAGGGCCAGGAATTCGAAATTATAACCGACCACGCATCGTTAAAATGGCGCATGAATCAAACGGACTTACACGGACGACTGGAGCGGTGGGTCCTAAAACTACAAGGTTTTAATTTTAAAATTCATCACCGAAAGGGAAACCAAAATATTGTACCAGATTCCCTGTCTAGAATGTATTCAGAAAATAACGATGAATTGCAAATGCCAACATTTCATGATATTTATGGTGAGGAAATAGATAACTATATGGAAATAGACCTGGACAGTAACGAATTCAGATCAAATGAATATTTAACTATAATAAATAGACTTAAAGCGAATATAAAATATCTTCCCGATATAAGGATTGTAGAGGGTTTTGTATATAGACGTTGTGAGCATGCTTCAGGACAAGAGCTACAGGAGAAATTGTCCTGGAAATTATGGGTACCATCAGCGTTGACACAAGGTCTGATAAAGAAGGCTCATGACCATCCGTTGTCTTCACATGGTGGTGTAAGCACAACATTAGGTAGATTAAAGCAATTTTTCTATTGGCCGAAAATGGCTAAACAAGTCCTTGAATATATTAAATTATGCGAAATTTGCAAGAAAACCAAGGCCCCAAACCAATGTCTGAGACCACCCATGGATCAAGAGGTGACCTCCCAACGTGTATTTCAAAGATTATACTTAGACCTGTTAGGCCCTTATCCAAGATCTTCGACAGGAAATATAGGTATTATTATTGTTTTGGACCACTTGTTTAAATTTTGTTTTTTGGAACCTATAAGAAAATTCAATGCTAAAATAATAGTTGATTTCTTGGAAACACGTATTTTTCATGTATTTGGCGTACCCAAATCTGTAACTACAGATAACGGAGTTCAGTTTAAATCGAATATATTTAAAGAATTTTTACAAACTTATGGAGTTTTCCACAATTTAACAGCAATCTACTATCCTCAAGCCAACGCCAGTAAGCGCGTAAACCGCTCCGTTTTAGCAGCAATACGAGCTTACATCAAAGCATCTCAAAGAGACTGGGACGAAAAGCTCTCTGCTATTTGCTGTGCGCTTCGCAGTGTAGTTCACTCGAGTACTGGATTTTCTCCGTACTATCTTCTATTTGGACAAAATATGTTGACCAATGGGAAATTATATTCCCTGTTGCGAAATATTAAAATGTTAGAAGATCCCACTGTAAAAGTGGAAAGTGAGGAAAAACTGGATTTGATGAGAGAAAAGGCGCAGGAAAATCTTCGGAAAGCATATGAGCGTAATCTGAGAACATATAACCTTAAATCTCGTCATGTTGACTACGAAATTGGCCAAATATTTTATAGACGAAATTTCGCTCAATCCAAAGACATCGATCACTTTAACAGCAAGCTAGCAAACCAGTTTCAAAAGGCAAAAATTATCGCTAAACATGGCTCAAGTTATTATCAACTACAGGATATGTCAGGCAAAAATATAGGAATGTTTCATGCTAAAGACATACGCTTATAGTTTTGAAAAAAAGCTTTGTTTATACAAATTGATTTATAATAGTCTTCAGTTTGTATTTCAATGAAAAGATCATTTCAACACAACCTGTATTGTAATATTTCTACATATTTTTTTTTATTTTTGCGAACAGAAAGAAATATATGATATATATATATAAATACATATATTTGCATACCCATATATTTCTGTTGTCTCTGTTTGAAAGTAAAATTTTACCTATATACTGTTGTAAATATTTTTTTTTAGATGTTATTCATAAATAGTATTTGGTACTATTCCTTAATATATATTGATACAGGGAAAAACAAAGTACCAAATGTATTTATTTAATCAGTCCCTTCTACTTATATAAACAACGTTGGTAAACGTAAATTATTCTAAATTTTGTTTTTATTGTTTTTACACATACTTTTGTAATTATTCATCATGTATATTTTCGCCACCACACAGGCACGATTTATAGGCAACATACATGATAATTGAGATAATTTATCATATTCAATGATTATGCACTCTTTTTTTAAAGCTTTTGCGATATATACTTATTGACACGAGCAATGATATGAATAGCGGATCATCAGAAATCAATTCTTTTCAATTTTGTCTTCTGATCAATATAGACCAAACTCCCTACATTACAAAAGGAATAAAAAAATATATTTATATGTATAAAAACAAACGTGGTAAAGTGAAGTCTGTGGAAAATAATTTGGTAAATATTTCCAACTGTTCAGTTTCTGAAAACTCATCGAATTTCAGTTGGAGGAAAAAAAAATAATAGGCATAAAACAAGACTATTTAGTGAAAATGTAGTTGGTGTTATTTTTTTATACCAGTCCGGAACAATAAATTATTTCTTCAAAAATTCTCCGACTGCATTTCAGTGACCTGAAGGTAACTATTACTGGTATATTTAGTAAAATATGATATTCTAATTAAAACATGTGTTTTATTCAATTATTTTATATAGTGTCATCAAAATCTATCGGATTTCGAAATTTTCAAGCCACGTGTAAAACAAAAAAAAAAAAGAAAACACATTAATCCTTTTAATTGAGAAATATATTCCTACAGAAGAGTCTTCGATTATCCTTTGCCAACAGAAATATCTGCAAAATCTTATCCAGGACATTCCTATAAATATTATTATCAAGCAAATATAATTTTTTCTAATTAACCATCAACTTAATTAACCTAATCAGTTTAACTACCGATAATTGGAATTGACTGCTTACAGTCCTTATTGTACTATCTTATTACTAGATATTATCTAAAATTTATAATTAATTGTATATTTACTTACACTAACTCATCATCAAGTAAAAAAAAAAATTTTTTATACATCTATTATAAAACTACAAAAAAAAAAAAAAAATTTGAATATACGAATATATATGAATTACCAAACTATATTATTACTAAACTACTCTCACTTGCTATAACACCTAAAGAATTACTTCCTATTGTATTTAATTGTACTACCATAATATTTATATAAATATAAAATGTCTATTCCCATTTATAAAACTAACCCTAATATCTAACCATTATAAAACTACAAAAACAAAAAAAAACATTAGTTAAGTTTTAATAAGTCATAAACCCATTTAACACTTTCTTATGGTAGATAATGCATAAATAAATTTATGCATTAATAAAAAAAAAGTATCTAACTAACATATAAATATATATTCAAATGTTAAAGAATAACACACACATACCTTCATTTCACCAAATTCTAATAATATGCAGAAGGCCTTCAGCATCGCGGGAACCATCATATTTCTGTGAGTTCTTTAATTCATTTTATCATATATATTTATATGAAATGCGCTTAAACACATGCCCCTTATTGTAATTAATATTATTATTATTATTATATTATCTACATATTTTCTATTTCATTTCATTTCTTAACCAACAATAACAAAGAAACTTTATCTATCGCTCTCATTTAAAAAAAAAAAATAATGAGAGAGTTTATCGAATATACATTAAATATCACAATTAAAGCAGAGTTAAAGAATTTCTTTGATATTGTTTTGATCGTATTTTTTTTTCTTGTTATCTATACATAACATTTAATACACATATTTTCTTAAATTATTGTCGATCATCTTTATAACTTGTATCTATGATATTTTGAAATTTTTTTATAATACAATTGAAAAAAAAAATGAATTAACTCTTGCCTTTTAAATGTAAAACTTCAGAGTCGTAGGTGAGAGAATATATATATAACAAAAAAAAAAAAAAAAAAAAAAAAAAAAAAATACAAAAGAAAAAAAATAATAAAAATTTATTTTTGTAAATAATAATTTTGTGGTGAGATTCTGTTAAAGGGCTTTTAAAGCGTACGTAATTTTTTTTTTTTTTTTGTTATTGTACTTTAGGTCATTAGTAGGAACAAGTTCCCCGCCCACAATTACCGAACGAGTTAGTTTGCAGGTACGTACGTGTCGTTCTATACTGAGACTATCTAATTATGTTCAAACGATTAAGTCGTAATCTAACACAGAGATAAATAAGACACAATACAATTCATTTGGTTGTTGCTTCCGCTCCACCATATCTCTCATAATTTGAAAATTTGAAATATTTATTCTATATTGATTCAATACTTCACAACGCAAACTTGGCCAATTCCTATGGGTACGGATATGTAACCAATAATAGTCCTTGGCAGAACCTGCTACTAATAAGTGAAAATCTCTCAAGATTTCTTCCCAACTTATATCATAATGAGCTTGAAGATGTTCTACCCTAAATATAAAATCTTCTCATATGATTATTATTCCCGTCTATACTATACCCCACTTATCTACACGAATATTCAATCTTTCAACATCTCTGTTAATGTTCTCCGAAGCAGCACTACCGCCTGGAGTTGCTCTATTATCCACCATTGGATCAGTGTTGTTATCACTATTTCTATAAGTATTACTGCCTATTGGTACATTATTAGCATTGTTTATAATTCGTGAAATTCATCGGCGTGTTTGAAAAATTTAATCGATTCTCCGTGATATACATATTTGGCATGTTTAAATTAGCTATTCCATTTGCAACTTGCTGTTGAGAATCTACAGAATCAAGACTACGAGTTCTATTTGACATCTCTTTAACTATATTAGTTAATTCTTCTACTGATTTTCGAATATCACTCATCTCATCCTGTACCATTTTCTCTAATCTTTCTTCTAAAACCATTTGTTATATATATATATATATATGAATATGAATATGTAAAAAAATGTATGATTCGCATAAAACAAAGTCAAATGAAAGTTTTGAAATCTGTTGTTTGAATTATGTGAATTTGTATATATAATTTATATATATATAGGGATTGCTATGTGGCGGCGATTTGACGGTTTCATTTCCTTTACTATTAACTTCTTTTACGAAGCAACTCTGCGATTAGAAAAAAAAATTTAACAAAAAAATGTGATAAATGATAAAAAAATATTACCCTTTGTGCTCCCTTATTACTTCTAACCTAAGGAATAAGTAGAGGCCAGTATGCGATACTTTTCGACACTACAGATTTCCAGCTTTTAGCTAAATCGGCTATCGCTTTGTATCATAACTGCTTCACAAATTTAACTTCAAACAGAAACTACTCAAAAAAAAAAAAAAAAAAAGAAATATAATAAATGAAAATTTACAAAAATAGATGGACATATAGAACGGTAATTTTTGCATTGCTATGATCGCAACCTATCTTTGTTTGTGCTATTCGATAAATTTTTCTACTTTAAAACTGCAATTTCTTTGCACATCTGACTTTTTGGGCCAGACACAAAAACGGCTACGACACTATTACAGTAGAAACATTTTCGTAGGGCTATTGTTTAACTCTATTATTTTATTGCCTAGTGTTTATTTAACATACACTAAATGTTTATAAATATTTCATATTTTCAGCTTGTTACGAACCATTTCCTCGTCACTCAAACGCACCGGCAGCTCTAGCGGTTACACCTCTGGGAGTGATCCTCAACCTCAGTGACACTGGATCGAATAAAAATAAGTTTTAAGAACTCTGCAACTATACAAACAACTATCATTTTCGAAAGAATTCACAGGAGTAGGAAGACAGATGTTGGTCTTCAACCGCTCTTACCCTACCATGGCTGTTTAATAGCCACTATATATTTACCTACAGCCCCATTAACCGTACTTTCCGCCTATTCCAACTTACCAATCCCTTATTTAAGTAAATTTACTCACACATTTTAGTTTTCTTTTAAAAACAGATTATGACATTTTTATTATATATATTAAAAATAATAACTATACACTACTAATTTAACATATAACAATAAAGACAAATTTTCTTAACTAAATAAACAAAAAGAATTATAATTAGCTATATCCGTTTATTTCCCTTATTATTTTGCCTATTACCGTTTATACAAAGTGAGATAGCTAGTGCCAACACCAAAAAAAAAAAAAAAAAAAACTGAAAAATTTATAACATACAAAACAAAAATACCCAAAGGATCGCTCTGCCAATAACATGCAGGCTTGTAACGCTATTGATGCCTGACACGAATTTCTTTTATTACCCTATCCTAAATGAGCTCGTTGAGGATGGTATATAAATATCAAAGAAAAAAAAATAATATATTTTTCTTTTTAACGTTTTTTTTATATCTCGTGGAACGATCCCTCTTCACAAAACATATACACATAAGACTATCACTACTTAATCTATATTTATCTTAAATCTAATGTTTTCCTTTCCTATTCTATTTTAATACTGCCTTTTCTTAAATACTTCCTAAATTAAATCTAATAAGAATGTTTTTTCATCTTTTTTTTTAATTTTTCTTTATATGGACGGAATTTCACTAATTTTGTTAATTGGGTTCGTTTACAAAAAGCTACAGATTTGTTCTGATTTGTGTCTATTCTGTCTATCCTGGATTACTTCAGGAAAAGTTATTTTCGTATAAAATCAAAAATAAAAACGTTACCTCTTTTATTTCCTTATGGTTTTTGTTTTTGAAAAATGTCTTACGGATATCGATTTGTCCCCGCTTAATGAATTTATAAATTGCATCCACAATATCTCAGTCGCTCGAATATATCCTTATTTTTAAACTGATATGCCAGGTATTTCTACACAGAATTTTATTCTTTCATCACAAAATTCATTTGTTTCCATTTGTATAAAATCCCAGATTTTATACAAACAATTAAACACGTCTAATTGCTTTCTTTATTAATTTTTTATTAATTTTTACTAATATTATTAGATATTTACTTTATCATTTTGAATTTTCATATTTTGAATTTAAATTTTTTAACTGAATTTCACCACTAGTGTAAAAGTAGTTGTAACGAGTACCTTGAATTATTGTGAATTGTTATCTTGGAATTATTTTGGAAATTAAAAGCACTCAATGTAATTAGAAAAAGAAACCAGGCTTACGTTTAAGCTGGGTTTTTCACTTAAAGTGATTTTTTATTCAACCATCGATCTTACAACATTCATTTGCTAACTAAAACCTTTAATTATTTTACTCAAATCGGAAATTAAAATCTTAATCTACGCTAAATATTTGTCATCTAGAACAAATAACAATTGAATGTAATAATCACTAAGTTTTTATTTGCAATAAAATTGTGTTTTTTTTTCAAAACTGAAAATTATAATTCTTGTAACGCTACACATTCACACGTACACAAACAGAAAGGTGAGCGCACGCACATATAATCACACACATTCATACAACTAACCTAATTTCTCTAAGCCTAAAATCTAATCCCTAACATCTCTCAACCAACCCTCGTATAATTTGTTGAGTAACCAAGAAATTATACCATAGACGATTTTTGGTGCTAATTACTACAAAAAATTACAGTCCACTAAGTCCTCATCTACAAGTCATTTAAACCCCTAAAGCACCAGATTTCTTCATGGTCCTCCGTTGCTGACAAAAGGCGCCAGTTGACAACACTAACCTATTCACCACTAAGTTTACATTGTGTATACCAAGCAAGGTGGCCTCAATCGCACAACAAAAATCAAAGCAATAACATTCAGCTGTTTTTTGGCACCACCTTGTAAATAAATACACTTTTTATGATATTTAAACGATTTTAGCTTATATGAAAATTAACATAATATATATTTATTTACTATCCTGAAAATTGGGCATTAATCTTTGCAATTTAATTATTTACTACCAAATCCCATTTATTTCAGTTAAAACTATAAGCTTCGACCATACTCGTGGAAAAAGTAAGCTCGTGTAAGTTAAAACTTTCAGGATTTATTTGCAAATTCTTGTCATCTTAACGTAGATTAACGGCAGTTGTTCGAAAATATTGGTTAATAAATAGTTCATATTTATATATTTATGCTCAACTAATTTACGGTAAATTGTCTTATTAATATGTTTAAATCTTTTGACAATAAAATCGAGATCTAATAGAAAATTTTAATATCTCAATCAACGAGTCCCGAAAAGTCGCCTTGTACAGACAACATTAAAGTTGTCGGGCACAAATAATTAGTAAAAGTCACTTCGGGAAATATTATCGGTTCAGATAACTTTTTAAGTAATAACTCTAAATTTACGCAATGAGAAATCACTCATTACAAACCATTTTATAAAAAAAACTGCCAAATTGTTCTCGAACCTCATTTCATACGTTCTCCCTTATTTGCAGTTTTCGAGATCTATTTCAAATTGCATTTGAGTATTATTCTATCATTTATCATTTTCTCGAAACCTTAAATCGCAAATTTTTTCTGGTGAATTTGACTGCCATTAAAAAAAAAAAAAAAATATATATATATATATATATATATATATATATATATATATATATATTTACATCTTTTATTGCATTCCCTTGCAATAGTGAATTACGATCGCAATCTAAAAATATTTATTAGCACTAATAATTAAGCCACAAGACACAATACTCGACATTTTACAAATTCATTCCTTAAAACAAACCTCAATTCTTCTCACAATTTAATTAACTCTAAACAATTTTTACCGAAAAAAGATTACAATGAATTCTACGGAAAACGCTTCAGGGAATGTCGTTTCTCTTAAACACGACAAATTTCTTTTCGATTGCGATCACTTAATCGCATTTTGCACCAACTTCGGCAGATCTGATATGGAAGGTCAAACGGTCTCTGTATTAGAAACGAAGTTAGAGGATTTAGAGAAGCGCTCATGATCTCCCCAAGATCAGAAAACAATCAATATTGTAAGGAAAGTTCTAAAATCAGCTTTACAGCTTGCTCTAAAAATTACTATACCTGCCGATCACACATGATGGATCTGCTTAAGCTGTCAAGGGCCTGTGAAGAACAAACTTCAATGAATCACTTCAGTCTAGTACCTCAAATCTCTTCCGCAGTACCTAATACTTCTTTTATTAAACTCCCACCCTGCGACATAAAAACATTCTCAGGAAGTTATGAAGAATGGCCATCATTTCATGACCTCTTCACTACCGCCTGCATCGAAAATAATGGCATTCTAAAAGCTCAAAAACTTTTCTACTTACGCGTAAAAACAAGTTGTAGCGCTGGCGCCATTATGAAGCGATACGCTCTTTGTGATAAAAATTTTGATCACGCATGGAATGCTTTAAAATTTCGGTTTGATAACAATCGAGTTCTCATAGATAAGTTAAAAGTTTTGTTCAATATCCCGGTTGCTACCACAGAAAACAGTTAAAGTATTCAGAAAATTAACTCTACAGTCACTGACAGTTTAACTGCTCTAAAAGCTCTAAACGTTAAAGTAGATGGATGGGATCCAATACTTATATATCTCGTTTCCACGAACTTACCTGACGACACGCTAGCTCTCTAGGAACATTCGTTCAAGACCCAAAAGGGATATGCCAACGTGGGCACAAATGGATGAATTTCTTATTATTCGTTATGAAGTAGTGGAGAGAATTTCGTCTATTAAAACTACGAAACAAAGATTTAGTCTCCCATCATTCCCTAAAGTTTCTCGTAATGTACAATCATATTCATCTCAAGAGAAGCTAAATTACTCCTGAAAACTCTGTGATAAAGATCACACTCTAAGAAATTGTGAAAAATTTCACAAGTATACAGTGCAACAGCGCATTGACTATGTTTTTCAAAACAGAATATGTAACAATTGTCTTTCCTTGTCTTACAGTAAATCAAAATTCTCCAGTAAAAACACGTGTTCTATTTGCAAAACTGGACATCATACCCTTTAATGCAACGTATAATGCATCGGCTAATACTCGTAAATTGGAAATTAATGATGATAAACTATCAACTTCTCGAAACTCTCAAGTACAGGCAAATTTCTCTGCAAACAACGATTTCATATTGCTTCGCACAGCTCTAGTTCAAATAGATCACAAAGGTGAGTTATTTACAATCAAAGCATTAATTGACCCTGGTTCGCAAAGGACATTTATATCGGAACGAGTAAGATCTCTGCTCAACTTACCCTTTCAAAAATCTCACGTCGAAATTATGGGAATTGGTGGGCAAACTCAATCTACAAACAAAGAATGTAATATCACTCTGTTCTCTAAACGTCACAATATAAGGTTTGAAGTGAGTGTAATTGTTTTACCGAAGGTCACCAAGCAAATCCCATCAATGTCCTTTGAAGTAGCTAAGAACTCCGATCTCTTCAGTCTTGATCTCGCAGATCCGAAGTTTAATCACTCATCCCAAATCGATCTAATTCTAGGAAATGACTCAGAACATTCCATAACATGGAGGGAATAAAGAAGAATATATGCGAAGAATTCGGCGGATAACACGATATTCGGATGGATATTAAGCGGGCCTGTGAAAACTAATACAACTAATTCCTTTTCAACAACTGTCATTTCTACTGAGACATCTTCTCTAAATGAAATGCTAAGAAAATTTTGGGAACAGGAAGAATTATCCACAAAGTCTATTATTTCGGAAAACGATCAATATTGTGAAAAATTTTATAAGGAAGATATATCGTACGACTACCATTCAAAAAAGAGTTTCCTAATAAAAAATTTCTTAGCTCTTCTCGTATGGTAGTGCTAGTCCAATATTCGCGTATTAATCAATCTCTTTCCAAAACTCCTGAACTCAAACAAGAATATAATAACGTTCTTCAAGAGTACTTAACACTTAATCATATGGAGCCAACATCGTACCGCAAAATCATATCAAATGGAAAATATTTTTCCTTCTACTTACCTCATCATGCAATGCGTCTCGTAAAACTAAATCTGGGTTTTCTCTTAATGACATTTTGCACACTGGGCCCACATTAAAATCAGATTTAATAACTGTAGTTCTCAAATGGCGAGTTCATCAATATGTCTTCAGCGGTGACATACAAAAAATGTACCGCCAAATATTAGTTCATCCTGATGATAGGCCCTTTCAGCGAGTAATATATCAAGAAAACTCAGCTAGTCAAACCAAAGATTACCAACTGAGGACAGTTACGTTCGGTTTAAACTGTGTACCTTTTCTAGCAATTCGTACACTACATAAAATTGCTGAAGATTCCCAAGATATGTATCCCAAAGCGGCAAAAATCTTACGTCGCGAAACATATGTGGACGACATACTATCAGGAGGACACACTATTGAGGAAACTAAGGACAAACTATCTCAACTTACACACACCCTTAAATCAGATGGTTTTGTTTTAAAAAAGATTACAGCAAACAGTCAAGAATTGCTCTCGCAGATCCCAAGTGAAGATCTATACGAGTCAGATCTACTTCGGCTCCACGAAAACGTTAGGTATCAAGTGGAATGCCGTAACAGATTCGTTTACCTACTCCTTTTTCCCTATAACTCTAGCGGAAAATATTACAAAACGCAAAATTTTATCTGGTATAGCGTTCATTTTCGAACCCGCTGGTTGGATTACGCCCATTGTTATTAGAGCTAAAATGTTAATGCAACAGTTATGGTTAGAAGGTCTACAATGGGATGATAACGTTAGCCCTGAGCTCTTAGATAAATGGAATAAGCTAATTATCGATATTTAGCATATAGAAGACATAAAAATCCCAAGATGGCTGCAATTTGGTAAATCTGACTCTATTCAGATACATGGCTTCTGTGATGCTTCTAAAGGAGCATATTGTGCTACTGTTTATTTGCGTTGCCAGAATCCTTCACAGGTTGTATACTCTAACCTAGTTGTAGCCAAAAGCAAAGTGGCACCGATAAAACCAATTTGCTTACCCAGGTTGGAACTTAGCGAAGCTGTGTTATTAGCCAATCTAGCAAAGTATGTCTTGGAAGTTCTGCAGGTTCCCAAATGTGAGGTTTTTTTATGGACAGACTCTTCAATAGTAGTTGGATGGCTATCCAAACCTCCGTGGACTTGGGAGACGTATATGCAACGTGTGGACATGTACGTACACATGACAATCCAGCAGATCTAGGTACACGTAGTTGCAAGCCTCAAAAACTTTCAAGAAATAATTTATGGTGGCAAAGGTCCTCCTGGCTGACAAAACCTCAATCGGAATGACTAAAGGAAACCACATTTCAAACACCAATAGTAGAACTAAAGACTCAATGTCTACAGACATCAGCTCAAGACTCAGATATCCTGAACTATTTCTCCTCATATCACAAAGCTATCAGAGTTCTTTCTTATGTATTCAGATTTCATCACCATTGCCTCAACAAACTTAGACCACAACCTACATGTTCTCAAGTAAATCTTACCCAAAAGGAAGTAAACTTTGTCAAATATAGACTAATATCTCTTGCTCAGAACACACATTATGCGGCAGAAATTAAAGAAATCTCAGACTCTCTGCCTATCTCTAATAAAAGCTCGCTTATAAATCTTAATCCAATTATCGACTCTAATAGGATTTTAAGGGTAAATGGTCGTCTAGCAAATGCATCTTTGTCGTATAACGAACGTTTCCCAATAATTTTACCAGGGAATTCCAGATTTTGCCAACTCTTTTTGAAACAGTTACATGTATTTCTCGCTCATGCAGAATGCAACCAAATATTCTACACATTTGGTTGCTCAATCAGAATTCTACATATCTCGATTAAAATCTCGGGCAAAAAAGATAATACGCCACTGCAAAACGTGTATCATATTTAAGCACAAGCCATGTACTCAAATTATGGCACATTTACCTCAAGACAGATGTAATTTAACCTGCCCCTTCCAAACAACTGGCATAGACTTTGCTTTTGAATTAAAAAATTCAAACCTCAGAAATACCTCTATTGTTAAAAGCTACGTAAGCGTTTTTGTTTGTTTTAGTACAAAAGCCGGGCTTCTTGAAGTATGCTCAGATTTATCAACAGCATTTTTTCGTTTCGTTGGGAGGCGGGGACTCCCTTTATATAGAAATTTTCTCAGTGCTAGTAGACAGTTAAACCATAAATTTCACTCCTTTAAGTCCGCCTCTATAGATATATCCCAAAAATATGTTATTAACAGATTCGAATGGATATTTATACCTCCACATGCTCCACATATGGGTGGATTATGGGAGGCAGCAGTTAAGAGTTTCAAATTTTATCTTAAAAGAGTGGCTTTTGCATACAGATTCAATTTTGAAGAATTTACTACCATTATTACTCAAATATAAGGAGTGTTAAATTCTCGGCCTCTCTCAGCTATTTCAAAAGATCCTAACGATAGCTCAGCACTAACTCCGGGACACTTCTTAAGATCCTAAGATCCTAAAATTGGATTTACTAATCGTTGGCAAAAACTCAAGGCAATTCATCATCAGTTAGCACTTCGTTGGAAGGAAGATTACTTAAAATCTTTACAAAAACGCTATAAATGGAGAAATATCTCAACAAATCTGAAAACAGATGATCTCGTAGTAGTTATGGACGATTTGTTATCGCCTTCGGAATGGCGGCTAGGAAGAATTGTAAATGCCTATACTGATACCGATGGCAATGTTCGGATAGCGGATATAAAAACCTCAAGTGGTCTCATCAAAAGACCCATAGTAAAACTTTCCTATTTACCAGTAGTTGATAATGATTTTTAAACCTATACTCATTTATTCTCTTTATTTATCTTCCTCATTCACATCAAATTCATTTGTAGCATTGTTTCGTCAGATCATCTTCATTTACTAATACCACATTTTCAACTTCTCCTATTTTTTTTATTGTCTTATTATAGCGGAAGACGTTCCACCAGACGACATAAACGAAGCCGTCCAGGCAGACGAGATTCAGATATCTACCTGTGCAGGTTATGCAACAATTTCTGCAAAAAATGTGGGAAGTATGACCACACGATGTTACACCCTGGTATCCGTAAAATTCGGAGAGAAAGGTCAACACCAACTGCTACAGCCCGTACTTCACGTCTCTCTTCTCACAACCAGTCAACAACATCCAGCAACGCATCTGTAAGCGAAGCTGTTCCAGATCAAAGGATCATCTCTGAAGCCATAAAATCTTTGGCTCACGTTTTGTGCGCACAGCCTGCCCGAAACGCGAAATTCGAGTGGTGTCCGCAGTGTATAAAATTCCAGATTTTATACAAATAATTAAACACGTCTAATTGCTTTCTTTATTAATTTTTTATTAATTTTTACTATTATTATTAGATATTTACTTTATCCTTTTGAATTTTCATATTTTGAATTTAAATTTTTTAACTGAATTTCATCACTAGTGTAAAAGTATTTGTAACGGTTGAATTATTGTGAATTGTTATCTTAGAATTATTTTGGAAGTTAAAAGCACTCAATGTAACTTAGGAAAAGAAACCAGGCTTACGTTTAAGCTGGGGTTTTCACATAAAGTGACTCCTTATTCAACTATCGATCTCACAACATTCATTTGCTAACTTAAACCTTTAATTATTTTACTCAAATCGGAAATTAAAATCTTAATCTACGCTAAATATTTGTCATCTAGAACAAATAATAATTGAATGTAATAATCACTAAGTTTTTATATGCAATAAAATTGTGTTTTTTTTCGAAACTAAAAACTATAATTCTTGTAACGCTACACATTCGTACGTACACCAACAGAAAGGTGAGCGCACGCACATATAATCACACACACACATATTCACACAACTAACCTAATTTTCTCTAACCCTAAAATCTAATCCCTAACATCTCTCAACCAACCCTAGTATAATTTGTTGAGTAACCAAGAAATTGTACCATAGACTACTTTTGGTACTAATTACTAAAAAAAATTACAGTCCACTAAGTCCTCATCTACAAATTATTTAAACCCCTAAAGCACCAGATTTCTTCACTATTATTTTCCTTATTAGTCACTACTTACTTGAATATAATAATTTATATTCTTTATTAAAAATTATAAAAAATTTTATTTTCCAAATTAGCACTTCGGAAATTTTTTTTAAGAAAAATAGGTTTTTATTTAATTATTAATTTTCTTTTACTCAACTGTTTGCCTGCCGCTTCACAAATGACTTCAATTGTTTTCTTAAATTTCTATTTACCTAAGCTAATAATTTTTAACAGACACAGAATAATAAAGCGCATGCATATAAAACAACTACCGGTATTATATGCACGTAAGCAAACGGTTTTGAAGACATATCTGGGATCAATAACCGTGCTCTTTTGGCCTTGAACCATACTTCATAATTGAATGATAGCCATAACATGAAAACATGTAAGAGAGTTTTCTCTTCCTTCAGGTTAAACAAAACCTATTCTAGTGATATGGCAACATTCTTAAATTCACATAGGCGATTCTACATTAAAATGCTCATACAGTCCACCACATCTATTAACATTTATTGACAACTGATAATGCATACCTTTGCAAAGAAGAAGAAGATTTCCTAAACAAAACAAATAAACAAACTCTACCAAAATTAAAAAGTGCCAAAAAATTTAAAAATAAAAAATAAAAAAATAAATAATCAAAACAATTCAGGTAGTAACAAAAACACATTTTCCTGTGAGGAAGGTATAAGCATTAAGTAAGACTTTATTATCATGTTCGAACGAATCATAAATTCTCAGCAAAGATTTTGCTTTCCTGGTAAGCTAGCAGGTTTAATTGGAAACAAAATTAAACTACTTATTTTTTGCCTGAATAACTAGATATTTTAATTCGAGTTGTCCACAAATTCATGTAGTTATTTTTAGACTCTAGGGGTACTCAAAAATATGTACCTAAACGAAAATAAAAGCAAACAAATTTTTCCGTCAGTGAGATTTGAACTTGGACACAAATTAAACATTCGTTTTTAATGACTAATGTCTTACTCGGTACACCATCTCGCACTTGATTTACTGTGACAAAAACTTTTTAGTTTAAATATATGTTTTTAGACATTTTGTTATAAAAAACTAACAGCATCAGAATAGGGTTGAACCTATAACCTTCTGGTTGTTAATCCAGCACTCTAGCTAACGTGATTGCAATATTCTGTGCTATTATATTATACTATTGAGTACTTATTTATGTAATACCAAGTAGACAAATTATATCGACGCCTCATTACCAAGAAAATACTTTATAATAAATAGTTGCCATTATCGAAATCCAAAAAGTTTTTGAGGGTTTTTTGTTTGCTATCAGTGTCCCTTTTGCATGCAGGGTCTTTTCTCCGGTATAAAAAATTACGAAATAAAATAACAAAATGATTTTAATTTATTATATATATTTTATCGTATTTATTATATATATTAATATGCACAATTTTTTACTCATAGATTCATGTAATATATAGGAACTTTTTCTTTTAATTATTTTTATAGTTTCTAATTATAATTTCTACATACACTCAATACATAATGTAATACTGACATGTATACTACCTAGTAGTTATGTATGAGTGTAATTTGTGGTATACATGTATATATGTTCATTATATAATGTATGTATATATATATATAGATATATAATATGTTTTGGTTTTTCAACTCACACTTAATATAAACATCTTTGTTTAAAATATTTTATAATTTTGGTAAATGTTAATTGTAGTTTTTAGATATTATTTAGTTTACTTTTGTAGTAAATATTAAAAAAAAAAATTCTTGCATTAAAAAGTTGTAACTAATAAACATGTTACCACAGCGTTCATGCTATTTAATTTTTAAATAAAAAAGAAATTATAGAAATTACATAATTTATGTACCTATATACATATATGTATATATCTTCTATTATGCAGCACTTGAGCTCTTGATTTGCTATAACTTTTTTGTTTAGTAAAAAAATATAAATTATCAATAATAAAAAAAAAAGTTAAATACATACAGATTTCAAATTTAGTTTTATATTTATTTAATAGCAGGATGTTTCTTAACGGAATTATTTATATGTTTTTATGCAGTATGCATAAATAGTGTGTGTACTGATCTGTATGTGAATAAGTGTTTTTGAGTGTGTGCGTTGAGCTCTACAATATTTTTACAAGTCATTTCCTATTATCTAATAATAAATCATCATAATATTAAATTTATTAGCTTTTTATTATTTATTTTTTTAAGATATTCTGTTTGTTATTATTGTTCAAAATGTTTTTTTTTTTTTTTTTTTTTTTTTTTTATTGAATGATTTTACGTATACTTTGATATGTTTACTTATTACTTATGTATGTATTGTTGTTATGTTCTCTCAAATAAAAATATCAATAAAACTGCTTGTTTTTCTACAAAAACTATTGCAATAATCGAAGTTTAAGAGAGACAAATCGTGGTGATTGACTTGTAATATCTAGATACCATTTTATGAACCAAATTCACTGTTTATGTGTTCATCGTCACATATCTAGCTGTGGACAAAACAATGGAGCCGGACAAGCAAATTTTTTATCAAGGCAAACGTCAAAGTTTTATCAAGATAGAAATTTTTCTAGTATAGACAGAACTTATTAGAATTATTGAAGCGTCAAGACAAATTTGTCAGCGCTCGAGCTCTGGCAACTTTTGCTTGATAAAAGACGACATTTTTGTTGTTGTTGGTACTTTCATGGTTTATAATGACATAAGTCTTCCCCTTTAATTGGCAAATAAAAAATTGTCTGTAATTCACTCAAACTTTTGACTTTGTCTTGATAAGAAAAATTTGCTTTTCAATATAAGCAAATTTTCATATGTGTATATATATATATATATATATATATATATATATAGCATAATTCACAAAATAATACATATTAAGAAAAAAATAAATAAATAAAAAATTTGGGCCAAAAAATATAAATACCAAGAAACAAAATCACAATCGACATAGCCCGACCCATGCGTATTGGTGAAGAGTATCATATCTTCACCAATACGCATAGGAGATAAAATGAGACTTTCGAGGGGATCTCATAAGGGAAATATGGATCCATTATGAGGGAAGACTCTATATTGGAGCTTTGGTCAATTATGGACCGATCGTAATGAAAATGTATTAGTGTGGTTTATAGTTGTACAAAACGTCACAGTAATTAAATTTAGCATGAGAATTAATAATTATATATTTATTTTAAATTAACTTATTTGTTTTGTTTTTTATTTCTATTTTAAAGGTATTATGAGCGTTAAACTCCTATTCTGGGAGGATTTAATGGACCGAATCACATTCAATAGACTTCGTTTCTCTATTAAAACATTAAAACAGCTACTTGTACTAAGTTCACAAGGTTCACATGGAGACCCAGCCAAACTTATATTGTTAGATTAACAGAAAAAGCTATTCTAAGCCGATTTAAATTTAGATTTAGACACCGGCGCCCATAGCTCTCCGGAGCCAAGTGTGTTCGGCATTTTTACATACACAACACGAACGTTAACGAAGCTAAACAATTGACAGCGGATAAAGAACAAATAATTATTTATTTTATAATTTAACTCAATGAATTGACCGCTCTTTTTAGTCCAGCTCACTCAATTGAACTAGTTCGCTCTTTTAGTTCATTCGCTCAGTTTCAATGAAACAGCTTGATATACGTATGATTTTTAGTAAGCATTTCCTAAAATGAGCTGCTTTATTAAAAGCCAACTGAGCAAACGAGCGACCTAGTTCAATATTTCTGTTTACCATTCAGCTGTTTCTGTTTTTTGCAAACATACAAAAATCAACAGCTTAAAAGTAGACACTAGTAATAACAAAATTAATTTGTTGAATGGATCTTTTTACATACAACCATGACATAATTATGCATATAGTAGTGTTAACAACACAGCTGATTTTTTTTTGCTGTTAAAACCAGGAAAAAATAAAATTCTCCCTATTACTTAGTGTCTATACTAGACAATTTTTTATCAAGACAAACGTCAAAATTAACCCGAATTTATAGAAGGTAGCAACAGATGCACAAAAACAACAATATGGCGAATTCATTCATGTTTTTTTATATATGTAGTTTGGCAGCTGTAACAGCCAAACATAATAATCAGTTGTTTAACTGAGTTCATCTTGTATAGGTTCGCACGAATTTTGACGTCTGTCTTGATAAAAATCTGTCTAGTATAGACCAAGACATATTAACTATAAGGTAGAGTTGAAACAGATGAATTTTTCTTGTTTGTTTTTTATTATGGTGTTTGTTTACATTTTTTATTTTATCTTTGTTATTATTTCAATGAGCAGAATTTGACATTTAAGGGAAACAATTGAGAGAAAAAAATCCCTGTTGTTTTTGTATTGTTGTATTTGTTGTAAAATTGCTCAAACTAAATTGTAAATAAACCTTGGTAAAGACACTATAGTAGCAGTTGCTAATAACGGCAAACTTCATATATAAAAAATTTGAGCAAAAAATCCTCTCCGAACTGCTATAATCTTGTTTAATATGCCTTAATGTTCAACCAATGAACAAAAAATCAACGTATCGCAGATAGCTGCTTCAACCTGCTTTATGCAGATGTGTGTAAGTAACTATTGACACAAAAATTCTAACCAAAGAACAGGGTTGTTCACACAATTAATGTTCAAAAACATATGATAAATTTACTTTGGTGACTGTACAAAATGTTTCACTCTACTTTTCTTCATTTTACGTTGCGTCGCAAACCTGACTGGTTGGGCATGTTGCCCAAAGCAAAAACATAACAAAGAGCGTAAGAAAAGTGTAATATAAGTTTATTTATTTTTTGTACGCTAGATATAACAAATACATTCGCAACAAAGTGCGTAAACGAACAAAATACATTAAAAAAATAATTTTTTACGTCCTCACTAATTTAAATTAAACAATAATTCAGCAAACCAATTTTTACATCAAATATACAATATTTTCGAAATATTCGAATCTTATTAATTTTTATTATTTGTCTTAACTTAAGAAATACAAAATGTATATTATTGCTTCAAGTGTTAATTTTAACATATATTAAATTTCAGTAGCAAAAATTTACACAATTTTGATTGGTAGATATTAGAGATCTGCATACTAAATGTAAAATAAAATATACAAATACAGAATAATGCGTTGGTACTAGCATCTAGATTATTTTATGCACTTTAGGGCGAGCCCCGGAAGTGCGTTTATATGGGAGCTACGGTCAATTGTAGACCGATCCTCATAAAATTTGGTACAGAGATTGATACTTGTACAGAACTTCTTTGCACCGAACTGCAAAGAAGTTCTGTTAAAAAGTGATTCTGAATCGATATACTTTAAGGTGGGTGTTGCATAACTTTTTCTATGCGTTACAAACATCAGCACAAACGCACAATATGTGGTATGGTGGTGTAGGATATAATGACGATTTTTTTAAAAAATAAAAGATTTATTTCTGAATAATAAATAACATTATATTCTTAAAATAGAAAAGTAAGAAATGTGAGAGTTATATACGGGATTTATATATGGGAGTTTTATATAAATTTATGTATATATTTTATATTAAATATATATATATATATATATATATATATAAATTAACAATTTTTGAATTTATATTTAATTTATATACTTTAGCCCAGAAAAAAACTCTTTAAAAACCTTAAAAAAAATCCAACAAATTAAAAAAAAAGATTTAAAAAAGTCGCCTTTAGGAAATGGCTCATTAGAATGAAAAATAAAATATAAAAAATTTAATAACTGGTTCTTAAACCGTTCCCTAATTCTTCTATAGAACTTGTTATGAATGTGACAAATTCAACCAAAAATCATTGATTAAAGAACTAGTTCTAGAACCATTCCAAGAAAGGTTATTGGCTAAGTAACTCTTCCACCGAACTACTTCTGGAGGTGATAATTTTGAACAAAAATCATTCGGCTAAAATGTTTGTTATCCGTTTATCCATTACATAACACTAAAAAAACAATAACAAAATAGTGCAAAGAAACTTGAAAATAACTTTTGCTATAATTATAATATTAACTATAATATTATAATTATAGCAAAATAATATATTAATAATATATTAATAATATATTAACTATAATATTTGATGTATAAATTATTAAAAATCAACGATTAAGATATTTTAGTTCCTGTAAAACTCTATTTCGATTGATAATTTTATCAACACAATTGCCCTTTACAGCCCGTCTAGACGTAACATAATATGTAAGATTTTTGTGTCAGAGAGTGTCAAATTCGCTCTCTGAGAGAATTATTTCACGTGTAGATTCAAATATTAGTATTATAAGATGTATTATGATGAGATTTCTCTACACAACCATCTTATAAGATGAACTGTCAAAAAAATACACATATACGAAAGTTTGTTTGTGTGTGTGCATGTGTATTTTTTGAAATTACTGAAAAAAAATGATTTTTTGTAAAATTTTTTCCTTTTAGTGTTTGTTTTTCATGTTAAAAAACATTTTTATAAAAATTGTGCTAAAAAGTGCGAATTGCTTAAAAAAAAGACATGTTTACTCTGTGACTGATTGAAAATAATGATATCTTATATGATTTATTAGAATACGTGTACCCCTTATTTAAGATTTAACATAATATAAACAAAATGGTTACTCTTCTCTGCCGGCGTTATCTCACATATTGTATACCTGGGGTTAATAAGAAAATACTCGAGGTACAATGTGAAGTGAGCAATATTTTAATAGTACCTTTCAATGTTTATTATATTTGTATATGTTCACTTTATTCGGAAATTGGTTACTTTATCTTCCAATGTGGAGATGATGACTTTTTTCCATTTTAGTGTTTTTTTTAATCGAAGTTTTATTTTTATTAGTTTTTAAAAATGCTATTTACTCTGTTAAACTTGTTAACAATAAAAAAAGAGAGTGTGCTAAAAATTCATCACACATTTAAAAACTAAAGGTTCTCATTCCAATTTTAACTGACAATGAAGAAAACAATTTAAATAAATAGAAAATATAAAGGTTTTCTATTATTTAACCAAAAGGTGAAATGGATTGGGAGATTTTTTTGAGAAAATTGTAACGTTATAACAAACAACCTAAATACAAAGTAAATTACTATTAAAAAAGAAATATATATTCGGTGAAGACCGACTATATGATATCCTACACTATTGCGTATGTGACTTTTAAAGTTATACATACTTGAAAGAGAGAATTATATGGGTGCTATGGTTAATCTTATTTGAGCCAAATTTTATTAACATACGAAAATTTATGTGGGATTTAAGTACTTTTAACTGATTTTCGGGAGAGGACCCTATATGGAAGATACAATTAATTTTAAAGCGATCCTTTTGAAACTGAATGTTATATTTTATAAAGGTACATACAAATTTTTTTATAGAATATGTTAGGATTATAAATATTTTACTTGTGCAGAATTCTGTAGAAATACGCTTAGATGTATTTAAGACATTTGAGCTTCAAAATATTACTCCAAAAGAACATTTATTTGAGGACTAGGTGAAATAATAAACCAATTTCAACCAGTTAAGGATATTCTGATTCGATTTGTATATTTTACGGGGCTCTCCAATATCGTGCTGTAGCGAATAAAAAATATACCTTGTTTAGTTATTAAAACTGTTCAAGACATAATTAAATAATAAAAATTTAAAAAGGACACCATTTTATTTTACAAATAATTGCAATAAAAGTATTTTATTAATCCCGATGTATTTTCAACCACAATTTTGTATACAATTTTTAAATTACTTGTTAAAATTTAATATATATGAGTGCTTTGGTACATAAACGATTGATATTTAATATTTTCACCGAACCTCCCAATTAAATATCTTTTACTTTAAATCTTGAGATTTTGGAATTCATATTATCAAATGATATTGGCTAAGTCCCTATAAAAATAAGTTGTTTGTATTCTTTTTCTGTGAACACATAAATGCAAAAGTCAACCTTAATTTCTATTACTGGTTGACCCAGCTGTTTTGAAATTCTAAATTAATTACAATCTCATCATATCATAAGAATTATTAAACTTTATATCTCGACGACTACAAAATTGGATCAGGGACCAAATTTTGATAAACATTGTTAGAAACACTTAAACTTTAAATAATTTTTTCTCTTAAAGACTAACTAAAGTTTATGATTAGTATGAAAAAAAATATTTAAAACCTGAATACATATCTTAAGATTATATTAATTTTTATATAATATTGAATTTTTAAAATTTGGTTTTTTGTCCAAAATTTTGATTAGAAAAAATGTTTTGTCCTGGCAACACTGGTTGCTACTTACTCGTAGTTATTCGAAAAATAACCGTTAACTATACTTCACTACTCTCTCTCTCAGAGAAATAGAACAAGTAGAAAATATATTCGATGTCGGTCTTCACATGTGCAGCGAAAACTTATTCGTTGCAGATCTCTAGTAAATATTTTTTAGTGTCAACATCAATGCAGATGCGTGATATTTTTAAACCGAGGCTGGTGTTAAAATGGAGTACAGCTAGTACTGTAATGCATAATGTGAAATAATCTGTTTGAAATCGTTTACAAATCGTCTCTAGATGTAGAAATTAAATTTTATATTTTTAAAAAAGCAAAAATGAGTGGTAGCAAATGGCTAGGTGAAATGCTTAAGATAAACTACTGTATTGTAAGTTTTTTTAATTCTTCGACTATGATTTTAGTGATTTGAAAATACATATAATTAAAACAGAAGACTGTACAAATATACTATCCAGGAGTGAATTGATGGAAGAGTCTTAAAGCGACAACACCAGTGATTATGAGTAGAATATTTTCCAATATTTATATTTTTCTTTTTTTTTGTAAAATAAAAGTAATTTTTTAAATTATATATCTTTTAATATTAAGACATTTTATGGGCTATTTTATATTCTTCCGTTAATATTAAATACAAAATCATACTGGTGTAACAAAAATGTAAACTTATTTCAGATCTTTCTTTAAAAAATACTATTAATTTACCATATCAAATAATTTATTTTCCTTTATTCGACAAGTATAAATCTTTTAGGATATATCAATATATTGTGGGAGTATCCTTTGAAAAAATATTACTACATTTTATGAATCAGTTAACTTTTTATCAAAAATAAATTGTACCAAATTTTGTCGAATTTGAATTAAAATTTTAGAAAATAGACAATTTGGATTACTCAGAGAGGGAAGGGAGGCAGTTGTGGCGTTGAGCCAATTTTCATAAAATTTCACTTTTACCATTCTTAAATGAATAAACAATTATACCAAATTTTGTTTAATTCTAATCACAATTATAAAAAATGGACGATTTTTGTTATCCAGGGTGGGCTGGTGTTGGGCGAGTCCTTGAGAGCCGATTTGCAATGAAAAGGCAATAAATTGTAACAAATTTTGTTCAATTCGAATAACAATTTTAGAAAAAAAAATGAATTCGATTATTTAGGATGTATGAGCGGTGGAGGTGATTCTAGCAGATTTTCATGGAACTTCGTTTTTTCTTTCCTAATCAAGAAAGCAATATATAAAAATTTTCATTCACATACGACAACTCCTTCTATTTTTGGCCGACTTTTATATGAAATCACGACCATGTGGCGATAGTCTGCGCCACGTACATTGACCACTTTCACCGACTATTAAAAACCACAAGGCTTCAAAATATCAAGAATGCACCAAAATGTTGTTATGAACGAATGATTTTTGTTTTTAAGGGCCACATACAATATTAGCTGTGTTTTTTGAAAATTTATATCTATAAATTTATATCTATCAATACTTCGAATAAAGCAGCTCTGCTCCAAAATGTCAAATATATCTTGGTACTATTTCAAATAAAATTTAAATTGTGATGCCACCACAAAAATGCGAAAATTTGAGGCAACTTTTAGGTTTTCATTCATAATGTTTTAAAATTAGAAATCACCTAATTGTTTATTAGTTACTAGAGTACTAGAGAGAAATAAAAACTACTTACATTTTACCTGAATAACAACATATTTTTGTTCGTGTTGTACAGAAATTCATGACCCTCGCTTGCAAAACTGCCGAAAGTAAGTCGTTTTTCATGGGCTGTTGTTGTAAATATTAAAAAAGCTGCCATCTTTGACCATGTTTGCAAATTTACCACCCGTTTTTAAACACTAACGTTTTTTAGTATAAAAATAAATTTTCATACATTTTATAAAAGAAAACTAACAGAACCAGATTGGCGATGAACCAACAATCTTCTGGTTCTTAATTCAGCGACCTAGTCAACTGATCCATATGAATGCAACATTAGTATCGGTCCAGAATAACAGGGACAAGCTCATTTTCATACAAATTTGACAGATAACTATGCTGCTCACTGTATTCTCTTAAATCGCGGTCCTCACCTAAGAGCCCAAACGCAAGCAAGCGGCGGAGGTTGTTGTTTCCAGTTCTCAGAGAGAAGTCCAAATTAAATGAAGGCGGAGGCGAAGAAAGCTTTTTCAATACATTTTGTTTTGGTTTATTCAACAACAAAACTTATGACAACAACAAAACTACATCTATAAAAAATTATTTTCTCCCTCTCTTAAACTCTATACATAAAAAATATAAAGCACGGCTTTCATTCTATTTCCATCTTATATAATTTAATGTAAACATATGTGATTTATTTTGCAACAACGGCAACACCGACAGACAGAGAGAGAGAATAAACAATGAGAGCTTTTGAGAAACCGCTGTGAAAATAAAGTATATTTTAATTTTGGACGGATTCCCTGTTCTGCTTGTCAAATCTTCATGTAAAAAAAATTATCCGCTAGCTTGTGTTTCAGCACTAACTAGGAAGTACAAATTATTTCAAAATAAAGGCTTCGTTACATCACAGTAAACTGCTTATGTGTTTTTCAGTCGTAAAGTAGCTTTGTACTGCGGTTCATTAACTTATTTTAACGATTATCGAATCGTTTAAAAAACAAAAGAACAAAATTATCGATTTTGCTTTTCCGTATCATTTTTAAACGATATTCGTTATCGTTACATCTGCTTCTTTTGTTAACTAAACCGCAACACTTTTTGTGTTGTTTATTTTATCAACTAAAACACAAGTTTAACATACAAAAGCGTAAGTGCACATATGTACAATTTACAAATAATTTCCAAGCATTTTTTATTTCTACTCCTATTTAAGCCTTCTGTTTATTTTGACAGAGGTGCTATACGAAAACAAAAGTTGTATACTGTTGTTTAAATGTAGGTACTCATATAATCGTTACTGCAAACAACAAAAGCCATCGAGATATTTGTCGATCGTCGAATCGTTAAAATTTAATGAATCGCACTACTGTGTTGGGGAACAACTCCCGCGTCACGGTGATTATTTCTTAAGTATAGTCAGGTGGGTTATCGTTGTCCAGCTTTCGAGAATTTTTTTGCAGTGTATTACCAGGCATAACTGTAAAAGTTATACGTCGTTTACGTCGCAAACAACAAAAGCCATCGAGATATTTGTCGATCGTCGAATCGTTAAAATTTAATGAATCGCACTACTGTGTTGGGGACCAACTCCCGCGTCACGGTGATTATTTCTTAAGTATAGTCAGGTGGGTTATCGTTGTCCAGCTTTCGAGAATTTTTTTGCAGTGTATTACCACGCATAACTGTAAAAGTTATACGTCGTTTATATTGACCGCGTGATTTTATTTCAATTGAATATACCCTAGTGCAGACCATTTAATCTGAAATGTACTGGAAAAGTACCATTAAATTCAATCATTATCAAAAGGATCTAGGTATTCCAACTTATTATATAAAGATATAATTGGACTGGGACTCCACTTGGATCAACGTGGGACACCCTGGCATTTTGGTCGAGAACCTCGCCTTTAAATTTGTTGTGTCTATGGGTTAAATAATACAACACTGAATTTTTGGACTATTTGAATGGGGATATGTCAACTCTTGTGTATTCTTACATATGTAGTTTTTAAGCTTGTGGCGTCTGAATAAAAAGCTGTAATGTATTTAAATATTGATGTTTTCATTTTAATCATAATAATTGGAGACGAGGAAAATAATTAAGGAAAGCGCAAACCTAAAATACAGGCAATTACTGTGGACGAGAAGATAACAAAGTAAGATAACAAACTACTCAATTTGACGTGGCCATAATTACTCAAATTTGCAGCGAAATGAGTGGTTTTGGCAACTTTGTTAACAAACTACTGTATCCGGTAGAAAAATGTTTTAAAATTTATTAAAGAAAATCTTTTAAGAGATTCAAAATATGGTTAAAATACTTTTTTCAGATAAAACAATGTATGTTTATTGATGGCACTATAATTAGATTCAAAAAAAAAAAAAAAAAAAATGCAAAATAACGATTTTTAAAATTTTAGTTATATATTATTTTGAACTCTCCAGGACCGGACCACTTGGAAGTGATAGAGGAAGGTCTCAGCTTCATTTTGATATACATTTTATTCACCGCTATAGTTTTTGGTAGAAAAAAAAAAAATTTCTTTCATATTTTACTGAAGGGACATTTTGGGCCATAGGTCAAACTGAGTGATTTGTTCCTAGACCGGACCACTTGAAGGCGATAGTGGAGGGTCTCAGCTTCACTTTGATATATATTGTATTCATCGCTATAGTTTTTGGTTGAACAAAGTTTTAAAAAAAAAGATTTTTTTAATTTCACTCAAGGGATATTTTGGGTCATAGGTCGAATTGAGTGATTTTTTCCTGGACCGGACCACTTGGAGGTGATAGTCGAAGGTCTCAGCTTCACTTTGCTATACATTTTATTTACCGCTTTAGTTTTTGGTAGAACAAAGTATTCAAAAAAATTTTTTTTTAATTTCAGACAAGGGATATTTTGGGCCATAGGTCGAATTAAGTGATTTGCTCCTGGACCGGACCACTTGGGGGTGATAGTGGAAGGTCTCAGCTTGATTTTGATATACATTTTATTTACCGCTACAGTTTTTGGTAGAACAAAGTATTAAAAAAATTTTTTTTTCATATTTCACTCAAGGGACATTTTGGACCCTAGGTCGAATTGAGTGATTTGTTCCTGGACCGGACAACTTGGGGGTGATAGTAGAAGGTCTCAGCTTTATTTTGATATACATTTTATTTACCGCTATAGTTTTTGGTAGAACAAAGTATGCAATTTTTTTTTTTAATTTCACTCAAGAGACATTTTGGACCCTAGGTCGAATTGAGTGATTTGTTTCTGGACCGGACCACTTGGAAGTGATAGAGGACGAATTTTTACAAGGTGGTTTCCATTAGACATTTTTCGAACCGAACCTTGTTAAATCTGGCTTGGTAACCGTCAAATTTTAGTTGTCATCAAAGAAACAGCAGGCTAAGTGTGTTTTTAAGTGATTAAAAATATGATTTTTAAATGAATAAAAATAATAATTTAACATTATTTTTATAAAGTGTAAAGTGAGTGATTTGAAAAAATGGTGATTTTTGCTTAAAAAAAGTTGTGTATGATAATAGAGCTGCCGGATAATAAAAAATAAATATAAAAATAGGATTTTTTTTAAATTCCCAAATAAAAAGAAATATTTTGTAATTTTGCAATAATAAGTATTTTTTTATTTTTATTTTTTTCTATTGCCATATCGCCTATTCTATCGCCATATATGAAATTTGAAACACATTACAATGACCTTATATCAAACGTTTGAATGTGCTTCTCTTTACTTAAAAAGTGCTTTGAGTATTTCTCAAGTTATAATGTCTCAAGTGGGTCGTGAAGAAAAAGCTTGTGAGAATCCCTAATTTACATTGATACAAAGATTTTGTGAATTGGCCAAATGTAACATTGTCAAACATATCTTAATGATTATGCTAATGTTTTTAATTAATATTGGTTTAAGAAGCCTAATGTATACCAATCGGATCAGAATCACTTTCTGAGTCGATTTAAAGATGTCCGCCCGTCCATCCAATGTAAACCTTGCAATCAAAGTTACGGGCGGCAATTTTGAAAATAATTTAATGAAATTTGGCACATATGTTTTTTATGGTACAAGGACGAAGTCTATTGAAATTGGTTATTATCGGTCTCTTTTTCACCTAGCCCCCATAAATGCCTTAAATATAGCAACATTTTAATGAAAAGTGATACATATAAGTTTAATACAAACATAAATATGTGTGCTAAATTTTAAGAAAGTCTATCCATAATTGACCGTAGCTTCCATATAAACCCCTCTTCAGAAAATCAATTTAACATGAATAAAAAACGTATAAGTTTTATATTATTAGAAATCACAGTGGTAAATTTTATGAAGATCGACCCATAATTGACCATAGCTCCCATAGCTCCGTGAATACGAAAGACCACTCCCAGAAATTTGACGCACATACACAGTGCTGTAGTGTCGAGCTTGTCCGACTATATCTTTCTTACTTGTTTTTTTTTTGATTTTTTCCAAAAAAAAAAAAAAAAAAAATCGGAATTTGAACTAAAAATCCAAGTTTTCACAAAAATCGATTTTTCATTAATTCTCTGATTTTCAATTCAAATAAAATTGTTCATAAAAAATCTACATTTCCCAGCAAAAATAAATTAAAATGGTTCAAAGTGGTTGTCATTTTCAGGACTTGTAAATCAATAGCATAATCAAATACACTCTGAATTTTAAATTCCAAATTATTCGTCATAATAGAAGTGAACATTCAAAAATATAATATAACCGTGATCTAAAAGTTGTTATATTTCACTTATTTTCACATTTTTTATAAAATAAATAATAAATATATATTTTTAAATAATAATAAATTAGTTTTTTAGTCTCATGAAAATATTACTTTCGAAAACGAAAAGATAAGCTTTTTTAATAAAAATGTTTATTTATATTTGGAAATCATTTAAATGAGCTCTCAGAAAAAGTTATTCCTTCCACCAATGAGAAATCGTTTTGAAATCATAAAACATGTACTTTTGTGTTTTTCGCAATTATTCGAATGAAAAGCCGTTTCATAGAATTTTCGCATTAATACATGAACTCCAATGACACGGTAATGTTAAAATCATACATGTTTTACCTAAATTGAACCAGATCATCATCACCACAGATTCAACTTCATCTTTGTCATGAAATTTTTTGCCGAGTTCCTATAATTTTGACATTTAAAGAACGTATTCGAGAACATTTTTCAGCGTTAAAAATTTTAAAGCATCCATCATGCAAGTCTTCTGAAAGGTCTATTTACACCTTCTTTAAGATGCAGTTGCTTATGCTAACCTGCCTTCTACAGTAAGGGCTTCAAATATCCGATAGAACTTCCAACTTCCCTTCTTAATATATTTTGTTTTAAACAACAAATCTTTGCAAAAAAAAAAAATAATAATAATAATAATAATAATAAATAAATAAGAGAAGTAAGAATACAATATTTTTGCTTTAAGCAACAACAAAACTATTTAAGACCGTTACAAAAACAAGATCAAAATCCAAAAAATATGAATTCATTTAGATATGTTGAAATCTTTGTTTGGTCTTTTAGAAGGGCTGCATTGAGTACCGAATGTATATGGCTTTGATTTCAATGAAATCGCGTGGGTTCCCATATTTTGATGTATTACACATACATATACGTTAGGGTGGGTCAAATTCTTCGGGTGAGAAAAACCTAAAATGCATTTACCAAAATCGAAAGCTACTCACAATTCTAAGAAAATTATCCTAAGAAACTAGGGTCTAAAATTAAAACCTAGTTCCCGCCAAGAGGCGTAAATGATTCCAGTTTGAGGTATTAAAAAAAAAAAAAATGCATAGTAGTGCTCCTTTTTTGAGATTTTGTTATAGGAAGACTACCCAAATGATGAGCAGAATACGGGAAAAATAAAAAAAATAAAATTATTTCCCAATTTGAAATTAGTTTTCTACTAACGATTGAAAAATCATAGGTCTCATATGTTTAGGCAAAGAAAATGTTTAGATTTTTTTCCCGAAATGTTTATCAAAAAAATTGCAATTTTGATCTTATAAAAAAAATATATTTTTTAATTTTTCTACATGAGATTTTAGTGCCCCAGAGGCCTATTTAGTGTATTTTTACGTCTCTAAGCGGGAGGTAGGTTTTGATTTTAGATCCATAGCGAGTTTTGAGAAAAGTACGTTTAAAGATTTTACATACATTTTCGCCAATAACTTCTGATTGGATAGTCCGAACATTACGTTTCTGCGGAGTCATAGAACAAATGATTCAAAATTGTATAACATCCAAAAAATCACTAATTTAAATAAAATTCTTTTATAATAAGGGGTTATTTTAGAGATTTTAGATTCTGAGACCCTCCACTATCACCCCCAGGTCATTTACTGGTACGTTGCAGTCCCGGCACCACCATCACCGTTTTTTCAATACTTTGTTCTACCAAAAACTATAGCGGTAAATAAAATGTATATCAAAATGAAGCTGAGACCTTCCTCTATTAATTGCAAGTGGTCCGATCCAGGAACAAATCACTCAGTTAGACCTATGGCCCAAAATGTCCCCTGAGAGAAATTTAAAATCATCTTCTTTTGAATACTTTGTTCTACCAAAAACTATAGCGCTGAATAAAATGTATATAAAAATGAAGCTGAGACCCTCCACTATCATCTCCAAGTGGTCCGGTCCAGGAACAAATCACTTAATTCGAACTATGACCCAAAATGTCCCTTGAGTGAAATTAAAAAAAATCTTTTTTTGAATACTTTGTTCTACCAAAAACTGTAGCGCTGAATAAAATGTATATAAAAATGAAGCTGAGACCCTTCACTATCACCTCCAAGTGGTCCGGTCCAGGAACAAATCACTTAATTCGACCTAGGGTCAAAATGTCCCTTGAGTGAAATATGAAAAAAAATTTTTTAATACTTTGTTCTACCAAAAACTATAGCGGTGAATAAAATGTATATCCAAATGAAGCTGAGACCCTCCACTATCACCTCCAAGTGGTCCGGTCCAGGAACAAATCATTCAATTCGATCTATGGCCCAAAATGTCCTTTGAGTGAAATTTAAAATCATATTTTTTTAATACTTTGTTCTACCAAAAACTATAGCGGTAAATAAAATGTATATCAAAATAGGACTGAGACCCTCCACTATCTCCTCCAAGTGGTCCGGTCCAGGAACAAATCACTCAATAATATAATATATAACTAAAATTTTAAAAATCGTTATTTTGCATTTTTTTTTTTAAATTTAATTATAGTGCCATCAATAAACATACATTGTTTTATCTGAAAAAAGTATTTTAACCATATTTTGAATCTCTTAAAGGGTTTTTTTTAATAAATTTGTAAATACGTTTCTACCGGATACAGTAGTGGACGAGAAGATAACAAAGTGAAAGTGCTGCCAAGTTAAAAATCGCAACTTTGTTAACAAACTAATCGTGTAAGATAACAAACTAATGGACCCTAGGTCGAATTGAGAGATTTGTTCCTGAACCAGACCACTTGGAGTTGATAGAGGAGAGTCTCAGCTTCATTTTGATATACATTTTATTCACCGCTATAGTTTTTGGTAGAACAAAGTATTCAAAAAAAGATCTTTTTAATTTCACTCAAGGGACATTTTGGGCCATAGGTCGAATTGGGTGATTTGTTCCTGCACCGGACCACTTGGAGGTGATACAGGAGAGTCTCAGCTTCATTTTGATATACATTTTATTCACCGCTATAGTTTTTGGTGGAACAAAGTTTTCAAAAAAAGATTTTTTCATATTTCACTCTAGGGGACATTTTGGACCCTAGGTCGAACTGAGTGACTTGTTACTGGACCGGACCACTTGGAGGTGATAGTGGAAGGTGTCAGCTTCATTTTGATATACATTTTATTCACCGATATGGTTTTTGGTAGAACAAAGTATTCAAAAAAATATCTTTTTAATTTCACTCAAGGGACATTTTGGGCCATAGGTCGAATTGGCTGATTTGTTCCTGCACCGGACCACTTGGAGGTGATAGTGGAAGGTCTCAGATTCATTTTGATATACATTTTATTCATTGCTATAGTTTTTGCTTGAACAAAGTATTCAAAAAAAGATTTTTTCATATTTCACTCTAAGGGACATTTTGGACCCTAGGTTGAATTGAGTGATTTGTTCCTGGACCGGACCACTTGGAGGCTATAGTGGAAGGTCTCAGCTTCATTCTCATATACATTTTATTCACCGCTATAGTTTCTGGTAGAACAAAGTTTTCAAAAAAAGATTTTTTTTATCTTTCATTCAAGGGACATTTTTGGCCATAGGTCGAATTGAGTGACTTGTTCCTGGACCGGACCACTTGGAGGTGATAGTGGAAGGTCTCAGCTTCATTTTGATATACATTTTATTTACCGCTATAGTTTTTGCTTGAACAAAATATTCAAAAAAATTTTTTTCATATTTCATTTACCGCTATAGTTTTTGGTAGAACAAAGTATTGAACAAAATGGTGATGGTGGTGCCGGGACTGCAACATACCAGTAAATGATTTGGAGGTGATAGTGGAGGGTCTCATAATTGAAAAGTTCGAAAAAGATTATTTAAAAGGAATAGTTTTTGGTAGAACAAAGTATTGAAAAAAACAATAAATGATCTGGCATCCCAGAAATAAATATATTAACAATTTAAAAACTTAACATACCTTTTATACTAACATGTCCACCAAGACGAATTTTTACAAGGTAGTTTCCATTAGACATGTAGCCTTCAGTTTTCTGAAGTGTCAAAATGCAAATATAAAAAATTTTTGAAACGAACCTTGTTACATCTGGACTGATAACCGTCGAAATTTATTTGTCATCAAAGAAACAGCGGGGTAAGTGTTTTTTTAATTGATTAAAAATAAGATTTTTAAGTGATAATAATAATTTATAAAGTTAATATGTGTGAGTTTAAAGTGAATGATTTAAAAAAAAAAATAATGATTTTTTCTTTAAAAAAAAAAAAAAAATTGTGTATGGTAATAGAGCTGCCGTGTAATAAAAAATAAATCTAAAAATGGGATTTTTTAAAATTCTTATAAAAAAAAATATTTTGTAGTTTTGCAGAAATAAATATTTTTTTTATTTTTATTTTTTTCTATCGCCATATCGAAAAATTATCGCGCAAAAGCAAAATAAATCGATCTCGAAAAAGAACTCGGTACCAAAAAAGAAAACTATCGACATATCAAAAAAATATAAAAAAAAAAATTATCGATATATCGAAAAACTATCGCCATATTGGAAAAATATTAAGAAAAACTATCGCCTTATCGGTAAAATATGAAATTACAAACGGATTGACAAAATTATATAAAATTTAGAAAAAAAATCAAAACATGAAATTTAAAATGGATTTTTATTCTTTATTTTTTATTATATATTTTTTTTAACACGCGCAGAAAGCTCAAATGAAGGAAGACCACTACCAATAGAAGGAAGGCTCAGTAGAAGGATGATTAAGCTTTAGCAAAGGAAGACCATTAGAAGGAAGGCAAAAAACTTACACACTTGGAAGAAGGGTAATAAATGTACATTTTCACTAATACCTTTTATTAACTTTAATAATAGAATTATTTTAATACTAAATATAAAAATATTTAATAATAATTTAAATGTATTTTGTAAATTAATATATAATATAAGAATATATTAAGAATAATTTATAATTAGATAAATTAGTTTAACAAAATATTGATTTCAAAAAATTTTACAAATAAAAAATTTTCAACAATATATAATTTTTAAACTTTTTTTTGTTACATCTAGAGGCGAAATTTCATCATGAGAGTAAGACGTAAGTTTAGTTATAGTTCAAATGATTTAAAGACCATACTGTTAAATTGCTCATTTTTATAGGATTTGCAGATCATTTCTTCGAAAGGAATAATTTAAAAAATAGAAGATAACTTTTTTCTATTTAAATTTGATGAATTATTTCCTGTAATTAATAATAGAATATATTCTATAACTGTTCGATTTACGATTATTTAGAATTTACTGATTATTTGGATACGAAATTTAATTACATTTTAGCACTATACAATGTGTCTACTTTTATTACCTTGCGTGTTTTCAGCAAGGTTTTTGCCATACTATAGATCCTTCTTCTATTTTTTAAATTATTTTGAAGCTTATTATATTTAGATTTTTTGCAAATAGCATTTAACTATTCAATAATAATTTCAAATAATTTAACATTTTTCGAAGAAATGATCTGCAAATCCTCTAAAAATGAGCAATTTAACAGTATGGTCTTTAAATCATTTGAACTATAACTAAACTTACGTCTTACTCTCATGATGAAATTTCGCCTCTAGATGTAACAAAAAAAAAGTTTAAAAATTATATATTGTTGAAAATTTTTTATTTGTAAAATTTTTTGAAATCAATATTTTGTTAAACTAATTTATCTAATTATAAATTATTCTTAATATATTCTTATATTATATATTAATTTACAAAATACATTTAAATTATTATTAAATATTTTTATATTTAGTATTAAAATAATTATATTATTAAAGTTAATAAAAGGTATTAGTGAAAATGTACATTTATTACCCTTCTTCCAAGTGTTTAAGTTTTTTGTCTTCCTTCTAATGGTCTTCCTTTGTAAAGCTTAATCATCCTTCTATTGAGCCTTCCTTCTATTGGTAGTGGTCTTCCTTCGTTTGAGCTTTCTGCGCGTGTTAAAAAAATATATATAATAAAAAAATAAAAAATAAAAATCCATTTTAAATTTCATGTTTTGATTTTTTTTTTCTAAATTTTATATAATTTTGTCAATCCGTTTGTAATTTCATATTTTACCGATAAGGCGATAGTTTTTCTTAATATTTTTCCAATATGGTGATAGTTTTTCGATATATCGATAATTTTTGTTTATATTTTTTTGATACGTCGATAGTTTTATTTTTTGTACCGACTTCCTTTTCGCGATCGATTTATTTTGCTTTTGCGCGATAATTTTTCGATATGGCGATAGAAAAAAATAAAAATAAAAAAAAATATTTATTTCTGCAAAACTACAAAGTATTCTATTTTAATTTGGGAATTTAAAAAATCCCATTTTTAGATTTATTTTTTATTACACGGCAGCTCTATTACCATACACAATTTTTTTTTTAAGAAAAAATCACTATTTTTTTAAATCATTCACTTTAAACACATATATTAACTTTATAAATTATTATTATCACTTAAAAATCTTATTTTTAATCAATTAAAAAAACACCCTGCTGTTTCTTTGATGACAAATAAAATTCGACGGTTATCAAGGTTCGTTCCAAAAATTTTTTATATATGCACTTTGATAGTTCGGAAAACTGAAGGCTGCATGGCTAATGGAAACTACCTTGTAAAAAATTCGTCTTGGTGGACATGTTAGTATAAAAGGTATGCCAAGTTTTTAAATTGTTAATATATTTATTTCTGGGATGCCAGATCATTTACCGTTTTTTTCAATACTTTGTTCTACCAAAAACTATTCCTTTTAAATAATCTTTTTCGAACTTTTCAATTATGAGACCCTCCACTATCACCTCCAGATCATTTACTGGTACGTTGCAGTCCCGGTTCTACCAAAAACTATAGCGGTAAATGAAATGTATATCAAAATGAAGCTGAGACCTCCCACTATCACCTCCATGTGGTCCGGTCCAGGAACAAATCACTCATTTCGACCTAGGGTCCAAAATGTCCGTTAGAGTGAAATATGAAAAAATCTTTTTTTGAATACTTTGTTCAAGCAAGAACTATAGCGATGAATAAAATGTATATCAGAACGAAGCTGAGACCTTCCACTATAGCCTCCAAGTGGTCCGGTCTAGGAACAAATCACTCAGTTTGACATATGGCCCAAAATGTCCCTTGATTGAAATTAAAAAGATCTTTTTTTGAATACTTTGTTCTACCAAAAACTATAGCGGTGAATAAAATGTATATCAAAATGAAGCTGAGACCTTCCACTATAGCCTCCAAGTGGTCCGGTCTAGGAACAAATCACTCAGTTTGACCTATGGCCCAAAATGTCCCTTGAGTGAAATTAAAAAGATCTTTTTTTGAATACTTTGTTCTACCAAAAACTATAGCGGTGAATAAAATGTATATCAAAATGAAGCTGAGACTTTCCACTATCACCTCCAAGTGGTCCGGTGCAGGAACAAATCACTCAGTTTGACCTAGGGTCCAAAATGTCCCTTAGAGTGAAATATGAAAAAATCTTTTTTTGAAAACTTTGTTCTACCAAAAACTATAGCGGTGAATAAAATGTATATCAAAATGAAGCTGAGACTCTCCTCTATTAACTCCGAGTGGTCCGGTCTAGGAACAAATCTCTCAATTCGACCTAGGGTCCATTAGTTTGTTATCTTACATGATTAGTTTGTTAACAAAGTTGCGATTTTTAACTTGGCAGCACTTTTACTTTGTTATTTTACTTTGTTAAGTTCACGCCGGTGTAGAGACCTATTTTTATTTGTTCAATACGTTACATTTACGTTTATTTCATTTTTTATGTACGAAGTTTGACAGTTTAAGTATACTATAGTTCATATGTAAAAAATAATCAGCTGGGCGGATGAGTATACCTATTCAGTGTGTTCTGCCAAATACACATAACTCTCATAAGCAAAACGTGTCAGTTGAATAAAAAGTATGAGAAATTAGCACATAAAATATTTCCAAAGTAATTTCATTGATCTAAGTCTGATTTTTATACAAAAATGGTGCAGTAACGTGTTTCTTGATTGATCAAAAAATTTAATTAGGACCTAAAGATTAAAAATAAACCTGCATTAAAAACAACAAAAAAAGGTCCGAGTTTAGAAAAAAATTAAAAGTGGAGTAGAGTATTTTTTGAAATTTGTTAATGGATTATCTACTGAAAAATAATAAATTTTTATGCAAAGTGCTTCACAAAATGTAATCCACAAAAAAATTCTTCAAGTTACTCTAATCCATTTTTCTCGATCTAATTCTACCTTTTTTAATCTGTTGAAATTTTGCTCGAGAATTCTGCATCAATTTTAATGGTACATAGCTTATTTTATACGAAACATTACCAACTTTACGATAAAGGATAAACAACTTAACACTTTTACGTTTTCATTTCTTTTAAGAACTTTTAAATAATTTTTTTCCGACACTAATTTCTAAATAACTCGGAAACTATTGAGCAGATAAAAATACTTGAATACATCTTTTAGTGATACATCTAATTCGTCCAAACCTTTCTCGAGATATGATAGAATATACTTATTTAATCACCTTATTAAGGAGGAAAATATTAGACATGCCCATAAAAAATCTGGACCTAATAGAAAAAACTGAAAGCGGATTCGTGTTTAGCACTTTAAATACCAACCAGTCTACCTGTACATACCTACAACATAATATGTAAGATTTTTCTGTCAGAGTGTCAGATTCGCTCTCTGAGAGAATGATTTCACATATGTATTATGAGACTGTTATGAAAATATTTCTCTACACAACTATCTTATAATAAGATGAATTGTAAAAAAAAATAATACACTTATACGAAACTTTGTATGTGTGTGCATGTATATTTGGAAATTACAAAAAAAAAAGCAATGTTATTTGCAAAACTGCTCTCTTTTAATGATTGTTTTACATTTTAAAAATTATTTTTATAAAAATTGTGCTAAAAAATGTGAATTCTTAAATAAAAAGGAAATGCTTACTCTCTGACTGACTGAAAATAATGATATCTTGTCGAATTTATTAGTATATGTACCCCTTATTTAAGATTTATCAGCGTTAATCTCAGTTGTAAACCTTGGGTAGTTGCAATCCACACAACAAAACTATCGGCCACACAGAAGCGTCCCACAAGCAGTAAACTAAACTAAGCATTAGTTGTTTGTTGGTGTGGCGCTTAGTTTCGCGAACAAAACAGATGATCGTTCATGTTGTGTGTATTATAATAACAACAATTATGGAAATTTAACGTTGATATGATGTCTGATTCTGTTTAAAACAGAAATTTCACGAGATTTCTCTCTCATGACAAACGTCACTTTTCATGAAAATAATTTATCACGTGTAGACCAAAGTTATTTATATTATTATAGCGTTATGATATAATTGCTAAAGCTCAAGCGAAAATAAATTTGTTTTACTATCAAAATTCATTTAGTTGTTTTTTTACGTTTATTTTTCTTTTAAGAAGCAATATTCTTCATGGCAATAACAATTAATTAATTAATTGAAGCGAAAATAACACAAAATACAATGAAATGAAAAAAAAAAAAATTACTATTAAATTTTGACAACATGCCCCGACGAGAAAAAAGTGATTTATTATAATAAAATTTTATCTACGTATTCCCATATACATATGCTAATATAAATTAAAAATTGCAGTAACTCTGCCGACGTTTTGTTTGTCGTTTTGATAGAAAAACTTCTCGTGAGACCCAGTGTTGTCAAATAATCACTTTTTTCATACAAGTACAAAAATTGTAACACAACAAATAGGAAAACCGCTAAATAAATAAAGAAATAATTAAACAAAAATAAAATAACAAATAAGTAAATAAATAATTTTTTAGTTTGTTTAATTTTAATCAGTTGGATTTTTAGGTTTTTTCTAAAAAAGAACTTGATACAACGCGTTTAAAAAATTATAACAAACCTCGAATTGCGCAAAATATAGTACTGTTTAGTGAATCGTGTGCAGCAATGCTTCTGAAAAAAAACAGATTATTTTAAGAAAATGCTTTAAAAAGGATCCAAAACAAAAGAATTTCGAGACAACTTAACAGAAGAAATTTATAGTACACTTAATAATTTGAAAATAATCAAAGCAAAACAGTATATATATATATAAGCAAATTAAAAATAATATTATTGAACAAAAAGTTTTAAGAAATTGTGATTGCTTGGAATAGCCTGAAGACGAATCCCGTAAAAGTAATTTTTGGCTATCAATGCATTTCCACCAAATTTTAAATCAATTAATAAGGGATGATACGAAAAACGATACCAAAAGATCCTATTCAAATAGAGAAAATCGTTGGAACCAATATAAAAAAATAATAATAATTTCATGGGTTTTAATTAAACACGATTTTTAAGTCCCGAACTAATATTTTTGTTTAATTATTGCTTTAATTTACGCGATGTATAGAAATTCTGATCCCGAAAGTAAATGGTCATCATCAACAACCAACTAACCAAGGCTTAATCAACTTACATTTCGTTTACATTTACGTTTCATGTGTAGTTTTAAATTAATATTTTTTTAAAATAAAATTAGGATTTATTCTAATATTTTAAGCCTGTTATTGAAATTAAGTACGAATATTTATTATAATCCCAAACATTTAGCACATTTAGTGTGTAAAATCAGTAGATAACAACAATCTATCATTTTTGGTAAAGGACACAAAAATAAAACAATAGAAATAATAAATACTTAATACCAAAACTGACTTTAAATTATTGTACTGAATGTGGCTGCACTACAAACATAAAATATGACAACTCAATTGAAGAAACCAACTTTTTGATATGAATATGTCACGCCATTTTATGACTCGATTGTTTTGTCTACGAATAACTGTATGTGCTGAAAATTATTGGATAGAGAAGTAAAACAGAAGCTGTTGTGGTAAACGGTACTTCCTCAGACCATAAAAGTATACAAAGTAAATAATTAGGCGAAAAGCGGGAAAGTGGTTCGTCGATTTAACATAGATTCTTAAGTGTGATATAAAATAAAATTGTTTTCTTTTTTATATATATTTTTTTCTTATACTTATATATTATATATATACATATATATATGTATATATAGAAAGTATTATAAACCATTATCATATATATTCCTAACAATATTACACTATTTATTATAATATATAAGTAATAATTCACATTTTTGCGAGGATTTGTAAGATTTACGTTTATTTGGTTTTCACATGTTCAAGTACCCATTTTTATGGATATTTTTAGTTAGATTTGTTTTTCTTTTTTTTTGTATTTTGTTTCTTCAACTACATTTTTGTTATGATAAACAATTTATATATATATATATATATATATATATATATATATATATATATTAATACAAATAAAGTTAAGTTTTCTAGTTAATTTTTAATATTCTTAATATTTAATTCTATCAGATATATAGGAACTTTCAATAGTAGTCAAATTGTTTAAATAAAAATTATTAATTATAATATTAAAATAATCAAAATAAAAACGTACAGTCTTAGAATGGTATTTCTGTAAATAAACGAATTTAATGTTAGTTATTTAATATATATTTCTAATATGATTTTTTTTTAATTTTTTTATAAAAATATTTTTTACTTTTAAAGGAACTTTTTTTTATTAAATTAATTATACTTTTATGTTTTATCTTAATTGGATTAATTATAAAAAACAACTTAATAGTGGAATAAAGTAAATAGTGTAATATAAAACTCTGAAAAAATTTGATTTACAATTTAGGATCTATTAGAAGATTAACCATATTTTTTTATAGTAACTTATAAACAGCATTTTTGTTTTTGATAATTTGAAAACCAAAATTTTACAGCAAAACGTTAAATGATGCAGAATTTATGACTATTTTTGTTATGATCAACATATAGATGTATCAAATTAAATAATGACATGTTGTAAATAAGATATTTGCCGAAAGTTGATTATTTATTAAGAAATTATACATTAAATAACACGTAGATATTCTCATTCGTCTCTCGTTATTAATTTAAGAGCGGCAACAGTAGTATATTTCTGAATTAATTTTCTTTTTATGACAGTTTTAATTATCTTATATATTTCCACGTATTGTACATATATTTTTAGTAAACAAAAATAGTTAAATGTGTAATTCTTTTATTAAAAAAAAGGAGTAATTATTGAAATATACTACATAAGTAAACATTCACAGTTGAAGTCTACAAAAGAAAATTCCTGGATTTATTACTTGTAATTTTAACCAATTTGAATATTCAGTGACATTTTCATTAATTAAGGGACTTTATATCCGGTGGTTTAGTGGCTTTTACGAGCCTGATTTTGTAACACGTAACCAAAATTCGTTTCGACAATTTGTAAACAATATATTTATTTTATTTTTTGTATTTCATATAAATTTTCAAAACCAATTTTCGTTTCGTTTTACAAAATTAGGCTATAAATTTGTGGTCAGAAAAATGCTGCTTAATTTGTCCTAAACTTTCCTTAGTAAAAAGTTTTTATAATTTTCAATTGGATTTATGTCTTATATTCTGTCATACAAAACAATTTATAATAGTAAAATATACTCAATATTTTTAATTATTAATATTGAGGTAATAATTAAAAATAATCCACCAATTTGAATTATAAACAAACAATAAATAAATAAAAATTCAACAAAATGACTATTTTTAATAAATTACAAATATGGAACACACTTTGTGTTATCCAATACATACCACAAATTATATATCAGTGGCAAAATAAAACATTAAAAATAAATTAAATCATAATTTAACGTTGAAATATTACTAGATTATTTTTCAAATCACTTAATATAAACATTTAAATGAAGGTTAAAATTTATGTC
Organism: Protocalliphora azurea; assembly: GCA_932274085.1. Classification (NCBI taxonomy): domain Eukaryota; kingdom Metazoa; phylum Arthropoda; class Insecta; order Diptera; family Calliphoridae; genus Protocalliphora; species Protocalliphora azurea. Next base: position 8,117,030 of record OW026524.1, read on the forward strand.
ATTATGTATGGACACAATTATTTAAAAATTTAAGCAAATAGTACCTAGAGAAAGTTTTTGTTTTTTAATCTTTTGCATGATTTTGAAAATGTTAAGAAATTGAAATGCTATTTATCATATAAAACCAAGCATGAAAAATCATTCACAATAGGTTAATTATTTTGAGGAAATTCTATAATGTTGGAATTTCGCAAACATAAAATACATACATATGTAAGTATATACATTTATGATAATATTTGTAAACGTTAATACAAATAAGCATTTTAATTTTCAAAATTAAAAAAAAAAAAATTCTTAATTTTTTGTTTTTGCCCATACATTAACATGCCATAACCATTTAAATGTACATTTTTGCCACAATTCATTTCGTTAGAAATTTCCTGCAAGAAATTTGTATTTTTAAAATAATAAAAAAGTAATAACAGAACATTCATACATAAATTATAATAACAAAAAATATTAATCGTATAATATAGGTTCTAGACTTAAATCATGCTTAGTATGGGTTTATCTTTAATCCTATATGACTGAATAAATATAATTTGATGTTCTAAATACTATATTCTTTACTAATACTTAGTAAAAAAAAAATAAATGTTATGTTTTCTTAATTTTCAAAAGAAAAAGCTACCATTAGTAGAATTAAAAATTCTTATATATATCGAGTTAAATAAAGGCCAAATAAAAAAAAAAAAAAAAACGTTTTGAATATTAGGAACTTAGTTACATTGTTTTTTTTTTTTTCAATAAAAAAAATAAATAAGCAATACATATAGATGTAGTGACCATGATATATGAATATTTAAAATATATTAGGAACATGTTTTACTTTGAAATTATTTTTGCTTTATGATAACTAAATCGTATATAGTAGATGTATATACGTTAATTTAGTTTTATATGAATATATTTTTATGTGTGTTTGTCTTTTTAAATGTATAATTAAAATTTTTAGTACCAATATTATATATATAATATATGCATTTACTTGCTTCTTAGTTATTATCAGTAGGCTATTTTTAATATTATCTTTAAAATCTAATATATCCACACATGTTTGCTCTTTTATATACTTAATACTACAATTTAAATGTCTTTTGTTTCGTTTTTTCTTTTTTTTAAAATAGGAACTTTTGTGGTTTCTTTTCAAATTTTCCAGCTATTTTTCAATGCGAAGAAATTAAATTTGAAAAAATTGAGCAGTTAGCTCTTCTGTTAAAGAGGCTTCTCCAATTTATATCTGCAGTAACCGTATATTTTACTTTTATTTTGTGAATTCTAAAAAAATACAAAAAAAAAAAAAATTATTATATATAAATAATACTTTACTATATAAAATCATGAGTTCTAAAAGTAAATTGCCCTTATTTGAAATAATTTGCGACATTATTCATTAAAGATCGTACGGAAGTTCTTTATGAAAATAATATCTTGTAAGTTTATTATACCTTAAATAACAATTAAGAATGTTATAATCTGTTTTGATAGTGGGTATGAAAATATCTTTCTTTGATATAACTTTAATTATTATTATTATCATTATTATTATTATTATTGACTGAATAATATTATTTTTTGCATATTTGACAAATTTCTTCAATTTTGATTTTCTTTTGATATATAAAAAATTTTACTAAACATTACAATATAAATTTTGCTGGTACTATATGTTTTGATTTTTTTTACACAAAAATGAAATATTCCTATATTTATTAGTGCTTTAAAACAATAAAAATCGTCTAAAAATACATACATATGTACTTATAAGAAAGTTTGAAGTTACGTGCGTTACGTAAATTATTTATCGAAATTCAAATTGTGAATAAAGTCACGATTCTTTTAAATCGACAAAAAATAGAAACGTTAAATGAATCCTTAGGTTAAAAATAGGTACAGAACGCACACCAAATATGAAAAAAATATAATATCTGCTCACAAATATATGGCAATATGCATACATATACACTGCGTGTCATCAGGATAGAACCAGTTTTTAATTACCTGTTAAATAAGGCAGGCATACAATTTTTATATTAACAAATGGATTATTTTACTTGAATATTAAGTTAAAAGTGTATGCTTTATATATATATATATATATATATATATATATTACGGGATAGGTAATTCTGAACATTGTGGAGCGTCAAACTTAAAATAAAAACATCAGTATTTTGGCTAGATTTTTCACCATTAATGCAATAATGTTGTCTACACCAAAAAAAGTTACAAAACTGAAAATATAACTCCCACTTAATACAATTCGCCGGCCTCAACTTATTCAATTTGCTAAACATCAGGGGACATTGATTTTGCAGGAATGTCGTTTCTTTGAATGAAAATTAATTTAAATTGGTATATTTTGATTGTTATAATTTTCAATTTTACGACATAAGAAATTAGAACAGTTTGATCCATTTTTCAAACTGTTCTAATTTCTTATGTCGTAAAATTGAAAATTATAACAATCAAAATATACCAATTTAAATTAATTTTCATTCAAAGAAACGACATTCCTGCAAAATCAATGTCCCCTGATGTTTAGCAAATTGAATAAGTTGAGGCCGGCGAATTGTATTAAGTGGGAGTTATATTTTCAGTTTTGTAACTTTTGGATATTAAGAAAAACTGAACGCGGTTCTATTCTGGTGAAACACCTGTAAGAGGTGTTGAAAAAGCGTTTAATTTCTAAAATTTTGCTGATTTTATCCTGACGACATATTTTTTATACATACCTTTATCTTCTATATTTTCATCCAGGTTCCGTTGGGTATGTATTTTTATTAGATCGTGCCTCAGATATTGTATTTAATTGCCATCTAACACTATGTAAGGAATATATTAAGAAAAGTTAAAAAATAATAATAATTAGAGTAAAAGTATAACATTGTGGTTCTCAAACTCAAATTTAATTGAAACCAGTATTACTAACTAAAATATTTACATAAAAATAAAAGAAATAACTAAAAACAATAAAAGTAATGTAATGGTGACACTGATAATGGCCATAGTAGAATTTGGAATTCTGTTGGCTTCATTCTTTTGAGTGATAATATATTTACCCAGTCGGAAAAAGAAGGAGTAAAGACTAAAATGCTTTACTTAGCAGTCACAAAGCATACCACTTATATTCCAACATTCTTTCTATTTTATACGGTGTGTCATTGGAGGTAAAACCTTCCCTTCCAAAAATAAGCGAGGTGGCAAAGACTTTCTTTTAAATAAATAGACTCTCTTATGAGTAATGCTATTTCAAGAGTTTAAAATTGAATTTTTGTTTCAAAAAACATAGGAGTACCTCCGCACTAAATAATACTAAATGATTTTGAGTTTTGTAAGTCTCGCAATAAAAAACAATGAGAAAGGAATCCAGAATTAGTACCACATTTTTTGGAAAGGAATTTTTATAGAAGGCAAAGTGGAGTGTGTTTTAAATTTTTTCGGAAAGATGAAGGCATTCACAAAGGCTTATAGGAATGAAGCACTGTCATATTTTTCTGCTGGGTAGGAACTATGTGTATATATCGATCATTTACTTTAAGAATGTCATAACTCAAAAAACTAGTAATGCAGAAATCGCATTTCAAGTTTTCATATGTTATTTACCTTAGTAGAAAAAAGAAATGAAAGGTCACTCGTTGACCGTAAAAGATATGTACATGATATTTTTGCAAAATATATTCTTGATGTAACACGTATTTCTACATTATTAACTCAAAAATCTCTTTTTTTACGTTATGATGTTCTTGAAGTAAATGAACGATATGATCGTTAAAGGCTAGAAGGTATTTATGTGTGTAGTAAGGGTTTAATTTTAAATTTGTTTTCTCTCCTTCCTACAGTTATCCCCAAAAGAAAAAAAAAAAAAAAATCCGAAATACTTGTGAGATCGGCATTAATGGAACCTATATTCATACTCACGATTTTTTCGAATAAATAATGTATTCCTAAAAACACATTTTCTTATTACAATTAGAAATCGATTCAGATTTGTTTGAGTAACATTCTAAATTTTAGAAAAATTTATCTTTGAGGCAATTTTTAATTTTTTTTTTACTATTTTTACTTTATAAATTTTTTTAAAAGTTCATTAGCAACAAAGCCTCCAGTTTTTTACTTATGTATGTAAGTAAATTAAAAAAACCTTAATGAAGTATACGGCTTAGTTCAATGAATTCGAGTATAATTTAATTGGATAATCACATTTTTTTATTTATTATAGAAATTTTTATTTCGACGATATGTCAATTCATTATTTTTAAGAGAAATTCGTTATATCGATTAAAATTTGTTCATGATTTTTGAACGTAAATAAATCATAACAAATCAATTGGTAGCATTTTAAACTAATTTATTTGTTTATAATTTTAATAATCTAAAGAAAGCTGTTTGTGCAATATATTCATAATATCCGTGTTTCAATTTCAAAAGAAAATCGCTCAAATTTCTATAAAATAAATTGTGATTCGAAAATATTTTCTTGTGAAACAAATTAGAGAGTAACCCTAATACTTATAAATGAACAATTGACATAATGGAAAAAATAGTAATTATAAAATTATTTGTTTTAAATTTACTTTGATGGTGCAAATGAAGTACTTTTTTTTATTAGAAAAGGAGAATTAAAAAAAATACGGTATGCTTTTTCTGCTTTATGTGTTCATTTTCACAAGTCAGCAATTCAAAATATTTGATTTACCTCAATAATTTTTAAAATTTCTTGCAACAATATAGGAACGACTATTAACCTTTAAACAAAATAAAAACAACAGAAAATAAACTCAAAATACATTAAAATAATTCATGGAAGCATTTATTACAAAACGAAAAACCTAAAAATTTTGTTTAAATATGTTAAAAACGATATGTAGATTTATACAATTAATAACCAAATACATATGTACTTGAATTTTCTCTTTATCCAGATATCCTATATACTGCACACAAAGACTTGTTTTTAATATTTATATTTGTTTATCTTAAAATCATGCTCATAGATATTTGCTTGCTTGAAATTCACTTTTTGCAAATTTATAGAATAAAAAAATATATGTATCTGTGTGAAGTATACGAGATATGAATTATTTTGTTCGTAATGCACTAAATATAAGGATATAATATTTACGTATAAATTTATATGTATAGTTTAATTTTTTTTTTTTATTTTTATTATTTTTTTTTTTAACTTGTTACTTTAACTAATGTCTACACTTAAATAATTATTTGGAAATTAACATTTTTAATGCGAGGTGTAGTTTAAGTGGTGGAGATTAACAAAAAAGAAATATATTATTTATATTTCTTTAATTTTTATTTTAAATAAAATAAAAATTATAATAAAATAGTATTTTTCTATACATTCATATGAAAAATTAATATTTTGCGTTCTTGTTTGTAATTAAATTAATACAAGTTAAAAAGAAAAGACTTATATAATATGTATTTATATATAATAAAATAATAAATTATTTAATATATCATAAATGCTATAAAAGTTTAAAACAATACGAAAAGCTAAAAAAAAAACTTACAAACTATAGAATACTTTTAAAATAGCTGTTTTACTGATATATTATATGATATACTCGTGGAATACATATACATATGTGTATATATAATGCGTTCGACGCAATGTTATGCATTCATGTATGTATGTTTTAAATATTTTTATTTATTTTTAATGTTAATGAATTAATTGCTCATATTATTTATAAATACATTCTATATTGTATTTTATACCAACTACTTGTGAAATGAATTCTAATAACAAACAAACCCAAAAGAAAACTAATTTAAAACTAATAAAGAAAAAAGTATTATAAAGAACCGTGAATTTTTACATGTTCAATCTTATCACAGATTTTGTATGAAAGTGGATCTTTTTTCGCGTGTCCAGATTTTTCATTCTTGTTTTCTAGAGAAGTTAAATATACTTCATGATTTTTCACTTTCATACGCTATGAAACTGTGACACGGATGATAATTGTGATGTTAAAGTCTACTTACCAGCAATGTGATTGTAATTATATATTTGAGATTTTGTAATATCATTTGCTTCATTAATTGATTCGCAATTGTTTTTAATGGTAATTGCATTTCCATTTTTTACCTCAACATCTTCTTCTTCGGTCATTTCAACATCTTCGTGATTATTATTGCCATCATTCTCCTCGTTCGAGTCTGGACTTAGGTTAGTATTTTTATAATTGTCCACTAGCCTACTTCCAGTTGCAGTATTCAAATGAGTAGTACCAGCCATATTGGCATTAAAACTAAAAAATAACTCATTGTCATTTACAAGGTTTTCGGCCATTGATTTTTTCATTGTGAACTTTTTCTTTTTAACAGGAGGTCGTTTTGTTTTCTTTTGGTTCTTAGCCGAGAGTTTTGAAGTGAAATTATTTTCACTTCTCTCATCGGCTTCTTCAAATTCGGCAGAATTGTTTTCTTGAACATTAAATGCCATCAAAGAATTAGGCATATTTTGTGTTTGAAAAGCCATCATCATAAGAGCCAATTGCTGTTGTTGTTGAACATTTTGTTGATTCTGATTTTGTTCCCCATTGGGAAGAGGAAATTCGTCCCTATATTCGGTTAGCGAACATTTGTCGTCTTCTTCGCCGCCACTGCCACCGGCTTCTTGTAATAATGAAGCTGCTGCAGCTGCTGCCGTTGTTTGAGCTAAAAGATCTTTTACTTTACTTATATGATCTACGGTGAAAGCATGCTGCTGTATATTAACTTGCGTTACTTGGCATAAATTACAATCTCTTATTATATCATTGGAGGCTTCACTAACAGTTGATGTTGACTTTAGAATCAGTGCCGGTATATTTGCTTTGAGATTATTGTTCGTTACACTACTGCTATTACTATTATCGTCTGATATATTTGAGAAATGTTGTCTTTGTTGGTTACGAGACTTTTTGTCTTTGGCTCTCGTATTTTGAAACCAAACCTACCATTCGAAGATATTTAAATGTTTTTATTTTGAATATACATTTTAAGAATGGAAATATTAATATTATCTTTAATCCTACCGACTACTAAGTATAAGTATATAATAAAAATAAATAATGAAATATATAGGTGCAAAAGAAATCAAATATATTAAGGCAACATGGAATGTGCTTTACCAAACTCGAATTAAATTCGTTTTATTTTATAAAACCCATTAAAAATCAATTTGAATATTTTTTGATATACGTAAGTACTGTTTCTGGATTTCAAGTCAACTTTATAAGATTCGACAATTACCAATGTACGGATGTGTGTATCGTTTAAAAAATATTTGAACATATACTGTATATCAAAATCAAATTGAAAGAATTTTCTTATGGTTTTGTTTGTCAATATTTCGAATTCGATAAAGTTATTTCGACATTAGAGATTAAAAAAATAAAACAATTCTCTCACAAAATAAATTATAATTAAAATAAAAATTATAACTAAAAATAAATAAAATAGTTTGTAGACATTGTCAAATTGTTCCAGCTGAGATGACAGTAGACGATTGGCATTACTTTACTAAAAACATAAAAAAAGACGATGAACACAAATAAATAAAAAAAAGTTAATTAAGAAAGCAAAAGTAATTTTATAGATTTTGTATTGAAATTTTAATAAACGTTGTTAGGAGAAAAATTAACTTACTTGTACAACACGTTTTTTAAGATTGACTTTCTTGGCGATTTCTTCCAACATTTTACGGCTTGGATTTGACTCATTTTGATAGCATTCATATAAAAAATTCAATTGTTCTGGTAAAATTGTTGTTCGTAAGCGCTTATTAGCCTGCTTGTGACTAATGGTTTCCGTAGTGCTAGAAGCGATTGCGGCAGTATCTTCCGTTTGAATTATTGTGTTTGTAGTTAATTTTGATGGCTTTGTGTTATCTGTTAGTTTATTTGATTCCGAGGGAAAAGTAAGTGTTTGATTGTGGTTTTCTATCATAGTGGCATCAAGAAAGTCTTCTAAGTTTTGGTAATAGGTCCCCACGATCCCTGATGTTTCTGCTGTTGTAAGAGCTGATGAGTCCGGTGAAGTTGTCGCAGCAACAGCAGCAGCATGATTTGAGTTAGATTGATTATTAACTTCTTGCAAACCGTCTAATTGGTCCATTTGTTCTTCTAGTTTGGAAGTATTGGTGCTACTTAAAACTTTATTTCTACTAGGATTTTGGCAAAAATGGTGATTGTTTAGCTCAACATTTGTTGTCAACAAATCATTATTGTTATTATTATTGCAGTGCTGACCATTTGATCGTGTTTTGTGCTCATTATTGTAGGTGGTCAGCAGAGGAGAGTTTTCGTTTTCAATATTATTAACCACCCCATCCCCATTACTCTCCTCATTAATACCACTGCCGCCTGGGCTGCTGCTGCTGCGGTCGCTGCCATTCGAAGCAGGGCGGCTGCTGCTGTTGTTGCTGCTGCTGGCGTTGGTGTTGTGTTGGGCAGTATCGATACCACCCTGCATTAACGGTCCATCATGTATTCGCTGGGGCGAGGCCTCTAACTGAAAAAACTTTTTCGATTCACAAAGTTGATAATATTGTAATAAAAATTCTATGTTGGGTTTGTTGTCGGGAAGTTCAAAGTTAGTATTTGTCTGCTGTTCATTTCGGACGTAATATTGAAATAAAAACTCATAATTGCTGCGTTTCTTGAGTTCTGTCTGCTGATAGTAGTTAGCTAAAAATTCCATATTTAACTCTGCGCTATCCTGATTATGAAATTGTTGTCGTAGTTCCGAGTTGCCCTCATTTTGACGGAAATATTGATATAAAAAATTATACTTTTTAGCATGGCTATCATAATCGGCGCCCGTTAAAGACAAGCCACCCTGCGAGGACACATCATCGGCATTCGACGAAGTCTCTGAGTATTTTCGCTTTTTGCCTGCTGGTTGGGTGTTTGTTGTACTTGCTGCTGCCGCCTGTTGTAGATGAGCGGCTTGTTGCAGACTTTGCAATATACTTCCGAAGGGACCATATGCAGCAACGGCAGCGGCAGCACTTGCTGTTGTATGTGCTTCAGTTGGCAAATGTAAATTTGGATTTACCAAATGCATCAGTTGATGTTCGCGTAAATGCTCAAAATGATTAAAGGTTAACTTGCACTTATCACAACTAAATTTTTGATGATCGCTATTATTGCTGTTGCCCTGATCACGTGGTGGTGTTGTGGCATTACCAGGTATTGGGCTAAATTCTCTGACTGTAGGAGTGTTTTTACCCATACCGGCAGCTGATACAACTCCTACAACTGGATGGTGTTGAGCCAAAAGAGCTGCCGCAGCAGCACTGTTTATATCCATTGATGAATTCGAATCTTCCGAGCTAAGGTTTTGTGCTATCTGAGCGGCCGCTATTTGGGCTTTGGCGGACTTTTTGTTATTCTCCTCCTTAAAACAATGATTCTTTTGATGTCGTATCAGCTCATAATATCGTTGAAATACCAAACTGCATTTTTTGCATGCATAATTTATGTTTTGTTTTTTCTCCTCGGATTCGTACAATGAGTTGTTTGGTTGATTTTCATAGATTTTACGCTGTTTTTGTCGGGCATTCTGAAATTTTAAAAACAAAGGTAATATTCACATGCATATTAAAGCGATCTCTGGAAAAAGTGTTATTAAAAAAAATTAAGTTTGGTATGTTTAATGAAATTTTACCAAAATATTTCGGGTTTACTGCTGACCGTTCGTGAGTTGGACCGTTTTAAAAATGTCTTTTATTTTTAGTTTTTTGAAATTTTATTGTATTTACTACCAAAGCAATACATATAAAATGTGGTATCATTAGAAAGGTATTTGGAAGTCGCGTCCATTAATATATAAAACATATCCAAGAATAACCTCACTATTTTTATATTCCACAAAATAGCCAATATTTCAACGCACTGTTTCTTATTTTTAATGAAAATTAAATTTTTGTTTAAATTTTCACTTGCTTTTAGATATAAGTTACTCCTATAAGGTTACACTTATTTTTATGAGGAAATATTGAAAAATTCGTTGTCGATTGCAGGCTAAATTGTAAAAAAATTTTTATTTCAATATTTTTACAATTTCGTGATTTATCAGATTAAAAATTTTACATAAACAGTGAATATAGGTCTCAAAATTCTTCTTTTGATAAGAGCTACCAGTTGGAATTATGCATATTTTATAGAACATACTCCATAGAATGTTTCCTTAAAAAATTTCATCCTACCTCATTAAATTTTTTTATTCAACTAGTTTTCTTTATGGTTTTTAACTTGTTTTTCATACAAATATATTAACTAGTTAAATATAAAACACCTATGCAATTGGTTTTTTGCCATATACAATTCTGATTTATATATTTACGTGTCAACTCTATATACGAAATATAAAGAAAATTAAAAAAAGAAAATTATTTTTAAATATAAAAATATAAATGAAAAACAGTAAAAAGTAATTGTATGAAAAATATGAATCAATCATATTTGCTAATTGCGTAAAATATTGTGTTGGTCTTTTATGAATTGTAAAAAATAATAATAATAATAGTTGCCTGACTGGGAAGGGTTATTTGCTTTCTTATAAAACTAATCGTTCTACAAATCCTAATGAAGCCAGGTTTTCAAAATTTCGATCAGGGAGCGGATATACGCGAACCTATTTTTTAATTTTTAAATCGGCTTTAGACCAAAAAATATTAAATTAGTTGCACTAATTATTATTTTATTACAATTTTTCTAATTTGCTTCATTATTCATTATTTCGATTTGAGTCTCCGCTCATGAAAACGTTTTATTTTTTTTATTTTTGTATACCAATTTCTTATCGTCATAATATTGCGGTGTGCAGACTTATAGTTTATAATAAAATAGTACACGACAACAATATTATGTTTTCAACAATAGTCGGAAACAAGTTATAGTTACCACAATAATATTGATAATCATGATAATAATACTTATTTTTAAGTTTTATTATATTATGGTGACCACAACTATTTTATCTTTTAATAAAAAAAAAAAAACAACTTCATTATAAGTCTCAAATAGTTTATATATGAATAATATAAAAAGACGAAGTTTAATTATATTCTGCGTGATTCAAACAATTAATTAACTACTAAATAATTTAATTAACAAAAATATTTTTGTATTTTTTATATTCCTGTGAAAACGCGAAATTACAAATATAGAAATTTTAAGAATTTATGTCACATTATTTTTAGTTTCTGATTTCATAAAAAAACTAGTTCATAAAAAAAATTAAGAACGAAAACTTTTATATTTTTACGTAAAATATAAATAACACAACAATAAAATGTAAAGAACGACTATAACTTCTTCAATCCAATTGTTATCAGAAATTGTTCTAACTCTGATAGAATATTCAATTCGAAAATTTAGCTTTAATTAATTATTTAAAAGATTCGTAAATATATCCAGAACACCTGTTCAATAATAATGTGGACAAAACTTTATATATATATATATATATATATTTCCACATTATAATACATCGCTGTAAAGTTAATTGATTTCTTCTTTCGCTGGAACTTTCGCAACGAAAGCAAAACGGTTATAAAAGCAAATTTTTAAGCAAATAAAGTAACAGACAAAGTCGGAAAAAAGTTTGTACAAAAATAAAAAATAGCTTTTTACTCTCCATATAATATGTGTGATATAAATACTACTTTTTTCATCTCAGCATATTTATGTAAAGTGCAATTGCTATCAAATTCAAAATTTTAATTTTTGGTTTCAACTAGATCATAATATGATAACATCTGATGAAAATATGATAAAATGTTTAAATACAATATGAAAAAATCTGATCATATATGATAAAGTTGGATCATTTTATGATTATCATCAGTGTTGCCAGTTTAGCGTTTTTATTTTGCTTTTAGCCTCAACATTTTCGTTTTAGCTTCTAGCTTTTTTCTAACTCTTTTTTCATTTTTAAAATTGCCTTAAAAAGACTAAAATACTAGTATTTCAACAACGAAGAAAATAGTATCTTATTTGCTATTACTAATTATATTTCTACAGAATCATCCATTATTCATTTTTGAGTATTTATTCGCACAAAAAACCGAGATTATTTTATATTTAACAAACATTTTCGCCTGCAGTGCTTAATTGATTTTATAGACTTACTAATCGATTACTATAATTATTTTTTAACATACTTCATTAACTATAGAACTATTTATGAATATAATAAAAAAAAAATCTCAAAAAAGCGAACAACCATCAAAAAAAATTTGGAAATGGTTAATCAAAAAGGAATTATAGTGCTAAAAGGACGACAAATCACTTCAAAAAATTGAGTAATTTTTCATATGAAACATAATCCAAATTTGTATGTGAATTTTTTGAACGATATTTCACAGGGTCGGCTGCCAGGAACCGTTCTATGTTTTATTTATAAATTTATTTCAATATCATAAAAAAATTTCTAAATCTAATGAGAACGTGAAAAAATAAGTACTAAAACTAAAAAGAAATTTAGCTTTTTTCTGGTTTTATTTTTTAAGACATTTAGCTTTTTTTGGCCTTACTTAAAGTTCAATTTAGCTTCTTTTTATCATCTTCTGGCAACATTGATTATCATTATCATTTAATTACACTGTGAGACTTATTTTTCTTTTAACAAGATGGGCACCCATTAGGTAAAACTAAGTCGATGATGCGAAATTTAATGGTGTTAACCATTTTTAAAAGTTAGCGCTCGTTTTTGAGATATGTCATTTTGAAGGGCTAAAAGAGGGGTTAGACAAATAAAGTTTTTTTTTTTGTTTTGTATAAATTTAATAATTTAGTTACTAAATTTAAACAATTAAGATTCTATTGAAGTATAGGATCATGAATTCTTATTATAAAGTACATTTTAAACGCTAAATAAAATACTTTAAACTAACAAATAATATTACTATAAATTCGTAAGTAAGCTATCTAGTGTTACCAATGAGCAACTTTTTAAACAAAAATATAAATAAGTATATTAAAAATCTGGCTGAAATTGATTTAATTTATTATTAGAGTATATACTCAATCAATTTATTGCTTAATTTGCATAAATAATGTCCCTTTTATTTCTAATTTTCTATTATTTTTACTACAACCAAATAAAGTTTAAAACCAAATATTGCGAATACGAGCGCTAACTTCAAAAAACGGCTGCCACTATTAAATTTAGCGTACTGGAATTAGCTTTACCAGTGGAGTGCCCAGCTTGTTAAAATTTGCGACTAGCATAGTATTATTTATAACTATAATTCCGCTTTAAAAAATGCATTTATTGCAAAGGCTACATAACCATTAGACTGGTTCAAAAATGCATGGGATTTGCAAAAGATATTTTTCTGGGCTCCACGAGGCCGACTCTGTTCCATTCATAAAAACAAATGTGTATACCAAAAATTGGACAAATCTGGTAATATTTAAGGGTCGCCATATAACTTTCACAGTTTTTCTTCTTTCGACAAATAAGTCCTTGTTTTTATCGAAATTAAATAAGCTTTCTAATAAAATAAATATTCCGAAAAACTTCGATGAATGTAACAACATGTAGACATATTTTAAAGTTTAAATATTAATCTTTCCAACTCTGTTTTCAAATTTAAAATCCTTTTATAAATAAAGTTTTTGAGTTCCTGCAGTCTTAAAAAAAATTTATTGTCGATAACTTTTTCAGAGTGTATCGAAATTTCTGAAAATTATAGAGCAATCTACTCATCATCACGTCACTTTAAAAATATATAAAAAATTTCTATTTCAGTGTTCTTAAGTTCTAAGATTTCGATTTAATTAATCAATATCGTACTTATTCAGAATAAAATTAGTTTAAAATTAATTTTGTTATGAATAGGCAAAGAAATTATTTTTTCACTATATACAATTACATAAAATATTTTTTTTTTTAGAAATTTACTTACTTGAAACCACACTACGATAACACGCGGCGACAATAATAATAACTTGCTTAAATATTCCAAGTCACTGTCCTTCGGATAGGAATTGTTCTCGAAAAACTCTTGTAAGACTTTAATTTGATAATCAGTGAAACGTGTGCGATTTGCTCTTTTACCGCTTGAAGTTGTGGAGGAATTTGATGAATTCGAGTTGGTGTCATATTGAGCTGATGGGGAATGTTTCTCAAATAATTTACTGCTAACTGTTATGCTACTTGTACCGCCACCGCTCATGACACTGCTGCCGGAGCTTGTGGCACCGACTGCCCCGACTTGGCTATGAATTGTGGAACGCTCGCTTGTGGTACTATTTATGTTGCTGCACGGATTGGAGTTTGGGTTTAGTTGAAACTTTTTTGGGGGACCCATTTGATTGAGTGGCATATTTTCCAACTGTTGACTTAACAAGTCGTTCATACTAGCATATAAATTCGATGTCGTATTGCTGTTCGGTGTGTGTGGTCGTGAATGCATGTCAGAGCTCCCACTTTCTGATTTGGTTTCATAGCTGTTGTAAAATGAAGCAGCAGCTACAGCAGCAGCATGTTGCTGCTGCTGAGCTGTAGCTGAAGATAAATGTTGTTCGGACATCATCATCAAGTCGTGTTCTTGTTGTTCCAAACTAGAAAATCGGAGCTTTTGTTGCTGCTGTTGTTGTTTTAGAAAAGTTGTCATAGCCGTAGCTGCAGGACTTTCTACGGAGACCGAAGTTGGTATGGTTAATTCTTCACCAGGTTCAGTTTTTATTTGAACATCTAAAGGGAATGTAGAACTTGCTACGCTTGAAGCCTGAGAACGCAAGTTCTCAGCTTCTTCTCTCTGTTTATGTTCCAACTGCTGTTGTTGTTGTTGGAGTTGTTGCTGTTGTTGGTTAGAATATTCACTGATATTACTTACGGAATGTGCAGATGATGGACGAGATGGCATTTGCAGTTGCTGCTGCTGCACTTGCTCTGTAAGAGGCATTACTTTTGCCTGACCAGTACGCTCATATTCTTCTAAATTTAATGTAGTTGAAGGTGGATTGTTGAAGTTATAAGGTGAGTCCTTATTACGTTGACGTTCCTTAAACAATGTGTTACGAAACCAGTGTTTAACAACCTGTAAATCATTATTTTAAATTATTGCCTTATAGCCAACGTGCAGATAAACATAAAGTATATTTTAAGTTTAGATTTATTTTTAGTTCCCTAAAACTCTGTACGCTATCATTGGCTGTATTCGTTTCTCAGTAAAAACTATTGAGTAAAAATATTCAAACACAGAAAAAAGTAAAAGAACTCTATACGAAACCTAATTTTGGATTAATAGCCTATTTCTCGATGTCGAAAGAAAATACAAGTGAACGAAAGTATGTCAATCGAATTCGAATCGTTTTGGGAATGAAAATTTAAGAAATAGAGAGACTATTTCTTAAATTTTCATTCGCATGGAGTTACGCCTCTTAACATTGTTTTTGTTGTGTTTTGTTACCAGAGTAAATTCTTTTCTCTAAATTGTTAAAAATACTACTAAATCGTTTGAACAAAAATACAACCATGGTGAAGCAAGTAAGAAAGATATATTCGGTTAAACTCGACCATATGATATCCTACACCATTGTGCACCAAAATTCGATGAGGGGTCTTTTCTTAGACCTGTGGCCAATTGTGAACCGATACTTGTATTAAGTGTAAAATGAAACATACGAATACAGAATCTCACGTTGATACTAATATGTATATGAGTTTATGCACTTTTGGGTGATTCCCGAAATTGGGCCTTATATGGGAACTATAGTAAATTATGGATCGATCTTCATAAAATTTGGCACTGCCATTTATACTTATATAAAATTTATTTGTGTCGGACATTAACTTTATAATTACATTTTTATGGGATTTATGAATGTTAAAGTGATTTTTGGAAGAGGGGTCTATATGGGAACTGTGGTGAATTATGGTCCGATCTTCATGAAATTTGGCGCTAAGAATTATACTCATATACAACTTTAATGCACCAAATTTAATTAAAATATTGCTATATTTAAAGGTATTATTACCGTTAATCCTTATTCCGGGAAGATATATGTATGGGGGTTAGTTATGGACCGATCATAATCAATTTGAACAGGCTTCGTCCTTGTGCCGAAATAATTATTCGTGCCAAGTTTCATCAAGATATCTTTAAAATTTCGACCTGTACTTTGTTTGAAAGGTTTACATGTACAGCCAGCCGACCAGCCAGACAGACAGACAGACATAGTTAAATCGACTCAGAAATTCCTACTCGATTGGTATACTTAAAGGTGGGTCAATATTTTTGTATGTTAAAAACATCAGCACAAATGCAAAATACCCCAACTACCTATGGTGATGCACGTATTACTGGTATAAAAATCAAAATAAAAAAGGAACCAAAAATGTACAAAACCAATTTTCAGTTCAATTTGTAAAATGATGTTTTTCGATGTATTTTCAAATGTATACTAAACATGATATTGGAAAATTTGAAATGTCCTGGTAAGTAATATCATAATTTTTAATTAAAAATGCAATCAGTCGAAAGCAAAATATCAAGTGACATATTTCGTTCGTACCGTTCGAAATACAGAAAATCAATTTCGTATGAAAACACGTTTTCGTTTGAGACTTTGTTCGCATAGAAGTGTATTTAGAAAAACCCAAAAGTTTTTTCGCTTAGAAAGCGAAAGAAAGCATTCGTTCGACATAGAGAACCTGACAACAGGAATCAGATGATCTTGCAATTTCAAAACAGATCTATATCGACTTTTCCTGCTGATCCTGTCAAAGTTCTAAGAATTCTATGTACATAAAGTAGTTCAGTAGTTTTCAGTTTCATATGGAATATCTTGTCTTTTGTGTGGATATGATTCAAGTTTTAAAATGCAAGTTATTTGTGTGAAATACTTGTGTATTATTATTTTCTAAGTAGGTAACTATTACAGCAGAGTGATCACATCATGATCGAATGATGTTTCAGTACTTATTGCATTTTGATTGATATTTCAAGACATGGCAAAATCTATGAGATCAGGAAAAACCTTTCACATGAAACAGTAGAACTGACGTAAATTTTTTTTTCTTATTTTATACTGTTTCTATAATTTTGTTGTAATAAGTTTAAACTAAAAATTTGATTTTTTATCAATCAATCAATGATAATAAATTTTGAACTATTTTTGAGAATAATTTCATGTTAACTATCATTTGTCCAAACTTACTCAAAATTTTGCCGAACATAACTACAATAATTTTTATTTTCACGATACTTTTTTCTGCTTTCTCATATTATTTATCTTATACTCTCAGTATATAATGTTTTCATATTTTATCATATAGTATTTTAAAGAAAAAATATCTACTAAAAAATAAAATGTTGCTTTTAAAATAAATTGGAATTTGTTTACTCAAACGAATATCAACAAAAATGGTAAGAGGAACTGTTTTATATCTAATTACTACTACGTATGTACATATATATCTAATTAAAATCTATAATGTAATATAATGTAATATAATGTAATAAAAAAAAAAACGTATATAATAACTTATTTACATACCTTCATTGGCAAGTTAGCTTTTTGAGACATTTCTAATATACTTTCTTCACTGGGCGAATTGTTAATATCGAAATGAGCTCGTAAAATTTTTAGTTGATCGTCAGTAATACGAGTACGTGCTCGTTTTTGATTATTAAGCATCTGTAAAGGATAAAGTAGTTTATATTTTATACTAAGGAAATATTTTTCATATATCTACGATTAAGTTAATTTCGTTTTCAACATGTTTACGGATCAGATGTTTTTCAAGATAATTTTAAATAACTTAGAGCTAAATTCTTGTCAGATTCAACTTTTTTCTTCAATGTGTTTTTAAATGAAATTAATAATAATAACAACAACAACAACAACAACAACAATAATAATAATAATAATAATAATAATAATAATAATGCAAGAAAGAAAAAATAAAATCTTATTTTTATTTTTATCAGGAAAAAATATAAAATAAATTTGTCAATTTTCAATTTTTTTCGATTAAAAATATTGACAAAATTGTTCAACCTGAATGAAAAAAAAGAAAATAAATATATAAATAATAATATCTTTAAACCCGTTTAATTACTTTCATTGATGATGCTAAATTTATTAAGATGTTTTTCACTATTTTGAATTATTTTAATTAATTTGCAGTATTCTTCAGAGAAAAATTTATTATTTTTACGAAACCTCAATTACAAAAAACAAAGTCACATGTCTGATTAAAAACCATTCACCTACCTGTGAATTGGAGGCTCCGGGAGAAATTTGCTGCTGTTGATGCAATATCTGTGCGCTTACATCTACATTTGGTAGAGCTGGAGCAGATGATGGTGTAATATTAGTGTTGGAAGCTGATGATGATGACGTTGTAAGATCAGATGTTGGAGCAATATGAGGTGGAGGCTGTGATACAGTATTGTTTGGCATATTTGTAGGAGTTGTAGTGTTTGATCCGGTAACGGATGATCCTGCTGCTGCAGCAGTGCCACCAAATATTAAAGGAGGTGCTAAGTTCATAAAATTTAAGGAGATTAGATGATGAAATTGCATGAGGTTCAACATTTCGACAGGATTTATGGGCATGCCAGAGGCAGCAACAGCTGCAGCAAATTGGGGTAACTGTTGTTGCATCTGTTGGAGGTTATGTAAAGCTGGTAGGTTTTGAAATTGTTGATGTTGCATTTGCAAATGATGCATCAGCTCTGAAGGCGTTGCATTTTGTTGTTGGTTAATTAAAGCTGTTATGGTAGACATCTGTTGCTGTTGTTGTGTTGCTGGTGACGGGGGGTTTTGTGGTTCATTTTGTGACGAACTAGGTGACTGTGTGGGCGCACATAATTCTTGTCCGGGTGTTACTGAGCGATTTGATTCATTCTCAAACTTATCACTTGCGCTAGCAGTGTGACTAGTTTCGGGAACTGGTCTTTCTGTTTCACTGCCTGATGGCGAGACTGTTCGTGGGCTAGCACATTCCAAGTTGTTGCCAGTTGTAGTGGTTTGGTTATGGGTCTGTTCCATATGCTTTTGCAGAGCTTGAGTGCTGCGGAAGTTACGTTGACACATTGCACATTTCGTAGCATCCCGCATTGTGTGATAAAGAGTATGAGTAGCTAATTTTTCTTGAGTTTTAAATGCTAAGGAACACTGTTTGCAGCGATACTTATATACGTGACGTTCGGATATTACCAATCTCATATGAGTGTCATTATAGTGATTGAACATAGCCGTCAGGGTTGGGTAGTGCATTTTACACGGATTTCGTACTGAATTAAAGGCTAAACAGAGATATTCACCCTTTTGTATAGTATAATGTTGCATTTTTTGGGCGTGCTGCAATAATTGTTGTTCGTGTTTAAAACTGGAACCACATTGTTGGCACAACAACAATTCATAACCGGTTAATGGGGGTTTAGTACCCGTCATAGTTGCGTCGACTTTCAGAGAAGATGAAGCTGTCTCGCTAGTTATTGGCTGTGATCGGTTTGTAATGGGTGTTTCTTCATTTTGCCACATACTTGTGTCTACCAATAGCAAAAGACGAGATAGGCCGTCCCTATTTACACTATGTATACTCATCAAGTGTACTTCTAATGTATGTTTTTCAGTGAAGTAATCTTGACACAAAGGACATTGTACGCCATTGCTTTGTTTACCTTGACCAAAAACTTCATTTTGTTCCACAACTTCCATTGGTGCATTAGGTTCATTTAATACAGATATCGACTCCTCTGGTAATATGTCTGTATCTGGAATATCAAGACGTTCACGTTTAACGGCAACAGGTCCGAGATCATCTTCATTATCTTGTCCAGCAGTATTAACTTTCGTTTGTTGCAAGCTTGGTGACGTTGTTGGCGATGGACTATTAGATGTTTTCGAAGCCCGACTAACCGCAGCCAATGTTGCGGCAGCCATTGCTGCTTGAAAAGCCTGAATAGCTACTGGATTCGTTGGTATGCTTATTACATCGTTACTATCCACATTGGGATGAGTCGCCTCAATGTGCGCTTCTATTTCTTGTTTCATTTGTCCAAAGAAGTCACAATTATTACACTTATAAATTAAGGCTGGTATATTACTCGAAGTGATGTTTGCGGCTCCTTCTGTCATAATTGTTGCCTTACCACTATTTTGCTCCTCATGATGCAAAGGAACCGATGGCGTTAGATTTCCCATATTATCTAAATTTGTATTATTTTCACTTTCATCATTATGTTCAAAGAACATTTTATTGGGAAAGTCTTAAAAAAAAGAAATTAACAGCATTTTGTGTTTAACAATTTAAATTTTATATTTTGTTATAAAATAAAACAAATAAAAACTTTGTTTTCATAAATATCTTGCCTATATGATCTAATTTTGCTAATCCTTTCTAATTCGTTCTTATTTATTTAGAAAATTTAATTTTATATGTTATTTACACCAAGCACAAACTAAACAAAAAGTTTTTCACTAAAACCAATTAGTGAAAAACTTAATTTCAAAAATCACAAATTAGTTATATGCATGAAACTAGAAAACATAAACGGTAGAACTCCGTACTCCGTTTTTCTTCAGGATATCAAATTTCCTCTCTAAAGGACTTCAAAATGGAAGTCGAATTTCTTCTCAAAATGACGTATAATACACAACTTAAAAAATCCCTCTGAGACACAAAGCACAAAACATGCAACACCTACATAATGATATAATTTACCTCATTATATATATTTTAAGAAACTAAAACACAATTAAAGTTAAGTGATAATTTTTCAAGAAAAAGCATCTCACAAACTCAGATTTACTTTATGAAAGTATTATTTCATAAAAAATATGCTCGTATTTAAAAAGAAAAAAATCAATTGGATCCTGTGAGGATAGAACACTTCCACTAGACTATCTATACCCACAGAAATTTTGTTGAAAAATAATTATATATACCCCTCAAATATGTGAACGATATACAAATTTCAAACTCAATAATATTTCAAAAGACAACATGTTATTTCCTACATTTCTTTGGACATTAAATGAAGTGGGGGTAAGGAATAATAAAAACAGCAATGCTATACATATTTCTTTTCGTTTTTCGCATATTTTTTATTCATTCTTAACAATATTGTCATATTTTATTCATAAAAAAATATTGTGCATTAATTCAATATAAAAATAAAAATAAGGAATAATTTGTTAATAATAAATGTAAAATTTTGTAAGAAATTCAATTGTTTCTCTTTCCATTTATTAGTTCTATTAATTTGGCCTACTACCATCGGATCTTTTGGTATGTTATATATTTTATTTTTATTTTATATATTTTAAGTGATGTCTTTTTGGATTTCTATTAAAGGGGCGAACTAGTATAAAAACCCTATGGCTAATAGTTAAGATCTGACTATAAAGAGGAGCTGTAATTATATTATATTAAGTGCATACATACAATGTTACTTTTTAATTTTTATAAGCAATTAATTTTAAACTTTGTCGACGTTCAATATTTTCTTTTATTCGATTATTGTAGCAGAGAGTTAATCTTTGAGGATTTTAGCCAGTACAGTCCGAAATATTTTCTCATTTATGATTGCATATTTTGCAAAATGTTGTGTATTAGTGATTAAAGAAGATTGCTTTGCCTTCAAGATGCAGTACAGAGCAAGTATTCAAGAATACTTGCTTGAAATCATAGCTGCAAGCTAAAATACTAAAAAAAATTATTTAATATGCCACAACTTGAAAAAAAAAAAAATACCAAAGGTATAATCGCAACAGATTATTGGTGGCGGTGGTGGCGTTGGTGTTGCTTGCTATACATCGTACTCTAGTATATTGGTTTGTTATGCTACAAGCATGCACTGTATTAGTTAGTGCATTGGTTTGTATTGGATTGCTTTGATTCAGTTTTTGGCGATCGCACACTAAGCTGATAACAACGGCTTGGCTTAAATATAAAATTCTTATACGTATGTATGTACAAACTTATATATGCACACATGCAAATATTTATGGATGATGTCGATATCTACCCAGCAAACATATATTAACAATAATTTTTATATCAGAAGCTAACTAAAGCTTTAAATGGTGTTTTTACCTGGTGTCTTTCAATTTCCATAGAAATTTTTATACACAAACTCCATTAAACCAATTATCGATTTTGTGATTGCGAAAACTTGCGATTTTATTTTGATTTTTCACTTTCTCAAAAAAAAAAAAAAAAAAAAAATCAAAAGAATGTAACTTTAAATAGCAATATCTCTCGGAAAGCTTTATGAATTTTAATGATTTAAACGGCGCTTGATTTTTTCCTATCCAAATTTTTCATATAAAAATTATATTTTCCCTTATTTTTTTTTTTAAATGGTTTAAATTTATATAAAAGTTAACAAAATACGGAAAGTATGCAGCTCTAAATATACATATCTGTTGGTTATTAGCTGATTTTTATATTAACAAAAAAAAAAAAAAAAAAAAAAAAAAAAGGCTATTGCCTTTTTTTCTTTACTATAAATTGCAATTCTAATTACTGTAGTACAAAAGGGCTTACTATTTTTAATAAACTTTTAAAAAGTAATATTTTTATATATATATATAACTGTATATATTCACTTTGAGTTCAAGGTAATTTAATGATATATGTGAGGTAGGTGTGTTGTTGTTCCGATTCAAGCTTTGACGTAGGAATTCCAATCTGGGGGCATTATTTCAACTATTATTTTCAATTTCTTACCATAACACATTTTCCAAACTAAATTTTCAAATTTCGTTTTAAATTAAAAAAAGGCTTTTTATTTCTTATTGTTTTGAAAGCTTATTGTTTTTATAATATTTTTTAATTTTATTTTTGTTATTTCTATTTATTGAAAAATATTTTCAAATTTATTAATGTATGAGTTTTAATAAGTTTTTAAAACTATTTTTTTTAATATTTCTTAATGCAGGAAAACAAAACTACTATTTTAAAATAAAATTGATTTTAACAAAAACTAAATTTTAATTTTTAAAGGTACTACTTCTAATTATTTTGTTGTAATTCTTGTACGTATTTTTTATTTGTTCGTAAAAAATAGTTTATTTTTTATCTTCTGCAGTTTTCTCAAATATTAGATAATTCAAAAGGCACAATATTTCGCAACAAAAAGAAGATTTTAAGTGTTCACTATGAATTAATTTTATATATACCACCCAGCAAAAACGGAGAAGTACATACGTCTTATTAATTAAAATTTTCAACATTTCATTAAAACCAAGTGTATGTTTTACACTTTTTTGAAAATGACTTATAATTACTTCCAAAAATTGAAAAAAAACAATAGTTTTTAGTATAAGATAATGGTAATTATTTCTAAGAAAGCCTACAAAAGTATGTAGTTTTATAAACTTTTAATAAGTTAAAATTACATCTTTTTCAGCACTTAGTACATACTTCCTTCTAAATAATAACAACACTGTATTACAATCATTGCTTTTGAAGCTTTTGTTGGACACTTATAGAGCCTATTGGAAAAATATTTCTTTCAAACTTTTTTAAGACATTGGTCCAAAATATTTTGTAAGTCAACGACTGATGTAACTTAAATCTAAGATGAAATACTAAACTTAAAAATACACACATATTTGAATAAATTTACTATATACAAGAAATATTTTATTTCTGAATTGTAATAAAAAAAATGTAAATCAAATTTGTTATAAAAACTTTCGACATCAGAAAAAAACTTTTTTTCTTAAGGGGCTATAGACGGGTTTTATACGTGAACTATGGTCAATTATGGATCTCATCACAAAATTTGGTATATTATTTTCTACTTTTATTAAACTTGTTTATGTCATATATAATCTTTTTATTAACATTTATATGGGATGTATGCACGTTAAATGATTTTCGGTAAATTATACGCTTAATTGCATTTGTACATATAAAAAGATTTTTAAACACTTAGCTTTTGCGTAATTAAATTGGGGTCCTTTCATTTGTTTAAGTCTCTAAAGGAAATTCAAAGCCAAATCAAAAGCAACAAATAATACTCGAACTAATCTCGAAATGAGTTTTTGTTTAATAAACATTTAATGCTTGTTGGGTGTGCATACATATAGGTAAAAATGTTTGTAAGTATATGACATGAACATCAACACCCGCTGGAAGAACAACTACAGACATTTAAGTACAAAATACTTTAACACTCAAATAACAGGATGAAATAGAAAAAGTCGAAAGAAAACAAATTTTAGTCACGACCATTTCGATAATACGGTTAAAATTATAGCACTCTTGGCTCCTAATAGGTAGTTACATTTAAGAAAAGCGAATGGATTCTATTGTAAATTCTATTTATAAGGGACCAAATTTGAAATATAAATGTAGTTTTTGGTGCAATGATACAAATAGCAACCACCAATTTCAATGCTATATAAGCTTCTCTGTCAATTTTTTCGATCAGTTTAGCGGTACGAAATATATTACCCAACCGACTAAACTATGGAGTATGTGACCTCATTGAAACATTATTTAGATGTTAGTGTTCAGGATTAGTATTACCGACGTGAGCATAAAAAAATTTCTTATTTTTCTATTGGATTTCTTTGCGAAAAATATTTATTTGTATTTATTTAAATTTGACTGACAATGAATGGTAAAATTCGTCGTACAAGCAGAAAATGTTTTATAGGTAATGATAGTTATCTTGATGCAGAAGTCATAAGGAGAATAATACAAGCAACAACAAACAACAACTAGAAAATGAGCAAAATATGAAAAATTGTAAAAAAATAAGGAATAATGAAAAAATGAATTTATAACAAAACAATGCCTAGAATCTAGGTATTGTTCGTCAATGCTCCAAAGGTATGCTTTTCTAGAAATGTGGTGGAGTATGGATGGCTTGGATGGTAGTGGTGTGGTAAAAAGTGTTATTGTTTGGTGTTTGTCTTGGTTGTTATGGTTTTGTTGTTCTTGTTTAATGTTGTTGTATAAACGTTGGTGTTGCCAATGCCATTGCCACTGATAGTTACTGGTACTGCAGATGCGTCGTTATTTACTGGTTGTTTTCTTTTGTCTGTTAGGCTGGCTGTTTGTTTCTGTCTTTCTGAATGTCTGTCTGCTGTCTGTCCGTTTTTGTGTTCATGATTATTGTTTACTGTATGAACTGAAACTTTTGAATTCAGACGTTTGAATTTCAGGGATTATTTAATTTTTTTCTCTTTCTAAATTTTTCCACTTTAATTTCCATTTAGAGTTTCTTGTATTTGACATGGCATTGAATTGGTTAGGTTGGCTTTCGCGGTTATATATTTGTGGTTGCTTTTATTTTATTTTTAATTCGATGCAATCAAGCGGTATGGAAATTACTTTATACATATTAACCTTTTCTGTGCTTTTTTTTTCTTATAAAAGTTGTATCCATGGAAAACAAATACTCAAATACATAGACGAACAAATGCATACTACTCGCAGGATTATTGAAGGCGATCAAGATGAAATAGGAGAAATAATCCTGGTATTTGAAACTGTTTTTATATGTACACACAATGTCATTTGCACTCTTGGGCAAAAGTATTTAAGAAAAAAAAAAAAAAAAAAAAAATATGAATATGCAAAATCTATACATAAATTGCAAAGTTTAAAATCATGTAACTTATTTAAACAGAAATTCTAACAATTTTTGTTTAGAAAATCCAATTATATATACCTACATCAAAATAAATTTGCTGTTAACAAAAAATTAAAACAAGTAAGAAAGATATAATCGGTCAAGCCCGACCATATGATACCCCACACCATATGATACATGTGGACAGTTGTGAACCGATACTTTTACTAAGTGTAAAATAAAATATACGAATACATAATATACGTTAATACAAACATTTATATGAATGTATGCACTTTAGGGTGTCTCCCGTAAGTGGGCTGATAGGGGAGTTATAGCAAATTATGGAGCGATCCCCATAAAATTTGTCACTGTGATTTCTACTCATATAAAACTTATTTATGTCGAATATAAACTTGATACTAACATGTGTATGTGATTTATGCACGTTAAAGTGATTTTCGGTTCATAATCGACCACTTGCTATGGTCGATTATGAACCGATCTTCATAACATTAGGCACAAAGATTAATACTTATACGAAACTTCCTTACACCAAATTTCATTGAAAAATTGTTACATTTAAGGCATTTATGATCGTTAAACCCTTAATCCGGGAGGACATTTGTATAGCGGCTAGGTGAAATAATGGCCCGATCATAACCAATTTCAACAGGCTTTGTCCTTGTGTTATGAAAGTCCTACGCGCCAAATTTCATTGAATTATCTTCAAAATTTCGACTTGTACTTTGTGCACAAGTTTTACATGGACAGCCAGCCAAACGGACGGAACCGGACTTTAAGGTTGGTGTTGGATGATTTTTTTTGCGCGTTACAAACATCAGCACAAACGCATAATACCCCAACCACCTATGGTTTTGTGGGGTATAAATATATATTTATAAAATTTTAGCATTGACCGACAACAAGTAAAGAACATTGCTGAGATACGAGTACGTTTAATGGTTAATATTAATATTCAGTGTCATGTAAAATTTTGGGTTTTATAATATGAAAGCTAGAATAGAAAATTTTTAATATTACAATAAATACGTTTGTTACTTGGCAGAGAATAGCTCTGTAAGTCTATCTTATTGTCACTGTTTTAAAAGACATCCAACTGAGTTTTTAGGTACTATTAATGGCAACTATTACCTCATAGATTACTTTGTAATGAGATGTCATTATTTTGCATATTGGTCTAAACTTCATAAATAACGTCTTACAGGTAGCACAGTATTTTTGTGTTTACGTGGCTCAGTTTGCTAGAGCGTCGAATGTAAACCTTTAAGACGGCCGATGAATTTGCATTTGCATTTCACTGTTGTCAAAACTTATTTCTTTTTTATTTCTATTTCTTTACTACGTACATTAGGCTGCATCAAAATTTACCGAATCTTGAATTTTGATCGTAATTCGCACTAGCATGTTCTTTGCGTTGAAAAAAGATATTGTATGAAATATAATTGAAACCGGATATCGTTAACCCGTGCCGCATCGGAACTAAAATTTGTATATGGGAAAAATGTGTCTTTTTTTTACAGTTTTTAGGAAATTTTAGCTATTAAGTCCTTTTTTTTGCAACTAAATATTAAACAATCGTAATCTACACATAATTATCTATAAAACAAGACATAAAAAGAAAAAAATCAGTTAAAAAATGTTAAATTTATTACGAATTCTTCAGATCATTAACCATTAATGTGTTTTAGACCACTTGTGTAAGGAGTGTATAAAAAAATTTAATTTTTTGAGAAATGTTAAAGTAAACTGCTATTTTTAATTAAATTTTAACTATAATTATGAAAAATAAGTCTTTAAGTCTAAAGGACAATTCAAATTGTTTTCAATAATATTTTAAACAAGTGGAAGTAGATTATTAACATAGATATGAATCTTAAAAAAAATCACACGAACTGCAATTGTTTTTGTTTTCCATGAAACTTTTTGCTAACACAATCTTAGTCTTAGGTTTTTTTGACAACCGTCTTAAGTTTTTGACAACGGTGCTTTATATTTATGTTAATCTATGGCTCAGACCATCTGTGTTGAAGAGCTGAATAAAGAAGAGATATGCAAAATTTTAAATTCCTTTTCAGTTTTCTACCAACAATTTTTTTTTTTCGAAAAAGATACATAAGAATTAGATATTTTAAACTTGAATTAGCAATTCAAAATTTTCAGAATTTTTAATTTGAGGCTCTAAGACACAATTCCAATATCAATTTTATCATTTACATTTAAAAACCTAAAATATGATTACAGTTAAGTGATAATTTTTTTAAGAAAAACATCTCACGTACTCAAATTTATTTGTCGAATTGTTTCTCACAAAAAATATGCACATATTACAATAAAATTAAAATGGATTCTACGAGGATATAAATGAAGATTTGTAATCTAGAACACTTCCTCTAGACTATCTATACCCATAGAAATTTTGTTGAGAAACAATTATATGTACTCTTCGTATATGTGAACAGTATAAAAATTAATTTACTACACTATGTGTTATATATAATTAAAATTCAACAATATTGAAAAATATTTAATGTTTTTTTTTTTACACAAATTAAAGTAAAACTATTTTTTGCATTCAGATTTTCAAAATGCCATGTGGTCTAGGGGTTAAGAATTCAACGCTAGGAGTTTTAAAGTGTGCGTATGGGTTCGAGCCCTGGCGAACAAAAATTTAATTTTTATTTGATAAATTTCAAAGAAATGTTTTTAATTAATTAAAAATATATTTGACAGTTTCTTAATCTGACATTTCAAAATTTTATTTTTTGTTTGCAGATAAATTATAAAACAATTTTTCGAAATCTTGGACAAACTCACGACCTGAAGTCTTTCAGTCACAAACCCAAGCCGTATACCACTTCGATATGTTCAAGTTTACTAATTTTATTGTTTAATATAAACAGAAAAAACAGAAATTTACAAGTACTTCTGGAGATACGAACTCAGGTTTAACGTATTGTAGTCTGGAACACTTATTATAGACTATTCAATCTCACAACTTTTCAATAGAAAAATATTTATATATTATTGTATGTGAAATAGAAAATATTATTAAGTTTGGTATACGAAAATTATATTTGAAAATTTTTTGAGACTGTTCTATAAAATTGTTTATAACTCCGCTATTTCTAAACGGATTTCGCTGAATGTCAATACCAAAATTTTCGAGACTATATGCCACATATGTGTTGAAAGAGAAATGCGTTTATTAGACTATTGTCTTGAAAAAATCCATTTCAACATACAGATGAACAGGCGGGCAGACATATATTCTGAAAAGTTATTTTTAATCATAACAATCACGAATATTTTTTAATTTGAGGCCCTGGATATATATTTATAAACTTTCGTATAAAATGACAAACTTATACATACCCTTAATTTTATTTGAACGGTATAAAAACGTAGATTTTTTTGAAACCTGTTTCAAAACTCCAATTTCAAACTTTTAGAAATTTTGTTAATTAAATTTCAAAAAGTCAAAATAAAACTATGAGGTTTTATAAACACCACAGGGAATAAAATTAAAAAACATTAGGTCAATAACTGGTATAAATAAACCGTACCTGCGATTTGAATTCTGCGGTCTTCGGCAAAAGGACATTTTTTGCAGCTTTTTTAGATATAAAGTAAATTTTCCTGCAACTGATATTTAGACTACACAAAATTATTACAAAGTAATAAAACATATCTCGGGAAAAGGCTTCAAAAAATCTTAATTGTTCTACAAAAACAAAAACTTATTTTTTAGTAATTATGGTTCAAATTTATTTAAAAATAGCATTTTACTTTAACATTTCTCAAAGAATTATACGCTCCTTACACAAGTGGTCTAAAACACGTTAATGGTGCACAGTGGGGTCAAACGCAAATTTTTTGGTAATAAATCTGAATCTCCTAAACTACTGGTCGGATCAAATTGAAATGTATGGAAGAGTTGTAGAGGAGGACCTAAGCTTTCAGAAAAATCATCTTGTAGTCACCCTGTGATAACACGAGATAAGCTACAGGGTGTCAAAGTTGACTACCTCGAGTATGTAAAAGTTAAAAAAAATCGTAACTTGTACAAATGAAGTCCGATTTTAAAGATTTTTATATTTCTGGAAAGTGCTTGGCAAGATAAATAAAAAACAAGCTTACTCATCTAAGTTATCTCTTACAGTTAAAAAGATATTTACGCTTGAATTTTGAATTTTTGATTTTTTGGCTCGACTTTATTTCGTTTTTCGGGAATAAGTCCGGAGATATATGAGGTAAAAATTTTTTAAAAATATTCTGTAATTTGCTACATATTTCAAAATAATATGCTGAAAGAATTTTTGGATTATCTCAATTCGTCTAGACGTGAAAAATATTCAAAGTCAGCACTCTGAAATTGGCATGAAAAATGGCTATTTTTTTACAAAAATATAGTACAATTCATTCACTTTTTTCTCAAAGTTCCGTTAATAAAAAAATTTTTTCCTTATTAATTTCAAAAGATAAGGCTTCATAAATGGTTAATAAAGAAATTTTGAATTGATTTAAGTTTGCACCCTACATCCAGCATTGGCCGAAAATTGTCAATTTTAAAAAATAGTTTCATTTTTATCGATTAATAAAAAAAAATGTCACGCGAGCTTTTTTAAATTTGGTACTCATATTTTTTATAAAAATAGATTTAGAATGATTTAACACTAAACTGCTTCCCGCCCGGCCAAAAACGAATGCGGGAGTGGAGATTTTATGTTAAAGGTCAGTTTTTTTAACGACTATTTTTAAAAGCATATTAAAAGCATATTAGCATAATATTTTTAATATTATTTCTTATGTAATGTATAAAACACAAATCAAGCTTTCATTTTTAAAAAAATCAATAAAATAGCTCCAATAACCTATTTTTGGTAATTTTTCAAAAATAAATTTTTTTTCAGAAAATAGCTGAAAATCCAAAAAAATTTAATTTTTTTAATACAACTCCACTAATTTTGCAAATACTTTAAAAATGTTAAAAGAATATAAAAATAGACTTATTTACCAATTCAACGATATATAAAATGTTGATATAGGTCATTTAATAATAGTAATATAACGGCCTCAAAACTACCAAGTCACGTCAAAAGTTGCAAAATTCACTATTTTGTTCCGTATTTCTATATGTGTGTATACGTAACATTTTAGTTTTCTAATGTATTATGTAGGTATATATTTGTTATTATAAAGTGTAAATTCTTTATTTGAGTAATGTTTATTTAATTTGTTCTACATATTTACATACTTATTATACATATATCCCGTATATTTATTTTATTAAGAATATATTATCGAAGATATTATTAGATATTTTCTTGAAAATAATCAGAAACATCAAACGTTAGCAAATTTTTAACTTCCTTAGCTTCGGAATCCTCTTTTTCTATTTTAAGAGTGATTTTTGGTAGCCATCGATTTCTTATAGAATATATAACTGGATCTGATGATATTAATAAATATTCCATATTTTGCGCTATTTTCGAACATTTTCGGGTATTGAAGTCATATTGATTCATTGATTTCCAGGGGTATGTAATGCTAAGTAGTTCTTTAGTTTCGTAAGCAAAAATTTTAAATTTGTCCGCATTAATTTGTTTTTTGCTATTAATGGCTGCCAATATAATCTTAAAACGCTTCAAAATATTTAAGTCAATGCCTGTGATTAAAAATGTGAGTTCCGGATTTTCAAAGAAACGTCTTGCTGTATTTCCATCATTTGAGCCTCTATAGTCATGTAGAGGTTTATCAATTATTAATCCGAGTTGTTCTTTGAATTCTAATTGAATTCTTTTCTTCTCCTCTTTTCGTAATTCGTGAAGTTCCAAATTGTTTTTTTACTGTAGCATTTTCCTGCCCGGGAATATTTCTGTACTTCATATCATATGCAAGATGTAAGCAGAACTCCAAAAATCTTATCCTTGCGTGGAGTGGTGATATTCCAAATTTTAAAGAATTTTTATTAACAAGGACTTCAGAATTATCCTGAAATTGTGAACTTATTTCTCCACATATATTACATTTCCATGTAGATGTTGTATCTGTTATAGCGTTTGCAACTTTTCCATCAATCATCGTTAATTGTTGTTGAAATGTAACTTTAATAGTTCTGTTTGATACTTTTACATATATTGGGGGCAATGCTTTAATTTCTTCTTCCAATTGGTTGACAATGCTGTTTATTGTAACCGTGGTTTCTTTTGTGTAATCAAAAAGGATTGAACGGCACAAAAATTTGGAACCTGGAGTTAAATTTATCCATATATCATCAAAAAGCCAGTCATTTCTTGTCGATAAGGAAGGCTTATTTAAGCGCATTCGAAGTGGTACCAGAGACGCTATAAACAGCGAGGAATAATTATTTCCAGAATTACTTCCATCTAGTTGTTTGTATTCCGAAAATCCTGATGTTCCATCGCAGCCACATTTGAATATTAAAATAAGTTCAGAGTATTTGCATTTTTCAATGTTATCATTGCTGAAGGTAGATATAATTCTAGAGGCAGTATTTTCAAGTAATTGCAATATATTAACTTTAGCACTTTTAACAGAAGCATTAACCGGGTGCTCCATAGGCTGTAAAATATTACTTTTCGCTTCTCTCACTGATTTGCAACTGGGAAAGATATCATATCCTTTTTCGCTAACAGATTTCCTCAAAATCTCGTATTGGTTTCTTGATAATCCTAAATTTAATATTAGAGCTAAAGCATCTTCAGAGGTAAAGGA
Organism: Protocalliphora azurea; assembly: GCA_932274085.1. Taxonomy (NCBI): domain Eukaryota; kingdom Metazoa; phylum Arthropoda; class Insecta; order Diptera; family Calliphoridae; genus Protocalliphora; species Protocalliphora azurea. Next base: position 8,149,362 of record OW026524.1, read on the forward strand.
CGATGTTGATTTCGGTGTCACTATGCTTTGGATTATCCGATGTAATCGATTGGGAGAAGCTGTTGGTAACACATCTATAACTTTTTCTACTTCCTTTGGTTACGTACGTGTTACTAAAGCTTTAAATGTATCTTTTATTTCGGCATTCGTATGTGAATTTAGAATAGATTCCTGTTGGGTCCTCTTTGTTCTTAGCTGAACTTCATCGTAACTTCTTTTTGGTCGACCCTTTTTCTGCTTTCCGATGAAAATCGGTATTTCTCCCTCCAACCACTCTTCATTTTTCTTCTTGAACTTTGGTATTGACCAATCTGAAGTTTTCATCCTTTTTTCGTATGATTTCGTATGAAATTTTCGAGCTTTAAACTGTCTTCTGCAGTAAGAGTTAAACCAAAAGATACTACTGTATCAATGAGTTTTCTTATTTTTTTTGGACGATTTATAATATCAGATAGATTATCCCAGATTACTTTGCAAATAGAAAAGTGTTTTAATGTAATCTCCATAATGGCAAATTCACTAATAAATCTGCATATTTATAAGGATACTTATATATAGAAAAAGAATATTTATATCAGGTAAATGGTGACAGGCAAAAATGAATTAAAAAATTTAAATTTTTGCTCAAACCCCCCAATTTCATTCAGTTTATTTTTATGACCTGTAGTGTTAAACAGGTACGTCAAAAAATGTACCTATGCGATTGTAAAAAAAATCATTTTTGTTATAATACATTAATTAAGTAGCTAGGTAAATTATTTAAAAACTTAAAAAAATGTAATAAAAAACGAAGGAAAATATACTTATTTATGTACTTAGGTAATTTTAAAAACCTTTTCAGTAGAAAAAAATTATGAACACTTTAAATAAATTCATTAATAAATATTATTATCTCGTAACAAAAATAAGCAATGCAGTTGAGTGTTACGTATACACACATATAGAAATACGGAACAAAATAGTGAATTTTGCAACTTTTGACGTGACTTGGTAGTTTTGAGGTCATTATATTACTATTACTAAATGACCTATATCAACATTTTATATATCGTTGAATTGGTAAATAAGTCTATTTTTATATTCTTTTAACATTTTTAAAGTATTTGCAAAATTAGTGGAGTTGTATTAAAAAAATTAAATTTTTTTGGATTTTCAGCTATTTTCTGAAAAAAAATTTATTTTTGAAAAATTACCAAAAATGGGTTATTGGAGCTATGTTATTGATTTTTTTAAGAATGAAAGCTTGATTTGTGTTTTATACATTACATAAGAAATAATATTAAAAGTATTATGCTAATGTGCTTTTAATATGCTTTTAAAAATAGTCGTTAAAAAAACTGACTTTTAACATAAAATCTCCACTCCAGCATTCGTTTTTGGCCGGGCGGGAAGCAGTTTAGTGTTAAATCATTCTAAATCTATTTCTATAAAAAATATGGGTACCAAATTTAAAAAGGCTCGCGTGACATTTTTTTTATTAATCGATAAAAATGAAACTATTTTTTAAAATTGACAATTTTCGGCCAATGCTGGATGTAGGGTGCAAACTTAAATCAATTCAAAATTTCTTTATTAACCATTTATGAAGCCTTATCTTTTGAAATTAATAAGGAAAAAATTTTTTTATTAACGGAACTTTGAGAAAAAAGTGAATGAATTGTACTATATTTTTGTAAAAAAATTGCCATTTTTCATGCCAATTTCAGAGTGCTGATTTTGAATATTTTTCACGTCTAGACGAATTGAGATAATCCAAAAATTCTTTCAGCATATTATTTTGAAATATGTAGCAAATTACAGAATATTTTAAAAAAAATTTTTCCTCATATATCTCCGGACTTATTCCCGAAAAACGAAAGAAAGTCGAGCCAAAAAATCAAAAATTCAAAATTCAAGCGTAAATATCTTTTTAACTGTAAGAGATAACTTAGATGAGTAAGCTTATTTTTTCTTTATCTTGCCAAGCACTTTCCAGAAATATAAAAATCTTTAAAATCGGACTTCATTTGTACAAGTTACGATTTTTTTTAACTTTTACATACTCGAGGTAGTCAACTTTGACACCCTGTAGCTTATCTCGTGTTATCACAGGGTGACTACAAGATGATTTTTCTGAAAGCTTAGGTCCTCCTCTACAACTCTTCCATACATTTCAATTTGATCCGACCAGTAGTTTAGGAGATTCAGATTTATTACCAAAAAATTTGCGTTTGACCCCACTGTGTGGTGTGGGGAATTCGTAATAACTAAAATTTTTTAAGAGATTTTTTCTTTTTATATCTTGTTTGATAGATAATTATGTGTAGATTGCGATATAAAATTGTCTAAAAACTGTAAAAAGAAACCCACATTTTTCCCATACGCACGCACCCTACAAAATTCAGGTCTGATGTGGCACGGGTTAAAGATATCCGATTTCAATTAATTTTCACACAATATCTTTTTTCAAGATAAACAACAATTCTAGGGGGTGTTATAGTCAAAATTCAAAAGCTGGTAAATTTTGATGCCATTTTTTAAGTGAGTTTCATGCATTTCTGGCTAACACGGATAAAACTAAGTAATTATTCGATCAAAAATTGCAAACCTACTACGTAAGTAAAGCTTTTGCTCGTTATACATATGTACATATAATGGGAACTGTCATCAATTGGAAAATTAGGTGGCCAAATGCTATAAAAGTTATTCATATCGCAAATTAAACTGTGATTTAGAATTTCTAATTTATATGGACTGTAAATTGCCATATTTGTAAATTGCTGAATTTGGAAGTTGTTTATGTTTAAAAATAAAGTTTTTGTATTTTGCTTTTTTACTTCTGTTTATTATTAAGTTTTCATTAATAAAGGTTTTTAATTTTTAAGGTGTAGAACATATTCTTAAATATTCACCTTCAGTGTAAATGAGAATCTTAAAGCTTTTTCTCATCTTTTTATAAATATACACATATATTTATGTTTTAATCTTCACTTGTGATAATAATTAGGCTTTAGTAAATTTTTTTTGTTAATCAAGTACTTTTACTAAGTTAAGGGAAATATGTAATAAATGTGAAATCAATATTGTTCCGTATTTTGAACTGGTTGGATAAATCGAATCAAAATTTAAAAAAATTATACACACGTATAGCATTTTGAAGTGATTTATGCTCTCATGACAAAGAAAAAAAAATTTTAAAGAAAAGATTAAAAATCTTGTTTAATTCCTTTTTCTTTTTTGAAAGTTTATATATATATATATATATATATATATATATATATATATTATTTTATTTATTCCTGAATTGCTATTGTAAATGTAATTGGTTTTCCTTAAGCAATAAAATCAAGCTTTTCGATTTCATATTATTACTGGGCACCTACACGTTATTGTTCCATTATGATTACAAGTTATTTTTCGTTTGTATCGTAAGCTCTTGTTGTATGCAGAGTTTGGATGGACGGATGGATAGCTAGATAGACGAATACATTAATTTACTCTTGATACTGTTGCCGCAATAGTGATGATGGTGGTGGTGCTATGAGCAGTAACCTTTTTCTTTCTTATTGTGTCTGTCTGTTTTCTTCATTTATTTCTTTTTTGGTTTCTCTCTAAAATCGAAGCTTAAAATTATTCAATAATATGCATGGTTGAATCGATCGATGGTAATGTTTTGATATATAGGCAAGTGTATGTATGTTTGTGAGTGCGTGAACGAGTGTGCACAACGGCACTAATTGTAAATTTGTTGGATACACATAATCATTTTTACATTCTTGAGTAATTTGTAATAATTTCCTTAAGGGTCAAGTAAACCTTCCAACCAACGATTCAACCGATCGACCAGCGATTCAACTAACAATACTAAACATTGAACCAGTAAATATGTATGTATTTGCAAGTAAATAAATTCCTTCTGAAATATTTAAATGTATAAAGAAGTGAAGCAAATGAAACATTATTATACACTGAATCCTTTTTTAACACAGCTTTCGCATTTTCACCTTTAGAACTCAAAATATGTAAACACGTCTCACAGTGTGATATTTTGCCAAATTACCTGGACAAAATTCTAATTATGACATTAATGATTTAGAAACTGCTATAAAAATATTTTATACATAATAACCATTAAACTACATCCTTTATAAATCATTCTCCTTAGAATCACCTCAGAATTTCTAAAGTCATGAAATAATTTGGTATCGAAATTAAAGTCTGCAAATATAAATCTTACGTATCAGAAAACTATTGTAAATATTATTATTTCTATGAAGGTGAAAAATATGGATATTCATTTTTTTTCTGTAAAATGAATAAGTACCTGATTTTTTGAAAACTTGTAATCTATATATCTAGTTACAATTTAAAACTGAAGTGGTTGCAAATACGCTAAAATAACAAAAATTGTACTTTAAGAAAATAATTAATTCATAGCTAAACTTTCGTAAATATGTCTCCAAATTTAATAAATTTTTGTAAACAAATCCAAATGTTTTGTTTAAGCAGGATCAAGTACCCAAAATAAAATACTTAATAATTAAAAAAGGAATTAAGGAAAAATTTTATTCCAATAATACGTTATGGTGTTTTAAAGATAAACAATTACCAACAACATTGTTGAGTTTTTAAAGCTTAAAAATATATCTCACTTTGAAGCATCATTATACAGTTATTGTTTCTGAAATATCAGATTTTTCATTTTTGTAGTCAACATACAGTTGTTTAAAATATACAATTCGTTTCTTCATCAAATTCAATGATCAAAGAAAAAAATCATCAAAATCTTACACTATACGTCTCGGCAAAATGTCCATGTTTGAAAATCACTTCAAACTGCAAAGGACCTCTCTTAAATACTTCTGTATCAAGAAATTATTATGTTCTCAATTATATCTATATTTATATCTATATCTATTTTGAGAAAATAATAGTAAATGTTCGCTATTACAAATTTTTAAATTTTGATTTGAATAATAGTGAACACTCGTAAATTCTCGGAATCATGATAAAACAGGAAATCTGACTTGATTAAGATTTTATAAAAATGACCTAGTAGTTAGGTATGCCAAACGATAAGTACCGAATCTTGGAATTTTTCGGGTTTGTAAACCCCCCTTTTTGCACTGACAATTTTTTTTTTGATTTCCAACTAAAAAATACATTCTTCAAAATTAGGTCAAACAAGAGAAAAAAAACAGATGAATTTGATATTTTAATAGACGATAAAATAGAAAAAATTAATATTTCTACTGTACAAAAATTGGAAGATGTAAGAGGCCAACAGAATCTTAAAAAAAAAAAAAAAATATAGTAAAATTTGGACATTAATTTTGAAATAAAAAAAAACAAATATTATAAGACTGTTATAAAATAATGCGAAAGATGTTTAATTTAAGACAACTTTATATGTTTTAAGAAACTTAAAAGTTATTTATATGAATTGTAAGGAACTCATAGTTGTCTTGTTTAAATTATGAAAAATTGGTGTTTAAAAATGTTTTTCCGTGATTTAAAATTTTCGAAAATCCGGAATACAGAATATTATTATAATGGTATATTAACAATAACCCTATGGAAATTTTGTTATATTGAACTATATATGTAATTACCAGGGAAACTACAAATATACAATTGCATGTTTTTTTCTGGACGTTAAATAAAGCCATCGATAAAATATTTATCCGTTTCAGAACAAATAAAGCATTTTGGCATCGATTTGTAAGTGCATATTTTTGCATATTTTACCCTTAACGTCATATTTTTGCATTTAGCATATTTATAGCATATTTTATTAATTCTAGAACATATTTAACTCTTTTAGAGCATATGTTGACGTTTTAAGGATATTTTTTTACCTGGGGTGTTTTTGGGCAAGTTTAAAAACCCGAGAAGCATCAGTTAATGTTGGAAAAAACAATATTTTTTTATGAAAGCGTATAATTTTGATAATATCTGAACTAATAATAATGTCTAGAATTAGTGGGTAAACTAATAGACGATCAATAACGTCTTTAATAAAATAATGGGGAATCATATTTAGGCACAGTTGACAAATTTCAGTTTTGCTTTATTTTATTATTGCTTTATTTTATAATGAAAAACATATTTTTTTTTTTTAAATACACTTTTTTAAGTGCATATTTTTGCGTTTTTAGAGCATAAACCCAAATTTTATAGCAAATATATAATAATTATTTTCTGTTTAGTTATTATTTTTTTAGGGGGAAATAATTGACACTTTTATATTGATAGTTATATTCGCAATATTGCCTGTCGGTGTTCTTAACGGTTTGGCTTTGGCGAAATTGGATCGAAAAGATTTGTCATTTGTAAATTTGCAATAAATAATTTTGTTCATTATTATTATTATTATTATTATTATTATTATTATTATTATTACTATTACTATTATTATTATTATTGTTATCATTATTATTATTTTTATTGGTGATGATGGTCACAGTTTATTTTTTAATTTTATCAATTGTATCAATTCATAATTTTGTTGACTTCGAAAAAATCGTTAATGCAATTTTTATTTTTTTCGCGTAAGGTTGATCATAAACGTAGCATTTAGGTATGTCATAGAAAATTTGTACAATAGAGAAAATGAAAACCTGTTTAGTTTCTTAAAAAACGAAAAAAAAATGGAATTGATATTTTCGCTAAATTTAAATTTAAAAAATCTTTATAAATGAATGTATCAAACAAAGAAAATTACTTCCATTAAATTCACAAAACAACTATTTTGTAAGAAATTTTATATTTTTTTTCAATCAAAAATGAAATTAAAAATAAAATAATAATAATAATAATAATAATAATAATAATAATAATAATAATAATAATAGTGAACCTTTTAAATTTGACTTTTATATTCTTTTAATTTTATTTTTTTTTTATTTGCTTTTCGATTGCATGTGATTATGATAGTAAGCAGGAGAAATATGTAATAAAGCCCATTGGATGCAATTAGTCATCCCATTTGATTAGTCGAAGCCGGTGTCAGAAAAACATTTTAATCCAGACCAGAATCCTATCCAGGCTATTTTCATACTGACAATGGCTGTTTTTGTTCAGTGATGTTATCGTATAATGACTAGGGTGGGCATGAAAATTGCTTGAAATGGCAAATTTGGTAATTCACAGATCTAACGAGGGCCGCAATATAATCGTTTAAACCATATGCAAACAAATATATAAAGTACACATTTTATTTGCTTATTTCATTTCTTCATAGAGCTTTGTATTCCTCCAGCAATACGTTTTTCCAAAAATTTTAATTAGACGAAACAGCTTACATATTTAATTGAGGATTTCGAGATTTTTTTAATAATTGTCTCCAGAAACTCTAATTTTGTGCGAAACATGTGCAATATCCAATTTCAACCATTTTATCTGATAATTCTAATTCATCACCTTAAATCACTAACAGTTTTCTTTTTCCAATTTCAATGAAATAAAACCTTTGAAGGATGATTTGAAGACAGAAAAAATAATTTTTAAAAAAGCAGCAATTGAAAGTCACGATTCAAAATATTTCCCAAAACAAGTTTAGAGCTTTTTCATGTATTTAAAGCTCATTATAAAAATATATTATTATAATTTTTTGCACAAAAATGTTGATTCAAGAAAATTACTGCAAAACCATTTTTTATATCATTAATCATAAAATGTTCAAAAGTGTGAACTTTTATTCCTTTTTGCTAAAAAATTTTTAATTTTTTACCCATGATGTATTAAAAGTTCTCTTATAAATCAAAATGTATGCTAGAAAAAGTATATGAATATTGTTTTTATAACGAGTTCAAAATTACGATCATTTTGAGACTAATTCGGTGGAAAACTATATATATATATATTTTTTTTTTTTTTGATCAGAACGCATCGTACATTTGTTTTCCATAGGGCACTCTATTTATATTGAATATTTTAAATATCATTAAATTTACTTACTTTTAAAGTAGTCATTACATTTTTTATGTTCCCCGAACTTTCGTACAAAGATCCCCAATAATAAAATTATTTGTTTCCAATTAATTTTATTATTGGGGATAACAATTATACCACCCAATATAATATAAATGGACCATCGAATAAAACTCCAATTTGATGTAGCTCCTCAATAAAATACCCGTAGGTTTCTACGGGTATTTTCAATATTTATTTATGACACTTTCAAAAGTGTCATTATGTCCATTGACATTATGACATTGACATTCGACGTAGTGACCATGGTCCCTGTTTTTTTTTTTCATACCCCACACCAACATATGTGATTGGGGTATTATGCGTTTGTGCTGATGTTTATAATGCAAAGAAAAATAAGTTTTATATAAGTAGAAATCACAGTGAAAAAGTTTATGAGGATCGCTCCATAATTTACCGTAGCTCCCATAGAAGTTCACTTTCGGGAGTCACCCTAAAGTGCATAAATTCATGTAACTGTTAGAATTAACGTAATATTCTGTATTCGTGGAATATGGTGTGGGGTATCATATGGTCGGGCTTAACCCACAGCCTGGTATGTGACGATGACAAATTTTTAGAAGAAAAGTGTGTTTTTTTTTATTTTTTTTGTATTTGTGAAAACGTACTAAAGAAGCAAAACCAAAACGATACGAATTAGAAGATATTTTTAATTTCGAAAAATTTCTGTGACATACCTTATTTAGTATAATTCTTCTACGAGTCAGAATAGGTCTTATTAAAGTAGTGAAAAGTTTTTTCATTATTGTTTAAAAAGCTAGTACACCCCTTGCTTAAATATTATCACAGTAATATAAGAAAATTGCGGACAGATTCGATCTAGTAACTTCTCAAAATATAGTTAACAAGAATATAATTCTTTCAACTCGTTTACAAACTTCTAAGATATAGGCGAAATCATATAGAAATCAGTTAGAAATTTCAGAAATATATAAAGTCTTACCACTGGCAAACCTTATAAAACCCCATGATATATTAATAAAATTTTATAAACGATAATCTCCGAATTTTTCAAGTATTCCTTGAAAAATTAATCAGATACGAAAGATATTAAAATATCATACACTTTTTACTATAACATTACAAGTACTAGTCAACTGTGGAAAGTGATGAGATGTCATGGAGTGATCCAACGTTAAATGTCATCACATTTCATCATTAAAAAAAAAAATCTTCTTACTAAAGGATATAAATTATGTATAAAAATGAAACATTTTATTTTTAACTAAGGCGAATAAAAATAAAATTAATGCCAAGGTGTGGGTGGACAAAAGCTAACTAGATTTGTTATGGCATTATTAACAATAATAAAATTCATGATAATGAAGGTGGTAAGATTTCTTTTATTTGTTTAATGAACAAAAGTTTTACGTAAATACTTGAACTATACAGACATTCGCATATATATTCTGCACATTAGGGATATAACTTTCTTTCGGCAAACATTTCACAGAGTACTACGTTATGGACCATACTGTAGTGATATCAAAAATCACATTTTTTTACGCAATTTCTAAAATCTTTCAAGAATTTTTGTTCGATTTTTATTTTTTATTTTTAGCACTTTCAGTTTTGCATTTAATTTTGTTCATTTTAAAATAAACATTAAGCAATTACTATAAATCTATATTGTTTCACTAAATTTAGAAAAACTGAGGAAAAATATGAGATTGAAGTTTTCAAAGGTACAATAGACCTTTTCAAACTTTAAGAGGTTATAATAATTTTATTTATAGAATATTGAAAAAACTTAAAATTTTTAATTAGCGTATAGACAAAATCGGATTATATTCCTAGTATCTGAAGTAATTAATGGCTGAATCGTAACTTATGGTATCGAAGTGAATTGTACCAATTAATTGTACCTTAAGCACTATTTCGACTTCTTTCAAAATCAAGTTCTTTTTTTATTTTATTTTTGTAGTTCTTGATGTGTTTTTGTGTTTTTGTGATTTTTTTTTTTTTTTTTTGTTACTTGTATGCTAAACCATTCATAATCTTTAATGAATAATATACTTTTGCTTGTAATTTGATTTAGCTTTTGCTCTTTTCTCGTTTCAATAATAACAAGCGTTTGTAAATCTTGAATTATGGATAAATGCCTGTGTATTTTTTTGCATGACATTGTCTTGTTACTTTAGAATCCTTTATAGATGATGACGATGATGATGGCAAGTAAGGGTGTTGTGTTTTTTTGTTTTCTTGGTAATTATTATGTTCGTGGCGGTGGGGATGATGATGTTGATGAAGGCGATGATGATGATTATTGAAATACATTGTTCAAGCTACATTTATAGCAACTGGACTGCCTTGATTAAAGTGGCTGAATTGTTAGCTCTTATGGGGATACTGTTTACGTTTATACAAATACATATATTTTTATAAATGTACACATGTACATGCATACATACATATATAAATATGTATATTTTTATTTTGCTTCCAAGATTACCGCCAATGTCATTATCATTTCAAAGAATTAAATGTATGAATGTACGAGCTTTACTCGTTGTTTCAAATTTATGTGTCTGTATGTGTGTATGTTTGTATGTAAGATCATTATTCTTTTCTCTTATTATTTTATGCCCGGACACATTCATAGGTGATGAAGGTGGTGGTGGCGTATTACTTAAGTTGGTCGTTTCGTTTATACATATGATTTACATAATTTAAATTCATATGGTACATTTGCTTTCTGAACATGGAAACGTTAGCCTGATTCATGTCTTTTAAGAATGTGGTTTTCTTTATGATGAAAAATATCATAGAAGTATTTTGCAAAATTAGATCTAGTTTTTTTATTGGATCAAGTTAAAAATCGTCCGTTTGACAATTTGGATGTGTTAAATGTTTTACTTTAAGTTAATAAAGAAAATTTATTGGAAGTAATTTATTGTAGAGTGTAAAACGTAAGTTTGAAATTTTGTTAAAATGTTGGGTATATCCAGTTCGACTAAACCGATCGAATAAAATATTCTCTTGCTAGTTTTGTAGCCTTTTGTGTTTATCAGAACCATATAAATATGCGCATTGTTAGAAGAATCACTTTTATTTTTTTTTTTTTTTATTTTTATGTATTGTAAATTGGATGACAAAAAGAAAAAGGAAACCTTTTCTTAAACAAAATAAAAATCTTTAACCACGTTTTAAGCTTAAAAAAAGAATTCCAGAATTTGTATGATCAATTAATACCACAAAAAAGTACGACTTATGAGAAGACACTACACATATTTATTTAAGAATGTCTTCTTTTGAAAAATGTTTTATTTATAATCATTTTATTCCAGAAAATGTTTAGCTGTTCGTTGTAACAAAATCGCAATAATAAGTTTTTATAGTCCCGCCAAATGCAAATAATTAATGACACTCAAAAACAAAAGAAATTGTTTTATTTTAAACGGTAAACCACACCAGGTAGGGGAAGTTTTAAAACTAATCGATTTTTTCAAAATTTTAAAAATGGACTGCGTATCTGTACGAATTTAAACAGCCTTTCAAATGTGAAGTTAAAAGGAATCAGCCATAACTGTGTACCAAATTTAAATTAAACTTATTTTAGAAGAATGGAAATAATGCTCACGTAAAGATGATGATATTTTCTTAAACTGTCCCTTTGTATGATATTTGATAATTCACTATTTGAAATTAAAAAAAAAGTATCCTGATGTGCTATTATGATGGGTTCATCAAAACAGTATAACAATAATGGAGAATTGTATTAAATTTTAAACTGGATCATAATGAATGAATTTTTGCTTAATTTTGTGGTTTTTAATAAGATTCTGCTCTAAATTACTTTCGATAACTTTATATCCCATAACTGATTATGAGTTCATATAAATGTTCTTGACTTTTGAACATAGAATTAGAGGGCGTCGATTACATTCCCTAAGAAACTAACCTATAGATTATCAAATATAACAAAAATATTTATGTAAAGTGTTCTATTAATGGTAAATTTTGTATAATTTGCGTTTTAAAAAATTACAGTAATAAATAAAAATTATGAAAAAAATTTAATTAATTTGATTTTAGTTGAGTAAATGATAAGCGAATAAAATAGACTTACCTTCGTTTTCTGATTCAATAAAATTAGTAAAACAGGCCGATGACGATGACGTCGCTTTATTATCGTTTGTATTAGAAGTATGAGTTGGAGTTGAGCTTGGTGTTGTTGTATCGCTCTGGCGTTGAGATTTATTACACAACTTAAAGACATCATCGAGGCTGGGTGTCTCTAGTTGTTCGCTGCGTCTTTGCAAACAAACAAATTGTTCAACTTGCAAATGACGTATACTCTTCACATGCTGTATCATTTCAAGCAATGAATTGGCTTTAAAGTTGCAGAGATGACAAAGCAGAGATTTGTGGCAGCTCATATCTGAAGTTGGTTTGTTTGCTGCTGCTGATGCTGTTGTTAATGATGATGACGATGTTGATAACAATAATGATGATGTAGCTGTTGATGTTGGTGTAGTACCATCTACCAGACTTTGTGGCGCCGTTTCATTGTTTTGGTTTGTAGAAGAATCATCGTTGCTACAGCTACTAATGGTCTGTTGCTGCTGCTGTTGTTGTTGTTGCTGCTGTTGAACCAAATAATTCAAGTGTTGGAATATCATGATCATGGTCTCATGACGCATATGCTGCGTGTGCAGCGACAACTTTTGTATAGAGTTAGTGTAGAAATCACAACAGTTGCATTTGATTTGCACAGTGTTGGCACCAATTTGCTGCTGCTGTTGTTGATAGTATTTCAGCTTGTATTCGTTGGCAGCTCCTCCCTCACGCAAGTGGTTGATAAAATTTAATTTCTGCAAATGTTTGTCTGTCTTGCTGTGCAACTGATAGTTAGCCTTAAGGTTTGTTTTGTAGTTGCACAAACGACAAATGTAATTGTTATTTTGAAATATCATAATGTCCGAAAAGTAAGCTGAAGCTGATGAGCTACAACTAGAACTTATAGGCAAATTGCTGCCTGTAGGCGACATCGATCTAGTGGAGCTACCCGAAGGAGTAGTTTGGCGAGAGCGATCTATCATCAAATGTTGATTGAGTTCGTCCAAACTGTTTGTGTTGAAATTGGCACAGACAAGACAACTGAATAAAGTTGTCGGCCACAAGTCCGGGTTAATGGGTGGCTCCATATTAGCGGTAGACAGATCAGAAGAGCTCAAATCATTCGATTTTGGCGAGTAGGGCGATGTTGGCATTTCACTGGTGGCTGGTGGAGAGGTGGCCTGCAGTTTAGTGCCAGCTTTGTTGGCGGACATAAGAGGACTGTGTCCTGGCGGTTGTGTTTGGGACTGTGCTGCAGCAGCTGCGGCATTTTGGTGCAACAGTTGTATCATTAGAGCCTGATTGTAGGCCAAATCGGCTAAAGCTACTTCAGGCATAAAATTATTGCCTTGATGTTGTTGCTGCTGCTGTTGGCTTTGTTGTTGTTGTTGTTGTTGCTGCTGCTGTTGCAAAAATGTCAAAGCCTGTATGTGTTTGATGTTATTTTGCAAAACGGCCATGTTATGCGTGTGTTTCTCACTGGTCATGTGTATGCGTAAATTTCGTGCCACCGAAGTCTCATAACTACAAATATCACAACGAAATGATGGTTTTGGCTTATTCGAACTGCTGCCACCTCCTATTCCTACACTACTAACGTTGCCAGCTTGTAGACTAGTGGACGAATTACCGCAACTAGACGATGACATATTGCCACCAATACCGCTGCTATTGTTGTTAATATTGCCAAGTACATGCTGCGCTTGCTGTTGTTGTTGCTGCTGCTGTTGTTGTTGCTGCTGTTGCTGTTGAGATGCCAAACTGCCCATTGTCGTTGCTAAATTGATCTTTGGTGTCGTATCCAATTTTCCCACACCACCGGTGGCCACTGCCACAGCTGCTGCCACCATATTTTGTGAACTATTTAATTCTTGCATATTATTTAAATGTTTGTCCGACTGCATGTGTATTGAGAGGTTACCCTTGGTTGTGGTGGAGTAATTACAAATTTCGCAGCGATAAGGTTTATATCCACATGAATAGGATTCACCGCGTGCTAAACGGGGGTGTTGTTGTCCTATAGCGAAAGTGGAATATATGCAATATACAATTTATTTCCGAATGCTTTTTTAAAGTAACTACGACAAATAAATAATAAAATTTTGCCTAATGTAACCTAAGCTTCCGTTAATATTGGTTGTATTTTACTTATTTCCATTTCAGAAAAGTCGGCCAATTATATAGTGTTTCAATGAAAAATAACTTGAATAATTATATAGTATCAATATTAAATCACCTAAGAGTTACACGCTCTTTGCATAATGTATTAACTTCAAAACATTTTTTTTTAATATTTCGAAATATTGAGCGTTTTTCTAAACTAAAATCCAAAAAATCAACACAACTTTTGAATCTGAACAGATGAGAACCACTTTCAATCTAATTTAAGCCACTGAATTCCTATATAATTTTTCGTTGCTCAGGTCAAAAATCGAGAGTAGCTGCATTAAGTACTCTTCAAAAAATTTGACTTTTTTAGTTATCTATTTCAATGTTTTTCTTACAATGTACGATAGGGCATTGCTAATAACTTTCAAATCCATTTCTGACTTGCTAAATGTATAATTTTCATTAATTAAAGCCAATAAGTTAATTAAATAGACAACTAGAAAATCTGCATAAAATATTTAAAAATGCTTAAGATTTTTTATTTAAACAAACCTTGATGAATGAAGGGAACATTAATACATTTTAATGATTTGAAATGACTTCTATTCGAAGGAAATTTATTAAGAATAAAACATCAAAGAATTGCTTAAAGACACGCTGAAAATTACATTTAATTACAAAATCATTAGGCCGATCAGCAACTAAAATGTGTTAACATTTTAAGGACATTGATTATTTGCATTTTACACCCCATTCTAAGGTTGTAATGTATATAAACGTGCTTGTAAGTCTTATATCTATATCTTCTGTTGGCGATACATTCATGAATATTTAAATTAACACAAATAATTAAAAACGATTGAGATTATACAGATTTCAAACCAAACATACATTTCCATCATGTTCTTATTATTTTATTCCTTTTTTTATTTTATTTTTTTTTTTTTTTTATTATTTTTGAAAAGACCCAAAAGTGCGTACAATGTAATGTTATGATTGCCCCTTTAAAATGGTATAATATGTAGATTCGTGCATGTATGTTTGTGTATGCATGTATGTATGTGTATGTATGTATGTTATATTCGTAATGAAGATTGAACATTTTGAATAGAAAACATATTTGCATGTTTAAACAGTTTCTATTGTGGAATTATCATTAATATTTTGTGGGCACATACACTCAAAACCTAAATAATGAAGCAAATTATGTTGACAAAGAGGGTCATGTAAATTATATTTATAATGATGTCGTTATTAAAAGTATGCAATTTGATTTTAAAACTGAAAGGGGTAAATGTCAAATGTTGGCTGTTGATACAATTTGTTCAATTTTAATTATGATACATATCAGTGAATTTTTTTTTTTTTTTTTTTTTTTGTTTTGCATGTGAGAACGAATGAACCACACCATATATTTATGTTTGTATGTACATGCGTATATTTGAAAGTGTGTCATTGGTGTCGGATTATTTGGCGTAAAATTTCACATTATGCATTTATAATGACTAAGGATAGAGTTAAAATAAACATAAGATGTGTTAATGATAATTTGAGGAAATCACAATATATTATGTATCAAAATGTAAGACTATCATTCGGAGAATTCAATATAATTTTATTCTAGCTTTTGAGGTATAAAAACATATTAAAATTTATAATATTGTCTAAAATATTTACCGAAACATTGAATTTTAATTAAATTTGATATTTAATTGGATTTTGTTCAATACCCAATATTGAATACTAATACATTTCACCTTTAAAAAAGTTAGTAAAACATATTTTAGTGCAATAAAAAGTGACAGCATTTACCTGCTAAACAGTAGCCACACGCTGATTCCCCATCTGGATGCTTTTCACGCATGTGAATTTCCAAAGTTTCCTGATATTTGTAGTGCCAATTGCATTGTGGACATTTAAGGGTTTTGCAAGAATTTCGAGTGGACATTTGAACATTGCTATTAAGACGTGCTGAATTTAAAATCATTTCGCATCTGAAATTAAGAAGAGAAATATATATTTTTAATAATTAGTAATTAAAACAAAAAACAAATCTTTTAAATTTTAATTAAAATCCTAAGACGAACGTGCTGATTTAGAACTCATTTAAGAGTTTACTATCTAGAGAGATGCTTTAAAAAAATAAAATAATTTTATCTCATGATAAAAACAAAGTTAAAAGAAACAGTAAATCCTTCCCACTACGTATTTCAAATGATTTTGGGTAGTTCTTTGAAATGTTAATGTATCTAGTTGACCATATAAATGCAAAAATTTAGGAATTTAAAATAAAATACTTAATACACAGCTGTTGTCATATTTAACCCAGTATCACATACACTTAAAGAAATTAGTATGTATTAAATTTAATAACTGAAATATATATATAATATATATATATATATATATATATATATATATATATATATATATATATATACTATGTAAGCGAAATGTAATAAATGTAAGCTTGATCTATATAATTTTGAAATGATCAAAAATGCCTGCAGGAGATACAATAAAAAACAAAATAGAAGTAACTTTCTTATAATTCATACATATTTAAATTACAACTATTAAACGAAAAATTTTCCAACTATTTTTTTTTATTAAAAAAGAGAAATGATTTTTTACAGTGTCTCTTTATGCTATGATTTTTATTTGTTCCCTTCATTTGATGATAGTTTAAGTTTTTTTGTTTTTATTTTATTTTGGTTTTTGCTCAACCCATTTCTCTTTTATTCTAATTTTATGTATATTAAGCCTTTTTGTTAATGTATTATTGCTAAAATTTTATTTTATCGAGGAAATATCTTCAAAACACTTGAACAATTTTATGTTCATACATTAATTAAACCTTTGATTAACGCACGAATGAGTTCATCAATAAAGGCTATATGCTGGGCAATCAAAGAGAATAACCCTCTTTTGTGTTCCGTTTGAAATTATAATAATGAATGCAAGCAAAAATAGTTGTTTAAAGGAAGACAAATTTATATATATATATATATATATATATATATATATATATATATATATATATATATATATACATATATATATAAAGACTGATATTGCACAGCATTGCGTAGAAGAGAAGGGTTGAGCGAGGGTAACGAAAAGGAAATGAAATTTAAAATCCCAATGGGACTTTTTTCTAAGCCACAACAAAAAGTTCTTAAAACATTCCCTGTAAGACATAATTCAATGTAACATTGTTCTTTGTATGGTTTCCAATCAAAATTCGCAAATAAATACTTGTTTGTGTACCCTACACAAAAATTAATCAAAACCCAAATGAATACTATCGTTTTGCCGCTCAGACCTAAAAGGCTCATTAACTCGATTCAGACACACTCAGTTTAATGCATTTTTTTTATTATTTCTTTTTTTTTAAGATTTCTTCACAAACTTTATATTTAATAAATTTATGTAATTATTTTATTATTTGATATTCTTGGCTCTTTTCATGTTAAAACTCACCAAAAAGGCGGAATTCCCAAAAAAGTAAAATTTTCATCACTTCAAAAGTAGCATCTAAGTAAGCAGATAACTCAAACACAACAAAACACGAAATTAAGATAAATATGAATACGTCATCATAAATTTATACAATTTTAACATGATGTTTTAACAACTCGTTGTCAACAATAATTCGGAAAAAAAATCTTACATTTAATTCTTCATATCTGAACAATGGGAACGAACTTAAATAATACAAAATTTTATTAAAATTTAATTATTTACAATTCGTCTAGGACCAACAAATTTTGTAACTAAACTAAAATTTGCAAAATTTGTTAAGTTGTTAATGAGATTGAAAGAGGCAAACAAAAGGGGTTGTTAGCTGAACAAAATTGTTTGTCATTTATAGCTGGCTGGTTTAGCGGTAATATGGTAATATGGTAGCAAATTATACAAAGTATAGATGATAATAATAAGCGCAATAAAAGTTTTAAAGACTTTATTTTAAACCCCGTTTAAAAATATTAATTAAAATAAGTGTATCTTCGCAAATTTCAAACTCATTCAGCAGAAGTAAATATTACGAATAGCAGAAAATGAGCTACGGAAGAAATGATTTTGACCCATGGTTGCCATAGGAAGAATGTTCTTATTTATGATTTCTACTTATAGTTCCTGAAATTATTATTTTTATTATTATTATTATTATTATTATTATTATTATTATTATTATTATTATTATTATTACTATTATTGTTATTATGTCATTTTTAATATAAGACATTTACATACTTTTTTAAAGTCATGAAAATGTAGTAGCAATAATTAAAATTTTTCGGGGAAGTAATGTGAATGAAATGTATAATTAAATTTGAAATTTGGACTGCAAAATTTTCGGAATTTAATAAGTTAAAAGAAGGAAGGAAAATAACTGGTAAATTTTATATTTTCTAAACTATCAAATATGAAAGTGTAAATTAGATAATAATGATCCTTTTCCGTTTTTGGGAAATACAGACGTTAAATCGGGTTTAGATACCTTCTAAATAGTTTCATGAAATATTTAATTAAACTAAAGTTAAAATTCCAGCCAAATATAAATAGTTAAAAATTTTTAAATATTTATAAGATAATTCAGTTAAATGAAAAATAAAAAACGTTAAAATAAACAAATTTATCATAAAACGTTAAACTAATTCAATTATTTTTGAAATATTGAAATATATTTGACTTTCATATTGCGCTGCGGGTAAAATTTCTCCCGATAATTTTACGGAAGTAATCTTGTTGTTAAGAGAACCCTAAGGAATTTTAGAGGTTTCTGAAGTCCTATTCCTTCCAAGTTTAAAACCCATTTCTATGAATAATGGATTTTCTCGTCCTTTTGCACCATATTATTTTTGACCACAACGTAGAATCAATAGAATTATTTTATTTTCCATCTATTATACAAAAATATATGAAGGACACAGAAACTATCAAATATATTTCGATATTCCCTTAAAGATATTTAAACTCGTAACAAAATCAAATCAAATAAATAAAAATAAATGTAAAAACACATATACTAAAATAACCATACATGAGTTGGAAAATAGAAACATTTTGCATACACAAAAAATTCCTCTAATTTCTGCATGATTTCTCGGGATTGCGGAACTGAAAATTTTTCGAAATTCCCGAGTATTCCCCGTCCCGGTATTTCCCGTGAAAAACTCAATTAGTAATGTTAATTTATCTTAAATTGTATAATATTTACTTTCCTACTATGATTTTTCACAATCAATAAATAACTGTAAATAAGTAAATAAATTAGGAAATATATTATAGAAATAAAAACCAAACAATTTCACAGCAGTGATTCTGAGTCGATTAGTATGCTTAAAGGTGGGTCTAGAACTAATATTTTTGTGAGTTACAAACATCAGCACAAACGCATAATACCATAACCACCTATGTTGGTGTGGGGCATAAAAACTAGTTGTGCAAATTTGTATCTCATACAAAAATTATAAAACTATAAAGAAACTATAGAGTGTATGTGTATAGAGTGCATATAAAAGTTATTGATGGAACTGCAGAAGGAGTCTACAATAATGTTTTGGCCTCGAGTCTTACTGATTCCTTTAATAAGCCATATGTTGAGAAACAGGTGGATATATTGCGAGGCAAATAACAACATGAGAGGCAGATTTTGTCCGCAAGGTGGTATTGTATCCCACTATTATATGTGACCGCCATACATAGTCTACTAAGGATTCTATCCGATGAAGTTATCAAACCCACCTGCTATGCAATTCCAAAGGGAATACATATTCCATAACTGGGCCAAATAGCAAGACCTCAATGTAAATGATAAGAAAGAAATTTGCATGTTTACCAGAATAAAATGCTACAAATAACAATTGTCAAATACCTGGGAGTAGTACCTGATTGGAGACTATCCTGGAAAGACCAAATTAAGAGCAGAATAGAGAAATCCCACAGAATGTGGACCTTTTGCAGAAGAGCAATAGGAGCGAAATGGGGCATACACGAACGTACTAAGACGTATGCGTCCCTAGTATGGTAAACGTCCTTGGAGAAGAAAATTCGGAAACTGATAAAAATACAGCTGTACCTAGATTATTGGCAATGGGAAAATGGCTTAAAGATAAGCCATTCTGGTCATATGACCAGATAAAAAAAAAAATAGTAAATATTCTACCAACGGGAAATATCACCATGAAAGTGTGTGACAAAATCCCAATAAGATATGTGAATATAAGCTGCATTTCCATAATCCCGGAACGAGAATAGAATGTAGGAAATAGTGTACGAAACATCCAGGAAACCACCTATATATAGATGGTTCCAAAATTGGTGACCGAAAGAGCAAAGGCTTCTTTGAAATGAGCCCAAATGTAAATAAAATACATTCGAATCCCGGATCATAATACCGTCTTCCACACTGCGATGAAGGCGGTTAGAGAAAGTATTTAATGGTTGAAGGAAGTAGATAAAATAGCTCCTACTACGGACAGTCAATCGTATATTAAAACTCTGAGAAATAACAAAGTCACATCTCGTAATGTCCTACAGTTAAAGAGCGAAATAAAATCGTACCTAGGTTATAAGAACATTGAAGTAACAGTGGTTCCACTACATCATGGTATTGACGGTAACGAAAGAGTTGATAAGATTTCGAAGATGGTCGCAAGCTGGAATACCATCACACTGGAAAATGCAACACCTTTACATAAGTTTAAAATTAAGTTAAAGTAATGGGCAAGAGATGAACATGTCAGATAGAAGCATAAATAAAACGTTAGGAGAACGAGGAACATCTTATGGAGAACCCCAAACATCAAGAAGACAAAGAAGATCCTTAAACTAAATAGGCCAACCAGCTCACCTAGCTCGCATTGGAGTAACGGATGATACAATTTGCAGAGCGTATGAAGAGTAGGACGAGACATTGGAACACTACCTATGCCAATATCCTGCATTAGGAGCGAAAATTTTTGTAAGTATAAAATACCGAATTTAGAAGATTTCAGAGATATCAACTCTGAGAAACTATATCGAGAAAACGAAATTCTTAAACTAACCAAACAGATAAGGATAGATTAAGGATAGGGGAATCTCTCCCTGAGAGCGCACAACATGCCAATTACCTGTATTGGTGTACATGTATACTACGAATGTGTTTGTTGCGTTTTAATGTCCCTATTTTTAACCTAACCTATGGATAGAACTAGAAAGATCTGTTACTTCAGAATATAATGTATACATAACGTGACCAAACATTCTGCTTTTTAAAACTTCGATCACGCTTATTTTTTTTCTCCGCTTTTTTAACTCAAACCATTATTATTAAATTTTCTTATTTATCTATTTATTTATTTACTTATTTATTTGTTTAATTATTTATTTATTTATTTATTTATTAACACTTTTACCAATATCTTTTAAGTTTAAACACACATAGATAATTTGATATTATTTAGACTGTCAACTCTACACATTCATGGAATTAACATAAGACGCATTTACAGGGTAAGCTTACGCAAAAAGTTGATTATTTTTTATATATCGTTTTCGACAATTAAAACTTTTAAACTTTTTGTAAGAATGATCATCTGCTCTACTGATTGTTTCTTGTTAAGTATGCTTTGTGTGTATTAGAGTGTCCCAAGAAACTACTTTCATGCAATTAATAGTTTTTCCTATCGAGTTTAAAATAACTAAAATTATGAGACCTATTTCGCAAAAAAAAACTTTACTTGCCAAATTTTCAATCGCTGTTAGGAAACATAAGATGAATTTTAAATATTTTTAAATATCTTTCCGTATTCAGCTCATAAATAAAGAAAAACTCCACGAGAAACTCTAATGTGAATTTTTGTTTATATATAAAAAAAAAAAAAAAAATGGAAAAGTAGGAAACAGACAGCCTAAAAAATGAATTTGTTTAGTTTAAACATTCCAAATGATAGTCGTGGTTTATTTTATTTTTTTTTTAATTAATTGAATTTTTATGTCTTTTTAAATAATTTTATTATTTTATATTTAATTCAAAAACTCAGAACGATAAGATTTTGAAACATAAAAAGAAAATCCCTCGACTTTACAAAAATTTGCAAAATCTTGCTTTGGTCATAAAATTTAAAAAAATCCCGAGTTTTCCTTAAAATTTTCTTCAGAATCTCAGCTTTTTAATCGTCATGTTATCTATACCTAAAAAAATATACATATTCCTTTAAAAGTATATAATTTTTCTTTCACTTTGGACTTCCGTCCCGACCATACAAATGCGTTGACAACAAATGTTGTGAATAAACAATATGTAGAAAAACGTCCTCTTTACAGATTTATAACATTTTGCATCATAAACCGCATTTCTGACTTTTTATTTATTGCCAATGGTCGCCAAATAGTTGCACCTATATGCATTGCCGTAAAACTAAAAAAAAATTTGGTTAATTTTGCTTTCCGATTTATTTTGCCAAATAAGTTTAAGGAATGAATATAAGGTAAACTAACATGAATGAAAAATACTGGAATTTTTAAACTTACCGAGCACACTCAACACCTAAAGGGCGACCGTTGATGTGATCCGAACAAGCGCCAATGGTGAAACTAGCAGTACTAGCGGGATTATTGAGGGGCGGCGTATTAAGGGAGACATTTAGACCTGTTGGCAAATTGTTGGCATTTAGTGAGTGATTGGGTGACATGGAAAGCTGATTGGCAGCCGTTAGGAGACCAAGACCGGCAGCAGCTGCAGCCGCCGCTGCAGCTGCAGCAATACCGGAATTTGTGGGCGAACGTTGAGGTGTTACTTGTGGCGATGGTTTGTAGGTTTGGTGGGCCTCTAACATTTCACAAATCTTGCAGTCGATACCCTTGAAGTCTGGATGATCTGGGCAGATATTATGCATTGAGGAAGTGTTCGGTGTTGAAGCAGTTGTTGAATTTAGATACGCTTCAGCGTGATTTAGTGAATGAGAGGTGAGTTGTTTTTGATGCTGTTGTTGTTGTTGCTGGGCGGCAACTAGTTGATGTTGGAGAAACTTACTAATTAACTTAACACTACTAGAATTTTGTTCAGAATTTAAAGCAGCCAATGAGGCGTGTAAGGAACTTATTTGAGCCACTGAGGCATTTGAGGCTGTTACAGGTATGGGGAATGTATTTGCCGTTGGTTGAGACCAGCTCATGTTATCATTTTCGAGGTTTTTATGTTGAGAATCTTCGTCAGCTGTTGCTCGACCAGCTGTGAGACGTTGTAAATGCTGTTGCAATAAATCACTCATCGTGCTAGTATTGAGACTTGTGGACTGGTGAGATGGCGTTAGATGAAGCGATTTAGGACTTAGATTTGAATGTGTAGTGTTGGTGATGTCTTGTGTTTGAGGTTGAATGGAATCGTTGTTGTTGTTGGAATTATCATTATTAAACTTATTAAAATTTACTAAACTATCAGTACTAATAGCATCTGTTGCTAAATTTCCGGTAGACGTCGATAAATCTACCCCCGCTGTTAGGGATAATGATGACGAAGTAGGTGGTGGTGGTGGCGATGAAGTTGTTACTGCTAAAGCTGCAGTTGTTGCTGTTGTCGATGTTGGAGATGAAGTTGTTGCTAGGGAAGATGATGAGGAGGAACATATTGCCATTGTAGTAGTAGTAGTAGTAGTAGAGGTGGTGGTGTTGGTGATTAAAGTATCTGTGGCTGATTCACAAATATTATAGTTGTTAGTCTTTGATTTATCTAAATTTAAGGAACTTAAAGTAGTGGTAGTAGTAGTGGTAGTTGTAGATGCAGCTGATAACGCATTGGCTTGCGTTTTTAATGTTGACGTTGTACTATCATACATACTGTGGGATTGATGTTCCTCCTCGTAAGGTGATGACACAACTTGGGGCATATCACTCGTTGCTATAGTGGTTGTGGTGCTAGTTGTTATAGTACTGTTGATTGTACAGGGAGACAATGACGAAGAGGAAGATGATGATGATGAGTTAGACGTGACAGATTTTGATGACAAAGAGCTGGCAGATGTAGCGACGTTACTAACTCCGGCCGATGCCGCTCCAGATTGTTGTGTATTCGTTAATTCATTGTCATTAAGCTGCAATTCCATCCCACTGAATTCTTCGGTCGTTGATGAGGCAATCATGAGTTGTTGCTGGGCTGGTGCATCGACAGGTTCTAGAAATGATATTTGGGGATTTTCATCCATATTTCTTTGTATAATGGCACTCGAGTATTCACGTTGCATTAACAAGTGTTTTTCCAAGTCTTGCAAATCTAGGCCGTGTTCGGTGTTTGCATGCAAACTAAATGATTTGGTAATTCCAAATGAAAGTTTACAAATAAAACACATTAAAATAGGCTTTTGTATTTTAAATAAATTATTTTCCTGACGCAATTGTATGTTGGCATCATTTGCGCTTACAACACGAAATGTATGAATTTTAGGATTTACCGCTTGTTGTAAATATTTTTGTGACTGCGTATGTTCTTGGCCTTCTTTAGAAAAGCTCTTTGCTGATGATGATGTTGTTGTTGTTGTTGCTGTTACTGCTGCATTTGTTGCTGAATTTACACAAGATTTTGATATTTTCGTTGTTTGTATTATTGAAGTTGAAGTTTTTTCATTGGTAACAGAAATAGCTGCAACTAAACGAATGGTAAATTACTTCAGGGACTATCAGTCAAATTAAAGAAAAATAAAAAAAGTTATACATTTTACGCATATTTCTTTACTATAGTAGTAAAGAAAATTTATAAAATTTTAGCGAAAAAACACATTTTTTTTCTTGCCTTTTGCTATAAGGTGAATGTGATTGTCTCTATTAGAAAACTTTAAAATTCAGTAAAACCAGCAATCAAATTTAAATTAATTAATTGTTATTTCTCAAAAGTCGACATTACTTACCACTTAAAGAATTATCGTTTAAACTCGATAATGTTGCATTTTCTGCATCAATTATATATGAGCTGCCATCGATGTTACAAACGATTTTGCCTGTAAAACTTTCAACATCAGATGTGGACATTGGTGAGCTGTCATCAGTATAAATGTTCTGCAAGAGAGACCGGCATAAAGGTTAATTACGTGTATGATAAACAAAATTAATTAATTAATTATATATATATATATATATATATATATATATAACATTTTAAAAATGTCATTGAAACTAATAAGTACGCACGTATGTTTGCATGTATTTTAGGATGGTTCAACAAAATTGTGAAAGGGGACATCATTTATAACATTTTGGCCAAATTCTAACTTACTACGATGATTGGAACAGCATGCTACACGACCATTTATGTTGATGATTCCAGAACACATTTTCAAAAATTTATTTTTACTAAAATTAGTAATGTATATTATGGATGTCAATGACTAAAAATGTATTTCTGTTGAGTTTAATTAATTACTTATACATGATGCTTTATTATTATATAAATTATATTTCTTATTGCATTTTTCCTTTCTTTATACTTAAATTTGTTTAATATTGCCATAAAAAATATTAATCACATTCCTCCAACTTTATATTAAAACATTAATATTAAAGAAATTGATTGCGAAACATTTTTTCCCATACATTTTTTCCAGTGCAATTCGTACTCTTTGCACTCTCAGCACCGACGTAAGAATACAAGTGAACTTAGCCAGAATAAGTGTGATATGAAATTGACTTCCCTAATATGTACATTAAATGATAGCTAATAAAAAAATTCTTATACCCATATTTCGTAATTTTTCTAAAAAGTAAATGTGAGCAAAAAAAGAAAATTTCATTACAAATTTGTTAATAGAGTTTTATTTTTTTATTCCTACGTATATTTTTATATCAGTTCGTTTTCTAAAATGACGTTTCTATCCTTTCTATTAACTTTTTAAAAAAATCACAAAATATGGGTATATTTCTTTTTATTTAGATATCTTTCGATGCATATATCAATAAAATTGACTTATGACTTGTTCTGCGATCTGGAGCATAAATGGCCGTGTAGCATCCTGTTTCAATGTTACATACATTAGGCTCATCCTAATGTATATAAATTAAAAGGGTTTTCAACAAGCGAATATGTATATGTACATTAGGGGTATAACTTTTATTTTTTATCTTTTATTTTTTATTTTTTTATTTTTTTGTTTGACAAACAATTTACAGGGTACCAATACTATAGTGGTATCAGAAATCATTTGTTTAAGCCATTTTGGGCACTGTATGTAGTTTCTAAAGCCTTTCAGGAAATTTTTTGTTGGAAAATTTTTAATTTTGAAAAATACTGAAATAAAATGTTTGTTAAGTATGATTGTGAGTAGAAATTGCAATGTTTTTAATATTTTGTGTAATACTAAAAATATTTTTTAATTTGTTACTTAATATTGAAATTAAAAGATCAAGTCAGATTTATCATATATTGTGCTTTTTTTCTGAGTTATTAAAAAAAGCTTAAAATTCATATATAAATCAAGAAGTAGAATGAAAGAGCTATTTTATATGAAAATTTGGCACAAACATACGATTTATGTATTAAAAATTAAATTTTCATTAAAAACAAAAATTTTTTTAAATTTACAACAAAAAAAAAAAAAAAAAAAAAAAAAAAACAAAGTTTTAGCATTAGCGTCCCTTTTTATAAGAGAATATATTTGTATTGAAGACGATATAGGCTAACTGCACCACACAACCTATTTATTATACAAAATAATCCAATTAGTCAAAATTACAAAAATGCTTAATTAAAAAAAAGTAATAAATAAATCTATTTGGTGCGAAAACTTTTTAACGATCGCGAAAATGTTATATCACATTTCTTAATATTTTTCCAAGACATTTTAAATTTTGATATTCGCAACTATTGTAAAAAGTTATACCCTAATGTACATATTTATAGGCATAGACTTAGTTTAGTTTAGTATACAATTTAAAAATGTCTCACTCATTGCTAATTGGAATTCAAGAAAATTGCAGTGAAATTAAATTATAAAGATACATACATATAATTGTAGTATATAATTTTAAAAACAATTTCAGTTTAATTGTCTTTAACTAAAGTTGACAAAATGTAATGCATTATTAAATTTGTCCTAATGTTTTTAAAGAGTTTCTACTTTAAAAGCAAACTAACAACAAAAAGAGATCATAGTGTAACCGAGCATAAAATTACAAGTCCATAGTAATTTAAAGTGCATGCCAATTTCATGCACAAATTGCATTTAGAGAAATTTTTAAAAAATTTAAATTTGAATGAGATTTTATTTAGTATAGTAAAAAAAAAAATCCGTAAAAAACTAATTATTTTTATTTAATAATCAGCTAAAAACAAAAATTCTGACTAACTAACTGTATAAATGGGACGCAAAAGGGTTAGTTAATTGGAAAAAAATAATTTCCTTCTTTTAATATATTTCAGTTTATTTAAAGAGGTGTATTTAAGGAATTTATTGTTTGTTTTGTTACGATTTGCATGTAAAATTTCACAAGTATTTATTTGCATGTCAGCAATTACAACGATAATTGTCAATACATGTATTTAGTTTTTCGGAAATACCTAAACACTACACGAAATAACTACAAGTACAAAATAAAAATAAATTAAGATTTTAATGATACATTAGTGTTTTTGTTTTTGAATTTTAGTAGAATACATTATTTATTATTTTTTAACGTTTCAATTTTATTAAATATCTCAAATTAAAATTTAACTTTCAAATTAATTTATAAAAAAAAAATGAATTAAATTATAGTTACTAACGTGTTAAATCATCAAATGTTGTACATAGAATTATTTTAAGTGGTGTATGCAAGACGACATGCATTTAAACGAGTATGAATACCCATTAATACACATTGACATCGAAACATGTAGTAATAGTTACATATAATGCGTTATTATTTATTTAATATATTTTATAATACAGGCATAAATGCATACATATAAACTAATACATACATATAAATTTTATTGACTACGCACAGTGGATCCAATAGAGATCAAAACAAAACAAGAGCTTTGTTCCTCTACTTATTTACAATTTTATACGAAGTAGATAGTCTAGAAGTTTTATAAAACTATTATCTTTTCTTCCGTTCTTCAATCCATCCCACTGTGATACATATAAATATATATAGCCTTCTTAACAGACCATTATATGCAGTTAGATATGGTTAAATGAAATTTTACTCGTATATTATTTACGTAAATGCACAAAGGCGTAACTACGATTTACCTATAGATTTATCCGCAAACTAAGGAAATTATTTTAAACAAAATAAAACAGTATAAATGTTTCATCTTTATATATATATATATATATATATATTTATTTATTACAATTACACAGAAACACTACAAATATTAAGCAAATTAAGCATGACCACTATAACTTATTGCATATTTGTACGCACAGGTACATAAGTATGTATTTTATTGTCTTTTAAGAAAATATTTATTTAAGCTTCTGTATTTGAAAACAAGAAACGATCGTTAAATGGTAATACTGGTTATATTGAAAATAATATATCATAGGTTTGCTTACAAAAGGGTATATATTGTGTGTATTTTCACAAGTTTTAAAGAAAGCAAAAAAATATAAGAAATAAATTTATATAAACATATAAAATTGTTAACCTGGCTGAAATTGATTTTAGACTTTAATAAGTTTTTTTAAACAAACGGGTTACAGATCTGAACTCATAATGCAAAATTTTAGCACCATAGGTTTCATTTTATAATCGAGATTGTTGTTCAAAATTCAAAAACTTAGAAAGAGGGCTAAAAATTACAAGACTTTTTCCCATTTTCTACAGTTCTTTATACTTTTTGGTTCCATGCGTTCTTATATAAACTAATCGGACTTTGTGGATAAACCTTCTTTGTTGTTGTGCAGACTTTCAATAGTTACGTACAAGGTAGTAAAGTTTTGATGACATTTTTTTAATTCTTTAAATTTTTTGGGCGGGGTCTGTGAGCCCTTCATCGAAGCACAAATTTTAAAATAGAGATTGATATTTGTTGTAATTATGCGTATTTTGCCCGAAAGTGTGGAAAACAAGAGCGAATATTTTTGATTCAGTTACAGTTTCTGATGAAATAGCATGGATTACTGCGTGAACTTAGTTTTTTGTTATTTTATACAATAAATTCGAAGGAGCTTTAAAATTTTATTTTCATCTAAATTTATTTATTGAATCTTTACAAAATTAAGTGAACTAACAATAAGTATTCAAATCTTAACTCTAAATCTTAATTTATATTAAGTTCAAGCACTGCCGGACGAAAAGCTATATGTTATCAAAGGGTTTAGCTTAGGAGGAGATCTGTTGTTTTCCTTCTTCTCAAACGGTTGTAGCCATCTCTTCTCATTATGTTTCGAGCAAGTGTGTTAGGGTGTACTTTAAGCTTACTCAAATACGATTCTGTGTGTTTTCTTATTTCATCTTTGACAAGAGGAACATTAAGCTCCTTGTGAATGTTTTCATTTTTCACATACCAGGGAGCTGCAGTTATCATCCGTAGTATTTCACTTTGGAATCTTTGAATTTTTTCAACATTTGAAGCTGAGGCCGTTCCCCATAGTTGGATAGCATAGCTTTATAATTGAATTATAGATCAATAGTTTGCAGTCTAGACTTAATTTTGAATTTCTACCAATAAGCCAGTTAATTTGAAGTGATTTTAACTTCATTTGGGTTAATTTTGTAACTATATGTGATTTCAACGTAAGCCGTCGATCTAGATCTACCAAGATATTTTACTTCCGTTTGGGGTATAACCTGAGTATTTATCAGGATTGGGGGGCACGAATCTCTCCGCAATGTGAGGGCAATATGTGTACATTTCTGTTCATTCACTTTTATTCTCCATTATTTCAACCATTTTTCTAAATAGAGCATATGATCTTGCAAGAGTTTAGATGCTTCTTGGGGGTTTTCATGAACGACTAAAATAGCTGTGTCATCTGCAAATGTTGATATATGTGTTCGACTATTAGTTGGCATATCAGAAGTGTATATTAAATATAAAAAGGGACCCAGTATACTGCCCTGGCGTACACCAGCTTTAATGAACTGTGGTGAGCTTGTAAAGTCTCCCTCTTGAAGAACAAACTTTCGATGAGTTAAATAGCTTTCCAGCAGCTTATGCGTATTTGTGGATAAATATTGTTTAATTTTAAATAATAATCCTTAGTGCCATACTTTATCGAAGGCTTGAGAAACGTCAATGAAGGATTAGAATAATATTTCTTTTCTTCAATCGTCTTAGATATAACATTTATAAGTCTGTGAGTTTGTTCTATGATGTTTTTCTCTAAACCCAAAATTGATGTGTTTGAATACAATCGAAACAATTTTCAACTTTTTCGTTAATAGTTTCTCAAACAGCTTTGATATATTAGACAACAGGTTAATATGACCTTCCATTCTGGTGGATAATATTCAAGGCGTAGTATAGCATTAAACATATGAATTGCTATCCGAGGTAACTCCAAAAGCATCTTGTTACTGATTTTGTCAATACCAGGTGCATCTTTGGAGTTTAAATCAACTGCTCTAAAAAGGGGTACAACAGGTGTCCGTTATGTCATCTGATAAATTTGGGGAAAACACGTTCTTTAGATGACTAACAGATTCCCTTTTCGCTATCATTTCTTGCCCAGCCTCCATTTGTATTACGTAGAGAAGAATGTCTACTTGTAAGTGGTCTTTTCAACTTTTTTCGTAGCTCGCCATAATGAGTAATTCGAATACGGGATAGCATCTAGGTTCTTCAAATATTTATTCAGTGATTCAGTTTTTTGATACTCTAGTAGCTTATTAAGGGGCTTTTGGCATTATTTTAGCTTCGATCTGAGTTGAGGGGATCTGTAGAGTTTCCACTCTCTTCCAACTCTTCTTTTTTCAGACAAGAGCCGTGCGACATCCACAGAACAAATTCTATTATATCTGTTTTGTCGGGGGGTTAGGGTAGCATGTTGAGCAGCAAGTTTTATACTTTTTCAAAATTATTGAGAGAGAGAGAGAGATCGATATCTTCTGGAGTTCTCAGCGATATATTTTTCGTGCAATGAGTGCTAATATATTTTCTATATTTAAACCAGTTTATTCTAGTGTTAGATATCGCTGAGATACCAGTGCGGTACACATTTTCTCGGGGGTTCAATATAGTAACAAAAATGGGTGAATGACCTATAAATAATTCTAATGAAAATTTGACATGAATTAAATTAAATTCCCCTGGTAAATTCCTCGTAACAGCCAAATCGATTACATCCGATATTTTATATTTTTTATATTTTGGTTCTCCGCTCGAAATAACATTCAAACCCATTTTAGAAATTGTATTAAACAAAACACGACCTTCAGGGGTTATAATTCGTGATCCCCAGAATGTTATAATTGCCAGTTGCCAGGAAACGGGGTCTTAGTGATTTATATAAATTTTCATATTGATTTTCTAAAATTGAAAACCTGGGGGGTGAATATATCGATGAAATCACTAAGTTTCTGTAACAATCATCAATACAGATTACAATTACAGATACAGATAATCTTCACGAAGATCATACATTAAGTAGTGTTTGATTAAAATTCCATGCTCTATCCCTTGGATCTTTAGCGTCATAAAATGCATATCCATTTATCCTAAATAACCTTCTTGACATCAAATGGGTTTCCGAGACTAACATTATATCTAGATTATGACTTTTGAGAAAATATTCGAGTTCATTTTTGTGTTGGCGAATACCGTTGGCGTTCCAAAAACTTATTTTTAGGCAGTTCATGGTTTGTTTAGCACAGCTTGCAATAACATAGATTGCATTTTAAGCATTTCTTGCATCATATTGCTCATTGAATTTGTAAAATTATTTAACGATTGAACGAGAGAATCGATTGTAGCTTCTAGCCGTGTAAAATTGAGAGCGGGTATTTGCTCTCTTGACTCTGGGTTCATATTGTGATTAAATTTATGATGTTGATAGTCCTCCGGAAGGATTGGTTGTTCTTAAGGTTATTTGAGCACGAGGCTTTGTAGTCAAAGGACTGTTGTAACTGGGGGTAATTGATCTTGCGGGTATTTAATAGTTGAACGGAGGAAATTCTCGATTTCTGGCTTAGTGATTTTTTAACGATTAAGTATACGGGACAACCTCTGTAGTTTGCAGTATGGTTTCCTCCACAATTGCTAATTTTTTTCATTTTAGAGTCATCTTTAGATTTATTTCATTGCGATGAATTGTGTAACTCTCCACAACCAACGCATACGGGTGGCAATCTGCAATAAGCCTCGGTATGACCATATTCTTGACAATTTATACATTGGACTGGGCCCGATCGTTTATGTGGTTCTTCTACAATAATTTTGCGGTATAATAAATATTTTATGTTATATATAGGGTGAGTTTCATTTTTTTTTTTTTTTTAGTTTCATATCACTGGGTTCTAGTTTTGCAAGGAAGAGCGGTTGAGGAATTTTCTCCCGATTTCTAATGTTTATAACATTTTTAATCTTAAAGCCTTTGTCCTCCAGACTTTTTTTTTTTTTTTTGATTTCAACAGGTTCAACAATAGAGTCAATACCCTTTATAACAATCTGTAGACCCTTGATACCTTTCAGTTGTTAAGTATAGAAACTTTTCTTATAGGTTTCGAAATCTGTCACAACCTTACGATAATCGTTTTCATTATTTATCTGTATTTTGGTCTCATGAATTGTACCTCTTTTAATGTGGATCACATAAAGTGAGTTTTCACCAATCAATGAGATCAAATTTCGAACCAAAGTGTTCGATTTAATTTCTCTTAGATAAATAAGTGGTGGTTTGGCTGGCCTAAATGTATCCTTAGATAATTTTGCCAAAGCATTAAAAATAAATTTAATAAACAAATTTTATGCACTTTTTGAAAATTACGCAAAAATTGCACTTTTTGTTTTTTTATTTTTACATAGCATAGTAATAAATATAATTGACCATGAGTTTAAGTCAAATGTCGTTGATAGTTGAAAACGGGATACTTTTGTCAAAACATATTTTGCTATAGATAAAAAAAATTTGCTTGGGTTCAAAAAGGATCGCATTTCTCTGTAATAAACTCTAATAAAATATATTTTCGTATAATATATGAGTAATATAATATATGAACTTCAATATAACAAAAATTTATTAAAATTCACTAGGAAACCTTAGATATGCTGAAACCCTGAAAATCACACACTTTATTTAAATAACTTGGTAGGTTTTGATATTACGCGTAATTTATATATATATATATATATATATATATATATATATATATATATTATACATTAAAATTCATTTGTATAAATATAAAGTGACTCAAATGCATGTAGAAGACCTAAAATCTGTTTGATAATAGCCAATATACAGTAACTTCAAGAATGTCATAACTAAAAAAAGGGATTTTTCAAAAAACGCATTGAAAGTTTTTAAATTACTATTACCTTAATAGAAATATTACTGAAATATCCACTTTTCAAACGACAACCGTAAAGGATATGAACATGATATTATTACAGAAGATAAAACTTGATATATTACATATTTCTACATAATTATTCAAAAATCGCGTTTTTTGAGTTATGACGTCTTTGAAATAAATGTAGAAATATCCCTTAAACGATGAATGTTGATTTTTTTATTCAGATGGAAAATTGAAAAATCTTAAAAAATTTTCTACTTACATGCAAACGACAGGTACATTATGACGAAAAAAAATTTACGAGGCTTTACCAGAAATTTGGGTTCAAAAGAGGGCTCTTTAGTACATCATGAGAACAACATTTTGGTATTTTTTGGAAAAAGTATAACACAATCATACTTATAATATAATATATAATATAATATAATATAATATAATATAATATAATATATAATATAATATAATATAATATAATATAATATAATATAATATAATATAATATAATATAATATAATATAATATAATATAATATAATACAATATAATATAATATAATATATAATATAATATAATATAATATAATATAATATAATATAATATAATATAATATAATATAAT
>OW026524.1:8183742-8344598 GCA_932274085.1 Protocalliphora azurea
AAAATAATAACTTTGTAATTTGAATGTGGTTTTTGATGACATTAGCATTAAGTACAAGAGTTTTTATTTTTCCCATAAATAATTATAGATAATAACTACTCTTGTAATAAAAACAAATTTTGACACACAAACAAATGCAGTTCGTAAACATACATACGTATATACATACGTATTTATGTATGTACTATTAAGAAAATATGTTTAAACCGACTATTTCCCTCGCTACAATTAATTTAAGTTTAAAAATATAAATTAGCCCTTTCTTGTTCTAGAAAGCTGTAATGCAGTTGTAGACAGTCGTTTTATTTCTTATACAACAAAAAATTTAGTTTAGACTGATTAAGTACGCTTAAAAGTAAGGAACTGGAGAATGCAAATCAAATGGAATAAAACTTAAAACTTAAAACTCCAAATGATCATTGCATCATAAATGTGAAATACGACACGAAGCGACGAAAGCGAGAAAATTAAATTACAAGCCTCGAAATTATGTTTTACATAAAAAACATCGTTTGATCTAGCTAAAAGTAATATGTTTTTGGAAGGATGATTGGAAAGAGATATTTTCCAATGATAAGAAGATCAATCTGGATGGTTCTCATTATTGCGGTCGATATTGGCATGATAATAACCAGCATAGTATCGTTATGCCAAAAAGAAATTCTGTTGGAAGAAGCCTTATTTATGGTGAGGGGAGCAGCTTCCCACAAGAATTAACTTAAATGTGTACACCGAACTCCTAGAAAACGTTTTGTTGGTTAGAATATATTTTTCAGCATGATAATGCTGCCATATACATATCAAAGGACAGTAGGGTCTGATTTTCAGAAAAAAATTTCAATTAATGGCCGGTCTGCATTTCAGACTGCAATCCAATGTAAAATTTGTGGGGTATCCTTGCTGCAAAAGTTTTTGAAAAATACGGTAGTTTTCTACGGTTAATTATCTTAGATATACTATTAACAAATACTGAAGTACAAACTACACAAAACTTAGTAGAATTAATGCCGAACTGATTTTTTCAATAATCCATAAGCCATACAAAATACTAATTAATTTACTTGTAATTCTTCAATAATTTTAGCATTATTCAATATGCGTACAAACTAATGTCCCATAATATTTTAGTTTTTTTTTTAAGAGAAAGTGATTAATTAGTTTAGTTTTTTTTTTTGGGAAGTGATTAACTTTAAAGAAATATGTAACACAGTTAAGAAGTCTATTCATTTATGTTTTAATAAACAAATTACCACTGTATCAAGGACCGTAAATATTATGAGCAATATTATAAAAATCACAATTTAATAATTATTTTTCGATTTTTTTTTTATTTTTTTTTTTTTTTTAAATAACGATTATATTTGAATTTTATTTTTTGCTCAAACATTAAAAACTTTTTTTAAATAATTATTATTTTTGTTTTTTATTTTTGATTTGAAAATAACGATTATTTTAAATATTGTGCTTAAGAATCTAAAGATATATGTATTACATCTTAAGGCCGTTAATATCAGTTTTAATGGTGAAAAAAAAATCTGTCTTACTTACCTATTGTCATTTTATAAACGAAAACAATTTTAAATAACAGTTATATTTTGAGCGAAAAGTAATCGGTATATAAAATTAAAACTTATATATAATTGTTAATTATAGATTTTTTTTTTTTTAAATCAAAAATAAAAATTTATGGCATATTTGGGGGATAACAATGATTTTTTTTCAAAAATTTTCGGATAATCCTTATTTTTGGTCCCTGGTATATTTGAAAAAAAAAAGAAAAAAATACCAATTAATATGTGATTAATTATACAAACATTTTAATATATAAAAATATGTATTAGTAACCATTTGTATGGAATTCAATTCTCCCTCCAAAAATCACTTAGTGGTAGTCTAGTAGCCTTTAGTGAAAGTTAAGTTACATAGTCGTGTCAAAAACTGGATAGCACAGCACGATGTGGTGCCAATATTCTGTAAATTGTAGTGGCAACTATTTTTGTGTAGCGTGTAAAAAATTTGGATTGATTATATATGTATTTGTTTTTTGTTTTGCATTTAGCATTAGAGAATTCAGTCTCATTATACATATGACATACACACACATTCCTTCGAACATATACATTTCTACAAACTTTAGCATATAATCATTTTTAACCACAAATTACAAAAAAAAAAAAAAAAAATAAAAATAAAAATTATAATAGCAACATGACTGACTGAATGAATGGCTGCCTGGTTGGCTTATTAGAAACGTAGCAGCAGATGGCAAAATAATAAATTAAGCCTATAGAAACATGAACAAATAAAATTTTTTAAACTTTTAACGAGCATGTAGATACACAAAAGTTTTGCATGTTAATTGAGTATAAACTAATTATTTAAGTTAAAATCCAAACCTAAAAGCTGTACTTTTCCTATTATTGTAATTGTTGACATTTTTTTTTTCTTTTTTTTTTTGTAATTTTAATTTGCATGTCAAGAAAAGACATAGTTTGCATTTATTTATTTTTATTTTATTTATTTTACAAGAACATTTTGGTTGAAAATTTTGGATCCATTAAAGCAATGTTTTACGTTAGTAAATTGTTCGATAAGATAATTGTTAATAGAACTTGTTAATTATGGATTTGATACTTTTAAAATGCAACATCAATTTTAAAAGGAGTTTAGTAGCTCTAAAATATAATTTTCAGAGTATTAAATTTATAAGGATTGATTTAATTTTATTTATAATTATTTATAGAGTTATTTATAGAACAACAAGCAATCTTAATATATTTTTAAAATAAAATTTATTTTTTTAAATACGTAGTTTACGCTAAAAAAAAAGCAACAGAAAATTTTTTGGTTCTGTTTCAATTCTACTATTCCAAAGGTTCTTATCTATAAATAATCAAAAATTTTATTATTTTATTATTATATATAATTTTATTATTATTGTTTTTACAAATACATATGAACTTCTTCATACCGAAAAATCTATATAATTATTATTGGAAATATTTCAAAATAATTAGCATATTTTTGTAAATTTTTCTGTTATTAAATGCTTCTTTATTTTAAAAAGTTTCCAAATAAAAATTGTTTCCTTTCTTTTTTTCACCTTTGTAATATTTTTACTCATTTTGTGTTTTTGTACACCCACGCAAAAATTCCTGGCAAAAACGTCACAATCGAAGAAGGGACAAAATAAAAAAAAGCCACAAAATGTAAATCAGACTTCAGTAAACTTCTTAAGCAGCAATGTACAACCAATGTTAAAGCAGGTAGAATTTAATACTTGTCTAATTTTAGATATATATTTTAAAAAAGTAAATAAATTATTTTTGCTAAAATTAAAAATTCTTTGTTTCAATTTAAATGAAAGGTACCTTTATTTCAATCTCTAAATCTTTCTACTATTATTTAGAATGACATAATTATTGTTTAAAAACACTTTGTACAGAAGTAAATAGTTCTTGAAATCATGAAGATTGCCCATGTCTGTTTTAAAAGTTATTTGCCTAAAAATTCATTTAAAGTTACCAACAAACCAAAGTTACCAATCAACCACTCAACCATCCAACCAGCCAACTTGTGCGACAGGCAGTCAACTCAGTCAGGCAGGCAAACATGCAGCTTGGCTGGCTGGAAGGTTTTTGTCTGCGTAATAATTGTTGTGTCGCTATTATGGATTTTAACACGACCTACGCGCGTTATAATTCTTTTACATGCACGTAAAAACTACAGTCATATCTTTTTGGCATTAATGGATTTTTTTTTTTTTTTTTTTTTGTTATTGTTGTTTGTTTGTAGCAATTGCAATAATGCAATATACATGTGTTCAAAAAAAAAAAGTAAAACTTGGGAATATTATCATCATCAACATTATTGACTTTGAACTTAATAGGTCATTGATCTGTTTTGAATTTTCATTTTTATTATGATTTTGTTTTGGATTTTTTTTTTTTTTAATATTTTTCAGTTTCTATAATATACATGAATATTTATCATAATTAAAAAAATGTTGCACGGTTGTATTTTAAACAAATTATTAAAAATATCTAATTTTCTAGACTCTCAAATATGCTAAATATACAGATTGAGATGTAGTTTCTGAAAATCAAACCTGACTATTTCCTGTTTAAATTTTAGGCAAACAAATAGCAAAAGTTCTGGACAAAAATTCAGGTTTTAATGCAACTTTTGTTTGTGTTTAACAGGGAAATCACAAATATGCAATTGCATGTTTTTCCCTGGACGTTGAACGAAGCCATTGATAAAATAAATATTTATCCGTTTCAGAATAAATAAAGCATTTGGCATCGATTTGTAAGTGCATATTTTTACATATTTTACCCTTAACGGCATATTTTTACACTTAGCGAATTTTAGTGCATATTTATAGCATATTTTATCATTTTTAGAGCATATTTAACCCTTTTAGAGCATAGAACAAATACACAAATATTTAATACTTAAGATTAACTTTAATATATATCATTTTATCGCTGAGAAGCTTCACCTGTAGCAACAAGATTGAAGATTTAGAAATAGATTAATTGATCTTATTTAAGCCATTTTTAATTTGATCTTCATTAAAGCTATTTTTGAATTATAATACAGCTAATATGTCCTAGCTTTTAAACTTGCTCGAGTAGCATCAGTTGATGTTGTAAAAAAAATATATATTCTTTTAATGAAAGCATATGATAATGTGAATAATTTTGAAAATTTATGAACTAATAATAATGTTTAGAATTTGATGGGTAAACAAATAGAACGGCATAGTTGATAAATTTCAGTTTTGCCTTATTTTATGACATTAAAATATAAATAATACACTTTATTTTAATAAAAAACATAACTTTTGTTAAAAAATTACAAATATTTTGTTTGTTTTTTAAGTGCATATTTTCGCATTTTTAGAGCATATTTTCCCTTTTCTTGCCATATATTTAATGCACATAAAACCCCATATATTTAGCATATTTGTGGTTTCACTGGTGACAAATCAAAAATCAATATTTTATATGGAAAAACATCGAAAATTCATACTGGAATTGCGTCCACTTACAAAAACATTTGAAATTACTTATGATTCTTAGTAAATATTGGTAAACTGAACTGATAGTACAAAAGAATTTTAATGAATTATACTAATTGTATAATAAGTCCTTTAGCTCATTGAACTAGTAGAGCCTAACTAAATCACAATTGTTGTACGATTTATTTTGTTAGCAAACCTTCGGCAGAATATTAAATTCAATGAAGTACGGTTATAAAAATTTAAAATATTAGGTTCATTCGTTTAATTTTCCAATAAAACCCAGGAAACTAAGTAATTACCGAGTAAATTTAAGATTTTACTCTCAAAAACTCTTGCAAACAAAAAAGTACGCGAACGAAAAAATTGTTAAATCCATGACTACTAGTTGCAATCAAATAAACACAAAACAATAACAAAAATCAATTAAGTTTTTCCATTTGTTATATTTATGGTTTTTAATACACTTTTAATAATATTTGAATAACATAGACAGTTTTTTAATTTTTGTTTTGAAAATACTCAGTAAACTAACACAAATTATTGCATTTGTATTCAATCCTCTTTATATGTGTTTATCGAAGAATCTAAGAAATTTATGAATAAATTTACAACTAATAAGTAAAAGGGAAGATAAGATAAAAAATTTAATATTATTTCAGCTGTTGAATGAGCGAAATTAATATATATATATATATATATATATATATATATTGTATATATCGAGTGACAGTTTGATTATATATATATATATATATATATATATATGATCACTTTTTTTTGGCAGAAAGGAAAAGAACTAAAATTCAGCATTCAGTGCAGCAGGACACAAAATCTCTCTCTCTCTCTATATATATATATATATATATATATATATATATATATATACATATATATATATATATATATATATATACATATACATATACATATATATACATTTAAAGTTAAATCGCATTGTTTGTATTTCAGTTTTTGTGTTAGTTTTGTTTCTGTTCTGCTTTTAAACTTCTTAAAAAGAGTGTAGGAAAGCAGCAATCGTACATAAAACTTATTAATAACGTAAGCAAGTAAGCATGCAGCTTGCAGGCGGTGTGATGTATTTGAGGTATGTATGACCATCACCAATAACAAACACGCGGCCCGCTTTGTGCTTTTTTGTCTTTGTTTTGTCTGTTTTTTTTTTCTTTTCTTTTGTTTTTTTTTTTTTGGGTATTTTGGTTTTTTCGCGCTTTGACTACCATGCGTTCCCAAAATAAAAAAAAATAAAAAATCAAACAAAGAGTTCAATCAATTTTTCGGTTAATGAGTAAGCATGCTTTTGTAATTAAATATTTAGAGCAAATCAGTTTTATGAAACTGAATATAACGTAATAAATATCTGTATATAAAGAAAATCGAATCAGTTGCATGGATTCAGAAAATCAGGACATGCTATTTTCTGCATATTGACGGGGTGAAACTTCAGGATTATCACATGAAAATTAAAAAAAAAAAACAATTGAAGACCAATACGATCAAGTTTTTCGATAAACTCAAGTTATCGTTTTCGTTAAAATATTCTATAAGTATAGCTGTTACGAAAATGTACGACAAACAGATCAGCTATTTACGAATGTCATAATGGAACTTAAGTTTTACAATAACATGTTTTCCATCCTTGGTAAGCAATTTTTGTTGCACAGAGCTTTGTTTGCTTAAAAATGTATACACTACATCAAGACAATGGAAGATTTGTTTGCAGTGAAATGTGTTACATTGTTTTGCTTCGCGTTTTTTGTTTGAAGGGTCTTTTTGTTAAAGATCTTGTATAATTTAAAGATCTTGTATAATTTAAATGCGAAGATTTAAAATACAACATTTATACACTCCTAGTTAAGGGTTCAAACAAAGAAATAAAATTGGTACGTACTGCTTGTTTAATAAAATACATTTGATTTAACGAAGATCATTAACAAAAATTTGTATTTAATTAAATTAAACTTCAATGATACAACAAATGCTGTTCAGAATTCAATGAAGAAATATGGAAAACAAACTTGAAGAAAATTTCGCCAATTACACACCATACGGTTATAGATTGTTTAAATAATTTTTAGGCATGCTACTTTAATTGTCAATAATATCAACTTTCATTTGGCATAAAAAATAAATAACACTTTTTATATTACAATTAAAACTCAAATTTGTTCTTATGAGAAAAAAAGCTAAAATAAATATGTTTGAAAAATAAGTATAAACATAAATAATACCTAAACACACACAGCCAGCCAACTTTTTTTTAAGTTAATTTCAGTTACGAGGACAAGGGGACATCTTTTTGTTGTATCTCGTCTCGCCTTTCCCTTTCTATATCTCACTCTATTTGCTCTAATTCAATCCTTTGATCAGTGAATAAAAGGGCAACAACAACAACAACATCAACAAAAAATAACATGCACAATAATATGAAAGCAGCATATGTTTCGTCTTTTCTGTTGTTTTTATTGATATTCCTAAAAAATACAATAATTTGACTTTTTGTTGTTGTGCCTTGGGAAACGCACTGACCCCTTCCTTAATATTAAGAATACTCTCAGTCGTACTAACATACACATACATACTTACATATATGCGTATTTATACACAATGACCAGTACTTGGCACAGTAGAAAAAATCTAAAAAATAGCAAAAAATATACAACAAATATGCCACAAAAAAAAATAAAAAATAAAACAAAAAAAGCAATGGCGCCTAAAAAATACAACTTCAGAAGTAGAACCATAACTCTATTTTTGTCACGAAAAGACGTTATTTCCAAGAAAATGATGATTTCACTGATTTAATTTTTTTTTATAATTTTTTAAGAAGCTAAAATATTTTTATTAAAAAATTATATAAACTTCAAAAACAGTGAATAAGAATCATAGAAGAAAACATCATATCAATGATAACCATGGGTTAATTTAATTACATCTGCAATTTTTTTCAGCTCTAAAGACCTTATGACACTAGCTTTTTTCAGTATTTTTCTTAGATTGATGGAAAGGTACAAATATACTGTAATATAAAAATTTACTAAGTGGAAGAGTACAGTTATATTAAAAAAATTAAAAGATAACAAATTATCTATCAAAGTTATATATATCTCAAGTTGTAAAAAAAATGTAAAAATTTTTAATTTAAAATTTACATATCGAGTTCAATTCTTAAAATTGTTGCCCACTCTGGCGGTTCATTGATGAAATCAGCGATTTTAAGCATTTTTTATTTTGGTTTCAGCGCTTTTTACGGAAACGAAGTGGACAATATTGTGTATTTGTTTATTTTTTATTGTTTTGCTCTATTTGTTCCTTTCTATCATTCGATGTCTCATTCTATCAATCCAATATCAATAAAATACAGAAAAGAACATAGTGTCTTACTTACTTTCCCAGTTCTTTTTTTCTCTGTAATTTGAGAAAATTATGTTAAAATCAATTTGCAGTTCAAAAAATTGCAATTTTTTTTTGCAAATTAAAATTTAATTTTTTAATAAAAATATTCTTTATCTGTTAGGAAATAATACATTTTTAATTCTTAAAATTATAATTTTCTTGAAAAGAAATAAAAACTTTTCGTAACAAAAATACAGTTATTTTCATTGCTTTAGAAGTAATTTTTAGTAAAATAAGTGCAAAATATACACTAATTTCTCTTTTTAAAACTATGTCTTTATAATTTTTTATAAAAACATAATTTTAGCTTTGTTAAAAGAATATAAAAATACTTTTTAATTGGAGAAATTGTATTTTTTTTTTTTTTTAGAAATTATTAAAATTTATTTTATCGTTTTTTGAAATTATTGTTAACAACATCCAGAAAAGTGCAAATATTTAGAAGCACTTTCTCGTTTTTTGCTGCAGTAAACACGATGCATATTACTTTTCTTGTTTTGTTTTTGACTTTACGATCCCACTGTATACCTGCACACACATTGATACTTTCATACATAAATATGTGTGATTTCGCGAATAAAGTACCAACATTGTAAATCAATCACTAGCAAAAGTAATCTGTTAAGAAGTAAGCAATGTTTTTGTTGTTAATTTTTAATTTTTTTATTTTTATTTTTTTTATTTATTTATTTATTATTATTTTTTTTTTTGAATTGTTGTCTTTCTGTTCAGTTGAGTTCAGGTCTGTTCTTTAGCTCTTATAGGTGCTGTTGTTGCTGGTGCATGTGCCTCATAATAATAATAATAGCTGCCTGATGTTGAATGAGAGAGTATCATATAAATATCTGTATGTTTCATGCTGTTGCTACCTTCAAAACCTTTTTCGCAGAATTCTTTTGTTGAGTTTGTTTTGGTTTAATTTTTTTTTATTTAAATTTACTTCGATTGTTTTATATTTCATATATGTATATGTACATATAAATGTTTATATATATATATATATATATATATATATATATATATATATATATATATATATTGTGTTTATTACTTTTTCGGCATTGTCTATTGTTATTTAATAAAACAAAGATTGTAGTTACTGATCGCAAAGGATGTACAAAATTTATTCTGTTGTGATGAAAATAATTTAATGATTTTTATAGTTGTTTTTTATATATACGTATGTACATATACATAAATATATAAATACGCATTGTCCATGAAAGGGTGCTGACATTTAAAACTCATCCTTCCGTTCATAACACCCTTAAGCATTTACACATTTCCGTTTCTCAATGAATAGTAACACTGCAAATTTCGGTACATTTAACTAAATAGGTAGTATATCAGTATT
Organism: Protocalliphora azurea; assembly: GCA_932274085.1. Classification (NCBI taxonomy): domain Eukaryota; kingdom Metazoa; phylum Arthropoda; class Insecta; order Diptera; family Calliphoridae; genus Protocalliphora; species Protocalliphora azurea. The sequence continues at coordinate 8,193,540 of OW026524.1, forward strand.
TAAAAAGCCCTTGTCGTATGTACATATATATGTATTTCTTTCATTTAACTAAGCGCCTTGATCATCAGACCTACAAATTAGGTATTTTTACTTTTCAAATATTGAAAAACTATAGTTTAAATACTATCGATTTCTAAATCAAATATTAGAACAAATTGTGCTATATCTCAATACAGAATATCACAAAACAAAAAAGTATTTTCACAAAATAAAAGGCTTTTCTCAATAATAAAAAAAAAAAAAATACATTTCCTTAAATGTTAATTATTTTCGTGAAAAAATTTAACGCGTTAAAATATCGATTTGCTAATTATTAATAAAAAAAAGTATTTACTTTATCAAACTCGTTCAACATAAGAAATTTTACCCATCAAAAACTCTTTATTTTTTAGTTATAGCAACTAATTAATTACTTTGTGAATTACCATGTAATGTGGGGTTATTATTTTCTGTATTATTAATTATTTTATAAATTAAAAATGCAAATTTTTCTAAAGTTCAACACTAGTTAATAAGTTGTTAATAGTATGCTCCAACATTGCTTTCTGGCTTACGAGTTAAATAAACTTTTTGTTGGTGTTATTTTTCAATTGTATACACATTTAAAAATTCTTATAATTATTTCTATACTCTGCAGAAATATTTGTAAGAAGAAGTACTTAGGTATCCTAAAATATGAAACTAAATGAAATATTTTTTTAGGGGAAACTTACCAAAGTCATTAAAAGAATGTTATGATATTAATGGAGCATTTCCACATGCATTATTGCATAGTAACTGCAAGTATGAAAGAGAAATAAAATATTATTACAAATCTTCATAAATTATTGGACTTTATAAAATTCGTACATACATACATACATATATATGTACATACAAACATAAATGCATACATACACAAATAAATAAAAAAAATAAATTCTTTATTCTAACAGAATTTTGAATCGCATAAATATTTTTGTATACATATTTTCATCATCATGTGTAGTATCTACATTTGAAATTATGTTTATGTATATGTTAGTGTTTGTGCTGAGTTCACAAAAATTAACCATCCTATACACACCTTAACAATCTTTAAACATAAACGAGGTGTTAAAAGTATTTAAAATGCGCACAAGAAGCAAAAAAAATGTGTTTCAAAAAATCGACACAAACTAATTATTAATTAGCAACGTGATGTGGTGTACGTTTTGAATTTTATTTATTTTTTAATTTTTATGAAAAAAAAAAAATTTCCAAAAAAATAAAATAAATATATATATATATATATATATATATACGAGTATACATATATGTATGAATCATATTTTACACATCCTGAATTATAAAAATCGTATATTTTCTAAATTTGTAATTCGAATTGAACAAAATTTGGTACAATTTATTGCCTTTTCATTTAGAAAAGAAAAAATAAGTTTTATGGAAATCGGATCAAGGACACGCCTAACTCCCACCATCCAGAATTTTCAAAATCGTCCTTTTTCTAACATTGTAATCCGAATTAAACAAAATTTGGAAGTTTGGATGTTCACTAATCCTTGAAATATAATATTTTTTCAAAGGACCCGCCCACAATTTATCAACATATACCTGAAATTTTGAAATTTGTAGAAGAAAGGAAAATTAATTATTTAATGTAGTAAAATACTATTTTCAACTGAAAAATAATTAATAAGTTTAAATTTTTGTTACACCACTATGATTTTTATATTTAATATTAAAGAAAGGATATAAAATAACCCATATAATTAAACTTTAGAAAATAATACTTTTATATTTTAAATTTTTCGGCATTTACACCTCATACGCGAATATTTCCTCCAATTTTGCTTTAATATTAATAGTATAAAATTTAATTTGTTCACTTCTGCAACTAGTAGCATTCTTTGTAAATGATTTTCATCAAAATGTTCAACATTTTGTGTTACAGTTAGAGTTTTTAACGGTAAATCCCGGGACAGGAAAATTTTCAATCTCATAATTCTGGAAAATCAAGCGGGATTTCCCGCGATTTCTTGTGTATGCCAAATTTTTATATTTTTTATCTTACATGTGGTTACTTTACTATATTTTTTAGTATATAATGTGTTTTTGCATTTTTAATCATTTTATTTGATTTTGTTACGAGTTTAAATATCTTTAAGGAAATATCTAAATATATTTGATAGTTTTAAGTAATATATGGAAAATAAAATAATTCCATTTATGAGAATATTTTAAAAAGAAAAAACTTGACCCCGCAATATGTTGCAAAGGGACTAGCAAGAAGTAAAAATGTACATTTGAAAAGTAAATATATTTTAAACGATTTGAAGAACTAATTTGCAGGCATGAAAAATTCTAAGATAAATCTCACTAAAATGTCTGGAATCCTCAAACAACAGCATATATTTTTAAAGCACCAGTGAAAATGTGGGCCTAAAAGTATCCAAACAACTAACTGTATATGGATTTTTTATGAGATAAATTATAAGACCATACAATTTAAAGGGTGCGATTGTCCAAGAACTGTACATGATGTAAATTAATAGATTAGTAGTCTAGTATAAAAATTGAAGGAACTTAATTAAATTTTTGTATGGGAAAATCATTATTCATATAAATGGGTTATAAACCTGAATAGAGCTTCAGAAATCTGTAAAATTTTTTGTGATCACTTAACAACAAGTTTATTTCATTAAAATTATTAAATATGCAAAATTCTTTGGGCCTCACTTAACAACAGGCTTATTATCGAGGGAAATTTTAGCCACAGGGCAATATGAAAACCAATGTAATGTTTCGACTTTCGGATGAGTTGTTATATAATAAAGAGTGTTCAGTTAATTTTTAAGATTTCAATAGGTCATAAAGAACTGAATTGGTTTAACGTTTTATGATTAATTAATTTATTTAACAATTTCTTATCCGTCATTTAACTTTATTTATCTTATAAATATTTTAAAATTTTTAGTTATTTATTTTCGGCGGGAATTCCCGGAAAAGAAAAACTCTAGTTATAGTACTAGTTGTACTCTGCTTTAACGATTAGCAATTGTAACACTAACAAATTTTTAATAAACAAAATTGTGCAGCTGAAATTAAATTAATATATTAAAATACATTCTTGTAGCAATAATATATCAAAAAACTGGAGGGGTATTTTTTAGTATATTTTTTTATTCACTACTAAAGTTTTAGTTTCTTAAAAAATTTGCTAACGGTACTTCACATTTAATCAATATTTGTAAATCATAACAGTATAGTGTTTTTAATTACAATCTGACCAGATTTTTAGCAGCCATCATGTTACATGCTATCTTAAACGTTGACCCTAACAAGTCAAAAACTAATTGAGATTTTGAACAAATATTTAACATATGATCTAATTGATGTGTTTTTATTAATAAATGTAAAAAAATATTAAAAATTAAATAAAAAAATATTTAAAAAAATATATAAAAAAAAAACAGTGTGTGTGATATCCATTCGTTTGCAGGTTGAAATTGAGTTAAGCCTACCGCTAACTGCCAGATATATATATATATATATATATATATATATATATATTGTTACGAATTTGTACTTGAATTCAAATATAACGGTTTTAACGGCAGGTTTAAAGTTAAATGTTTCTAGACATTTCCGTTTACGTTAACAGCAGTTAACATATCTGTAAAAATTATTAACATAGTTCTAAACATACAACATTGAATAAAAAGCTTTCACCATTGTTTTTAAGTATGGCAACACTAAATGTTTAAGCTGCTAACATTAACATCGAAAGCTCTAGTTTGTCCGTTAAGAACATTGTAGAAAGAAATAGTTTTCAAGAAGCATCTAGCAGGTAATACAGTGTATATAAATTGGCCGTGAGAATACCATTGAGGGAGTCTAATTGGAAGCGACGTTAAGTAAAGACAAATTAACTGTCTTGGCTGTATAATCTTGTACATTATTAAAGTGTGTTGTATAAACTGTGTAATTTAAGTGTGTGTTTATATTAGAACGCAAGTGACTATTTAAACTGTTGTTGTTGTACATTTTTAAATAAAATAAAGAGTCGTTACAACTTTTAAACTACTAAACTGCTGTTATTTGCAATCAAAGTACAAGTTTATTTCAAGGAAATAAACGACCGTTTTTAAAAGGTAAAAACGTAACAATATATATATATATATATATATATATATATATATATACATTGAAATTCAGCAAGATCGGTTCATAAACGGCGGAAATATATCAAAAAACTGATTTTAGATTTTCTGAAGCTTCTATATAAGCTAGGGACTTCGTTTTTGCAAAGAAGATTTTGAAGTTTTTTCTGAATTTTTATGCTGAACAAATGAACAATAGTAAACAAAATATCGGTAAAAACTCATTTTTGACATGTTTAGGCTATGGACTTCGTTTTTCTATAGATACGTCATAAATAAATTTATAAAATTTCGGTTTTTTTGAATCAACCAATTTGGTTTATAAACAAACGAGTTATATGCCATAAACTTTTAATAATATACACACAAACATTTATATTAGCATTGTAATTGCTATTAGTGTTGTTACTTTTTTGTACAAGCAAGCAGTTTAGTTTACAACAGCAATATTACATTGGCTATTAGTGTTGTTGTTGTTTTTTGTGTAAGCAGGCAGTTAAGTTGACAACAGCAGTAATATAATGATTATTTGTATTGCGGTTTTTTGTATATGCAGTCAGTTTTGTTGTATATACATACCAAAAAATATATGTGTATGCTTATAAGTTGTTGTGTTTTTTTTAAGCAAGCGTTGCTTGTAGTATAAACGTATGCATTATTTCTTTAAGTATAAATATCAAAATATTAACGCATACTATTTGTTTTTATTTGTTGGTAATGTGCTGTAGGGTATAAAAGATTCGGCACAGCCGAGTATAGCACTCTAACTTCTATAACGCTCTAACTCGTTTTATTTAATATTGCCTTACATTTATAAAATATTTTTTATGTATTGTCGTTTTTATGTTTATAAATTCAGAAATTAAATCGTGGGTGCGCTGACGATAACTTCCTATGTGCAACTTTCCAAAATATTTTTTATTGAACCACCCGAAAGATATACCGCCCATTTTCAATTTTAATCTATTTTCAAATACAGTATAAACTCAATAATTGCAGGTCCATATCCGGATTATCAAATTATTCAGATTATCGAGGATGTTTTTCTAGTAGGTACTGTTTTTGTTAAGAAACATTAAAATATATTAGCTATTTAATATTTAAAACAGTATTAAAGTTTAAATTTTTCATTTCATATTTAGAATTTTTCGAGTTTTTATTTTATCTAAAAAAAAAAAAAATCAAGTTGTTTGTACTATTTTTACTGAACAAACATAACTGAAAACGAATGAATTCAATTACAATTAAATCTTACATCATAATTCTAATTTAATTTTTTAAGATATACTAAAATGTAAATAAAAAAAAAAAATACTTTTTATATGTATTATAATTACCGAATAATCCAAATTATTGAGTTTATTCTATATTTATACTAGTTTTGAAGTTTTCAAAAGGATAATAATATATAATTTTGTAATTTTATACAATAAGTAAATTGTTTTTTCGCCTTCTTGAAAAGTTGTTTTAAAAACAAATAGGTGTTTCTTCAGCTCGCCGATAAAATTCTATTGTATTCATGACAATTTTCTGAATTAGAAATAATCTCTATACAGGGACTTTAATATTTACATTGAAAATCTGATTTTTTAGGTTCACATGGTTAAAGATACAATACAAATAAAATTCTTTGGCTTGAGGGATCAATGATCGCTTGTAAATAAAAACCCTATATATGTATGTATGTATGTATATATATATATATATATAGATATACCCACATATGTAGCATTTTTTACTCTTTTCTTCCCTACTTTCATCACAACTACCAACTGTTTCACCATTTAAATTCAATTATTTGCTTTAATTGTAAATGAGCGGGTTAAAAAAGAAGTCTAAATTCGAAAAAAACAATGATTTTTTGTCTCAAAAAAAAAGCCAAAAATAAAAAAAAAACAATCCACAAAAACTTACTGTCAACCTTTATGGAGAAAAATTGATTTGATTTTATTGTAGCGGCCCCCTTGTTTAAGTTATTGAAACTTCACAGACAACAACAACTACAATCATACAAAAACAAATATAGAAAACAGGGAGACCAAACAAAAAACGTCATAAATCAGCATAGAAATCAGAAATCAAGACACAATTAAAAGACATAAGATTCTACCGCTAAAAATACACATACCCAGGCAAAAAAAAAATTTGTTTGTATTTTTTTCACGTACACTCTCATACACACATTGCTTTGCCCTAACCCTTACCACTATTAACTATACTAAGTAACCCAATTGGCAAAGCCTTACGAGAAAGTAACCAAATTTTCATATAAAAATAAGATTAACGCAAATTATTGAACGTTGCATGGTCCACTGTATTGTATATAGATGAACCGTGTTTAAATATAATTTGAAGAAGAATGTCAATTTGCCATAAAATGATAACTTTTTGACAGTAAAGTGTCAATTGATCCTACCATAGACGAAAAGTGTTTGATTTAGCCGACCATTCTTTATCGTTTCCTTGACGGCTATATTTGTATCTCTAAATTTAAATGTCATCTAATTTCTAGAAATTGTTCTATTTTACATATAATACCAATCAGCTGTTTTATTCCGTTAGAGAATCGGTGCGTTACAGTCGGCTAATTTACTACATTAGCATAAAAAAGTCTAGAAACTATATCCTTTGTTAATTGGGTTACTTTGTGTGTGAGTATTTGTATTCTTTTGTGCGTTTTTTTTTAATAGCTTACAGTATACCGGTACTCTCTGGTGATGACCACGAATTGGATGATCTGTATTAATACCCTACTCTACCACGGATTTAATATGTTGTTTGTAACGCTTAAACATAATGGTCCTATTATGAATATAAGAAGACGATATATTTACAGAAGCTAAAGCTTGATATAACGCATATTTCTACAATGTTCACCCTTATTCTAGTTGTCGTTGTCGGCAAAAAACGACTCGTCTTGTGTCGTCTGTGGCAAATTGATATTCTCGTTGTCGTTATCAACATCTATCGATAACTGTTGAATTATTTTTGGTATTCTTTAACAAATGTCGATGTCGATATTGCATTGAGACGACTCTTATTTTGTCGTCGTTAAATTTGATGGCTATTAGAAGAGTTTAAAAGAATAAAGTAAAAAAGAAAAACAACAAAAATAAATACATATACAAATAATTAACATTTATTTGAGATATTTATTGAAGATATTTTTAATTATTTCTGCAAAACTGAAAAAGTAAATAAAATTTAATATAAAATATTTATAAAATAAAAATCACTTCCTAAAAATAACATAAGAGAACAACTTTAAAATCATTGAATGGGAATCATAACAACATAACATCATTCCAATCACAAGAGTGTGTTTAATTCTCGCTACGATTGTAGAATGCAATATTTATGTATTGGGAACAAATTGTCACTTTCAATGCATCCGGAGTCCCAGACAAATTTCGGAAACGACTATTCCAATTTGTTAAGCTAAAAATCTAAATGTTGCTATAAATAAGTTTTAGAAAGCTTTTAAATTTTTTTTTTTTATTTTATTTATCTGAAATCCGCTTTTAAAGTTGATATGGCTTGCAGCACATGTTTGAAGCTCATTTCTTGGCTGATATTAGAAACCTGACTGAAACTTTTGCCATATTAAATTTTGTTGCTTTTATTCATTACTTCAATCCAAATCTTAAATAAAAACATTTTATAATTGGAATTTTATATTTGACGACAAAATTTATGTTTAAATTTTCGGCAAAATAAATCATCTGACTCAAAAATTAGAGATGTGTTTTTTTTATTTGTTCAAATTATCGATAAACCGTCGACTTCGTTTTATATCTGTAAGGGAATACCGATATTAGCGTTAATGTCGACACAAAGTGATGTTGACTTAAAAACGACTATTAACTTAAAAATCTCGTTTTTGAGTTATAACGATATAACAAAGATAAATTCTGAAGCAAATAGTCCACAGTTTAACCATAGTTACCGGTCATTAGTTAAAAACTAAGAAATGTAGACGGATACTGATTAATCCACGAAATACACAATGATGTAGGATATTATATGGTCGGTTTTGACCTATAATAACTTTATTACTTGTTTTTTTTTTTTTTAATTTACGTTATTTTAATGATTTTTTTAATGTTCTGAGCTTTTGTTTCTTTTTTTTTCGATGATAATGATAAATTTTTTGTTTTATTTGTAATTTTTGGTTGATCTTTTTTGTTTTTATTTTATTTTTACTTTTTTTTTTTTTTTTGGGTGCGGTACCAATGTTTTCTGCTGCCGCTTTTGATTTAATTTCAATTGTTAAATTGGCAGCAGCGTACCCAAACATACCTTTTTATTTGCATTTCATTTTTTTATATAAATGATGAACTCGTTCATTGTCCATAAGTTTGTTGTATGATTTATTTTATATTTTCTCGTTCAGGTTTAAATACCGTCGTTGAGAAGTCTCATAGACTTCTCAAAATACACATTTTCGACATTGGTGACAAAAAAAAAATCTTTTAAATGGCGCTATTCTTGTTAGGTTGTATTAATAAGGAAACAATCAAATTTCTTTTAATAATGTGTATTTTTACACATCTACATCACATTTTTTCTCTTCTATCCTTTTGTCCATAGAAAGTTACGTACGTATGGAGAGATTTGTGTATTTTATATTTGTATTTGAATGAGATTTTTTTTTTAATTTGTATAACTTTAAAAACTAAATTTAAAATTTGTTAAAAACTGATGATAGAGCCTATTTTTAATGATCTCATGAAAGTTAACTACTTTCTTTTAATAATATCATTTAATATTTTATATACATTTATTCATATATTTGTTGTAAGTAATTACGATCATGCCTGTTACTTCAACATGAATTGAATGTCATGTCATGCAAACCCATCTAACGAGACACAGAGGGGTGAAATTGAGAAAAATTGGGATTAATTGAAAACTGAAAATTAATGTTTTGAAAAAATAATTGATTCTAGGTAAAAATAGATAAAATGAAAAAAAATATTTAATTTGTTTCACTCTAAGTGTAGTGTACCGTCAAAGTCACAGATTTTTTGCAATTTTTCATCGCAATGGTAAAAACTGCAACCGAAACCGAAATTTTTCAAGTTTATATTTGTGTGTTTTATTTTATTTTTTAAAAATGCAGTTTTTTTATAATGGAGTTGTAAAGTACAGGTATTTTGTAACATATTTACGTATTTTTTGTTGATTAAAATCTAAAAAAAACATTTTGCGGATTCTTTGCAATTTGGAAAAAAAAAATATTATCCAAAAAAAAGTTCCATAGCAAAAACTAAATAAAATTAAAGTAATAATAATTTAAAATAAATATTTTATTAGCTTAATTATTTACATTATTTAAGAAGTGAATTATATAGAATTTTAACAGTAGGAAAAGTTTTGTCATGTTAAGTCACTTTAATGCAATTGTGATTTTGCGATATCGTGATAGGGTCATTTATGGACCAATCCTTTTGAAATTTCGCTGTAAGATTAATATTTAAATGTGATTTATGCTTACTAAATATTATATTTATGCGATCATTTACTTAGGAATTATAAACAAAAAAGTAATTCCGAGAGGTTCATGTATACTCATGAAATTTGGTAATATGATTTTTACTTAGACAAAACTCATCTGTGATGAATTTTATTTAAATACGGATATTATACTGAAGATATTTATGAGCATTTGACCTATTTTCGAGAAAATTTTAATATGGGGTGTGAGTGAAATAATGATTAAATTTGAACCAATTTTATTCTGTTACATTATTGGCCCAAAATATACTAAAATACCAAATTTCAAAAAGTTACCTATAAAACTGCGATCAGAAATTATAGTTTTTAATGCACGGACAGATGTTTATGCAAAGAAAAAATCTTATAAATTTAAAAAGTATTTTCTCGATGTACTAATGACCTGATTATAGCAACAAAATTTTAAACAAAGCGCTACATACCTTTCCTGAATTAAGCACCACGTTTAGTGATTCTACCCCACTGTGGGACGGATGGAACTCAGGGATGGGTAATGTACATTATCTGAATGATTTGCAAATTGCAATGTACAAATAAGAGAAGATGGCTACTGTATTGTCATGATAATTAAATTAACAATAAGAAGGGTTTTAAATACTGAGAGCGATTAAATTAATTTCTAAAATAAAGTCTGTTGTCCCGATATGGTGAAGTCAATTTTTGTCCATCGAATTTTAGTAATTTCATTTCAATTTGGCATTTTGCAGCAACTTCTTTCATAAAAAATTTCTTTATCAAACAAGTCAACAAAAATTAAGGACAAAGACATATAAAAGCCAATCAAATTAGAAAAAAAAAAATAATAAAAAATCAAAGAAGTCATATAAAATTTAAAAGGCTTTAGAAATATATATTTTCTAAATAACTTCAATACTAATAAAGGTCAAAAAATGATCAAAAACTAATTCAAAAAGTGAAAAGTACTGAATTGTCCATTACTGCATGAACTTTTTGTTTTTATTTTGTTTGGTATGAAATTAAAAACATTTTCAAATTGCCGGCCAGGTTATTTTCACAAATTATAATTAAAGAAACATTCGTATAAAATGAAAAGAAAAATGAACAAAATAAAACTTAAAGTAACGATTTCCTTAATTATTAGAATTATAGTTTTAATTAACAAAAATTTTTTCTCCGCAAATAAATCTTTTCTTTTTATTTGTTTCGTTTTTTCTTTTTATTTGTATTTTCTGGTATTTAATTGAATGAATGTTTGTGTGTGTGTCTATGTCAATCTATCCAGCCAAACAACCAGACATCATCCATCCATCCATTCATTAACCCTTGTGATGTAAAAGGTAGAAACTTAACAAATTATCAAAATCACAATTACTTTATAATTACACATGATTTTGGTTAATTGTGTTGTTTCCATACATTTCGTAGTGTAAAAAAAATTGGGCTTTGTTCATGTTTTTGTTAAGACTGTGTTTATTTATTTCTTTTTTTTTTTTTTTTTTTTTTTTTATTCTGCTGGTTGGTGTTGTTAATTGGATGATGAAAATGATGAAATGAGCAATTAAACATGATATTTTTTTTTTATTTCGAAATCATTAAATTATTTTTATTTATTTTCATTTTTATTTTTGGTTAAAATCTGTGTGCCTAAAAACACTCAACAAAAATATGTGTAATACATTTAAACTAAGGAAGATTTTGCTGTTATTTTAACAGTTTGAAATTAATAAGTTATAAAAGTTGTTCATTGACAGTCGCCATAAATCGAACCACAAGCCCAGAAATAAAAAATATGTATATCTGGTTTAAAGGTTATCAAACTGCGTAACACCAACATCAACTTATTCTTCAGTAATAGTGTAACCAAAACTACTCGTGCGAAGTTAAGAGTTTTTACCAATTACTATTAAATAAGAATTATTTTCTAAATCAATTTTAAATTTACTTTTGTCCTAATATTATGAAACACTATAAGGAATACATTTATTCACCGAATTGTTACTTTATAAAGGAAAATGATGCAAAGAAAATATTTAATAGGTATGAAAGGTAAAAGTAAAACTATTGAGACACCATTGTATTCAAAATATATATCTTTACAGTCAAAGTTCTTAAAGTCTAACTTTTCGTTTCAAATTCAAATTCAGACCAGTATTAATTTTAAATTAAGTTTTTACTTCAAAATTACCAAGAAATGTAAAAATGTTTGTTCAACTTATTTTATATCAATATTTAGAAAGAAAATTTTAAGTGTTATCCAAAAATGTTGTATTAATTATGTTAATATTAAAATATTGTATTATTATATTATCATAAGCACAAACTCGTGGAAAGAGTTTAAGTTTCACACAATTTTTTCATAAATAAAAAATCAATTATTTTTCTGAGATGAAAATTAAAAAAAATCTTTAAGAAATACATCTAGAAACTTTATCTTTGTTAGTCATTTCTTAATGTGTTATATGCAATAAAGTCTAAAATTTTGACTTTGGCTTGCAATTACTGAACATAGTTTGCTTGTTATTTTGCACAGTTTTCTCTCTTCTCTCGACACAAAATTATAATGGACTTAATTATTTTTGTTGAAGATTTTGTTTTTAAATTATTTAAGAGCATATAATCAAATAGAGGAATAAAAATTAAGTGTTACTTTGGTTGTTTAGAGGTGAATGAGTTAAATAAAAAAAGTGATTTTAATTATGAAAAGCGTCTCAACAACTTCCGCTATTGCCGGCCAGACTCGATCAGTCTACAAACATATGTATATTGAATGACGATGATGATCATCATCATTCTCATCATCAGCAGCAGCCAAAGAAATTACATACACGCACACAGACACAAACATAATTTCTTCACATACTGACTGGGTAGTTTTAATAATTAGTGGTTACTTATTTCAAGACAGATCTCCTCTTTGCTGCAATTGGAGATTCGCCCACAACAATCACACCTCACCTCACATCACATCACCGAATAGGATGTTTTTGGCCATGTAATAGTAGCAAGTGTATGTGAAATATTTAAGTGTTCTCTTATTATTTCTGTATGCTTGTGTGTAAGTATGTGTATGTCTGCATGTTTATTTGTAATTTCCCCTTTAGCCCAAACAAAAATTTTTAAGCAGTTATTATTATCAGTAACGTTTTTTTTTTTTTTTTTTTTTTTTTTTTTTTTGTAGGACAGAAGAGAACTAAATGATGATATCGGTGATGTGGTGGTGGTGGTGGTGGTGGCGGCGGCGTTGCTAAAACAATTATTTAGAAATACACAGTAAGCAAGAGCAACAACAAGATACAGAACGATAATTACTATCAAGAGGAGAAAAAAAACTACAACAATACAACCGCAACATTATTAAGCCTTATGTTGTTCTTCGTACTCACTCGCAACCTTCACTAAACAGAGTTTATAAGGACTTATAATAGGCTCAAACAAGCTAAGATATAATTAACCCTTTAGGAATACAAAAGTTGATCAAAAATATACTAGTATGGATTAAGATTTAAATGTTCAAGAATTAAATATTTAAATCTTTGAATATATATATTTAATTTGAAATTTGCATATTTTCACGACCAAGAGAGTTTTGAAAAACAAATGATGCCTTAAGTTATATTATGTTTACATGAATAATTTACCAAATAAAAAATTATAACTGGACATATTTTATACATAAAAAAATAAAAAAATGCAACAAAATATGGAGACCGCTTTTAGCTTAGAAGCTTAGAAGTTAGGTAAATCTTTCATTAATATTCGTAGAACACTTTCATTATATAATATATGTAGATATAGTATGATTCAATAAATCATTATACTATTGATATGCTTGATGTCTAGAGATGTCAGGTTTGAACAATATTAATATTTTCAATTAAATATTATTCAAATTAACTAAATATGTTCTTCATATTGAAGAATTATTAAATGTTTTAAAGGGTGGTCCGAAGTGCTTTTTGTCATTTTCAAAATGCCATAACTCAAAAACTAATAATATATATATTTTCATAATTCTTTCACAACCTAACTGATATAAGTCCAAATAATATATGTGTAAACTGGTCGGAGTCGTATTTACTAAGTTGCAACAAAAATAGGAAAAAAGGTAAAAAAAAATTTTAGATATTTTGGGTAAAAATTACGGTTTAATTTAAAATGGAGCCAATTATAAATCTTACGTGTACATTTGGGGGAAAGAATTATATATTTTAAATTTGCAATTAATTTAACTATTAAATAGAAAAAAGTAGTTAGTTAAATCTAATTATATATTTGTTTAATTTATTATAGAAGTTTATAGAATTTATTTAGAATTTCTTATATTTTTTCACCGATATTGTTAGGAAATTAAGAGTTGCCAAATATTTTTGCACAAAATTGAACTAAACACGACACATAAGCACGATATCACAATAATATAAATTAGAGTAAATTGTATTTAAAAACTGTATATATTTATATAACAATGAATGATCATCTAAAAAGTTTCTAAATATTGAACATAATTGATCAATAATTTATAAAGTATTGTAAAAGCTGGTGCACAACAGTTATTCTTAGCACTTTAGCCCAAATTTTTGTGTTATTTAGAGCAATTCAGGTCTCTAGATATATTTGGACATAATTTTTTTAAAATTACTTAAGAAGTTAGTATCCTATCTGTTTGTTATTTGCTGGTATGTTACGTATAATTTATATTTATAATATCACCCTAAAATTGTATGATGCTAAAGATTATCAAGTACTCAATTTATTTGGCTATGTCTATGTCTATGTTTTCACTATAACTAAACCATTTTAAAATTTGTACAAACATTTTGAAATTAAAAAGTGAGGTTATGAGACAAAATCGCAACTTATTCTAAAGTGGATAAAAACTAAATATTAATTTTTATTTGGGTCATTTTACAGCATTTCAAAAATGACAAAAAGCACTTCGGAGCACCCTTTAATAACTCTATTTTATTTAATTCAACAAAATTTTGGTTAAATTGAAATGGTTCCGAAAAACTTATAGAAATGCTAAATTCTATATACATTATTTTACACAACTTTTATAGATTTTACATAAATTACGTAACGGTTTTTTAAATAAATTAAAATAAATTAAAATAAAAACAAATACGTATAAGATTACTAGACTTACATATATAATTAATATATATTCCGATTGTGTAAACGTAATCTGGAGTAACATTAATAATTTTTCAAACAGTTTTATTATGGCTTTTTGGTGTTGTTTTATGTATTCGTGAAAGAATAACAATTTTGTAGATAGAGAAGGTTGACGTGATACCACATGTACCACATCTGCACCCAGAGACCGATCTCGGTCCATTGTGAGTCCCTTCATTGAAAGCTGTAGGATATAGAATACAAAAAAACAGAATACAGAAAATAGAAAAATAGGAATACGAAGAGAAGAAGGTTATGAATAAAACAGAATTATATAAGAGGATTAACAATGTTGCCAATCCCCCTAGGGGTGTAACCCTGACCCTTTCTTAGACAGTCGATGTCCATGACGAAACCTATGACGTCTACACGCCCCGAACGTCATTTAGCCCATCGAGGAATTGACTGCCCAGCCACTTCATCCTACGATGCTGCAATCGTGGAAATAGCACATAATGTGCTCAATAGACTCGGTCTCGTCGACGTCTCCACACATTCTACAAAAATCGAAATTGCCAGCATCTCATCTAGACCTCATCTTCCCTATCAAACGGTGACCCGTTATGGCCCCTATCATGATTCTTAAGCTCCTCCTACTCAAGCCCAGAAGTGTGCCTGTGCCTGCCTTGTCGAGTGCCGGCCACTTCGCCCTCGACACCTTACAATCCTAATTCCTTAAGTCTCAGCAGACTCCTTGCTGCCATACCCTTCACAAACTCCTCAATGGGTAAGAGATGAAGTATGACATCCAGAGCCGCTTGTGGTGTACTTCTCATTGCACCTGTAATGCCAATTGAAGCACACCTCTGTGCCTTCGACAAAAGGTTCCTATTTGCCTTACCAAAAACTTAAGTTTGAGAAGTTGTTAGTTAAAAAATTTCTGGCTGCGTTGTCCAGGATTTTGTTCATTAGATTTTTATTATTTAATATATATATATATATATATATATATATATATATATATATATATATTTATTTTATTAGAATTATATAATACAATAAATGATATTATATAAATAAGGAAAAGAGAGTGCGAGCGACAATGGCCTTCGACTCTAATAATGTTATTGATATTTATATAAATATATCTTATTTAATAATTTACATTTTTTAAAAAATAGAAAAATAATCCTTATATTATGATGACTAGGAACGGTGATTTATGAACTAGGTGTAAATGTTCCAAATGTTGATATTTGCTCTGAGTTATATTTTTGACATGTATCTAGGATATGTTGAACAGTGAGTATTATTTAATAATATTGTATATTTGTGATTATATTTCAAAATTAATTTGTTAATCAAATAATCATAATATGAATTAAATCTTAAAAGTAAAACTAGTGCATATATTTTATGTTTAAGGTAGCATGACAATTAATTAACTTTGTCGAAATTTCCTAAATTTTTCATGTTTCATTATATAGTCAAATTGAAGAATTTTGTTCAATTAAATTAAAACTGACAACAAATTTTTTTATTGACTTCTCTTGAAAACCATCCATCTAACTAATAATATTTAGTTTTTTTTTTTTTAATTGAAAATTTATTTTTTGTTATTACAATTTTTTTTTTGTCTTAGTAGTAAATGTTGAAAAGAAAATATACTCATTTTAAAGGGTTAATAAAATAAAATTGGACTTTGTTAACAAAAAACTCAAGATTCATTTTAAAAATTACCTTAAATTACTAAAAAAAAATACCAATTATGTTTTTTTTTTTTTTTTTTTTTGGTTTGTGGTAAGTTATGGAGAGTTCAATAAACACGTCTGCTTTTCTACACATACATACCATTCATTACTTTTTTACAAATTATATAAAAAAAAGTCAAAAGGACTGTTTTGAAATTTTAATTTGATATTGCTTCTACAAAAAAAAAAAAAAAAAAAAAAAGCAACGAATGAAATCAATTATTGTTGATTTATATTAAACTTTTATATAAAAAAAAGTTGAAGAACAAAAAATTGCATATTAAAATCAGAATGGATGATTCCCACAATAATGCATGTGTATTACTTTTTTTCATGCTGTCGGTTGGTCTGAGTAGTTAGTTCGTTGGTCGTCAGTATAAAATTAATACTTATAATGTTTTGTGCTTAAGATAGTTTTAATGCTTCTTTAAGCACAATTCGAAAGGAACCGAAATGTGTGTGCATGTCATGTCCGTCCACGTCTATTCTGTTTGTCTGCCGGTAGATCGGTCGGTCAGCCGGGCTGTTGTCTGACCATAATAATTATCTATATTTATACTCACACGATTTAATAGCATTAATTGGTACATTGTTCACCAATTAAAAAGCAAACATTCCAAATAGGTATACAAAATATTACATAATAGTGACAAAATATTTCTGTAAAATTGCTTTATAAATAATTTCAATACCAATTCTTTGAAATAAATTTAAACAATTTATTTACTTGACAGAACAAACTTAATTTAATTTGAAATAAATGACTTTTTCACATTTACTGGAATCTTCCTTTCTAGAAAATAATAGAACAAAAGTAATTTTATTAAGTAGTTTTAAAAATTAAATATATATATATATATATATATATATATATATATACAATTTTTTGTGTGTAAACTAGGTTTGTCAATTAATATTGAAGTTGATCGAATAAAATTTCGCAATTTTTTTATTAACTACAAGTAAAAAAAAAAAATGAAAAAACTAGTATTTTTAATCAATTTTTGGTTTTATTACATAAGGTTAGATTAGGATAAAAAGGTTGGCGACTTCACGCCTTCATCAATATTGCTAAAATCGTCTCTTTATCGTCTTTTTACAATTTTAAAAATTATTTATTGATTGAGTTCAGTGAGCAAAATATCGTCATACATTTCAGAATCTTCGGTTATTTCCATATTTATTAAAATAATTTTTTACATGAAATAATTTTAACAATAAAGCATTCATATTCCTTTGTTTTACTTTTTGTTTAATATTTTAAAAAACTATTATTCACTGTAAAATTTCCAAAATTTAAGAGTAATGGCAAAATATTTAATGTTGTTATACGTTCCCCGTTTAGTTTTAACTTTAAAACTTTTGATTAAATTATTAGAAATGCTATTATAATTTCCAAATTTGGAATTAAAAAACAAAAAAAAAAAAATAAATATATATATATATATATATATATATATATATATAATACTTTCCAATTCAATTAGAGACGCACTATCATTCTCTAGTTCTTTAATATCTATAGCGAGAGGTTTGAATGTTTTATTCAAGCTGGACAATAGGAAATTTATATATCCTAATGCAATTTTTAATCATTTTCGAAATGGCTTTCCAAATAAACAAACTTTATACACTCACAATTTCAAAAAGGTTTTTGTGTAGAACATAAATATTTAACAAAAATTCGTTAAAAAAAAATTATTTGTCTAATCGATTAATCCTTAAAAATTTATCGAATAATCATTTGTTGTAAATTTAAATATTTTGTTCGCTCGAAAAGAAAAACAAATTTGTTCCTCGAATAATCGAATAATTTCTGCTCGAATGATAACCCTAGCGTAAAGGCAGTGTAATAAAACAAAATTTTGCAGATTTTTTTTTACAAAATTTTTAAAATAAATTTTTTTATTTTTTTATTAAAAAAAAAAAGGAGTGAATGAAACATCAAATACTAAACTATATATATAAATATATAAAGGTATGTTGACAGCATTTACTTAATTGATCATTTTGGTCCAACGAACCGTTCAATACAGCCAATAAGCCTTAACCTTGTCTCCCTTAATTATTTTTAATTTAGTTTCATTACACTTTTGTCTTTTTTTTTTCTTCTTTTCTTTTTGATTTTTTCTTATTTTGTTAACACGTATTCAACTGATTCCAATTAAGTTCAATTATTTGTTCATGTACATGTGTAGTTGGCTGTTAATTTTATATATTTTTGTGTTCATTTGTATTCTTTGTTTCTCCTCTAGCAATAATGAATGTTTGGTATGAAATTTAATTGCGTAAATGTGAGCATAATTTTAATTATTTGTAATTTTCCAATTTTAAATGATGATGTTTTTTTATTATTTTGTTGTTGGTGTTTTATTATTTGCATTCTTTGTTATGCCCTACACGTTTGTAATACATTTAAATAATTATCGAAAACTTCATGAAATAGTGTTCATTTCTGTGTCTGTAAAAGGTCCTTTTACTCTAACCAAATATCTTTGTATGTATTCTAACAAATTCTGCTAAACAAAAATTAAAACTGTTTTTGGGAAAATCCATTAATTAAATTTATTTTTTAATGATCTTTAATAATACTTTAATAAACACAAAAAATAAACATTTTTAATGAACTAACATTAAGTAATGAAAGCTCAATTTTTACCCAATTGATATAAAGTGGTCAAAAAAAAAAAAAAAAAAAAAAAAAAAAAACTTTTTGACATAAGCAATGCTAATATGTTTTTTTTTTTTTTAATGATAGAAATTTCTCAAAATTCTTAAATAAAAAAAAAAAAAAATAAAGTTTATTAGAACATAGAGATTCCGCATAAATTTTAAAATGAATACAAATAAAGGTTTATTTAAAAAGCCATTTATATAATAAGTCCGTTCGTTTACCCAAAAATGTGTACTGTCCAGTAAAAACTTTTACTGGATATGCATTCGCGTATCCAAAGTCCAGTAAAGAAAAAAAAAAAAATAATTGAAAGTGAAACAGAATTTACAAATTTTACTAGTTTTGTTTTTGCTTGAATACCCAGTAAATCATATGCTTGCAAAAAGTAAACTAAACAAACAGTAATCAAATGTAAGCAATGAAAGAAAAATGTTAAAAAAAAAATTGCAATTTTGCATTAAAATTTTATTAAAAGCAAATTAAATATATTTATAACAAGAGGAAAAATGTAGCTGTTATTCCCTAAAGTGCATATATTTTGATTAAATCTGATGATTTTTGTTGTTGCTGTTGTTCTATGCTTATTTGTTTGCAACCAGCTATCATGGTTGTTTTACTAGGTTTAACAAATTCTCCGTTCACGTACTTTTTTGTTTATGAGTTTTCTTGAAAGCATTGGAAAAGTAAAAGAACGGACCTATTGACATTAAAATTGAAGGCAAAAAAAAAAAATATTCGATATCATACTTTATACTTCGACAAATAGAAAAAAAAAAAATCAATTTTTTAATGACACGTAGCTCCACAAATACTCATTTAGATATCTTGTGATTATTATAAGCTAAGCTTTATATTTGTGGCAGAATATTTTGTGTTATTATCCTGGTACACATAATTCCTATTTTTCCAGCACTTTCATCTAAATTTTATTTTAAAATGTCTATATAATACCGATGATCCATTATTCCATCTACAAATACTAAAATACCTACTACAGGCCCTATTACACTACTATTTTACGGTGGGTAATTAATTTCTTTCTTCTAGCTCGGTGTATGGCTTTCGATAGACTAGGATATTCATATTGCATACAAAACTTTTTCGACTTCATTCCATATTCTGTTACAAATTCTAATCTCAATTTTATATCCTTTTTGAGATGTTGTGGCTTCATTATACCAGGCCTGGCTCTAAAATGATGTATTTTTTTAATACCTCTAAATTTCTAGAATGCAGCGCATATTCCCAAGTATTTTTCAGTATCTTTAGCCATGTTCGATGCATTCAGTTTGTAATTTTGTTTCACTTTACGCAATATTTTACGCTCAACCAGCAGCTCTTGTAAACCTTAATGGCCTGTTGATTCAGATTTATTTCTCATTGAATTTTCGTTTTTTTTTATTTAGTTTTTTATTTTTTTTTAATATAGTGGGGTGTTTTTCTTAGTTTTTATACAATTTAATTTTCCGAGTTTCCTTGCTAAAGATGATTAATTATGAAGTTTTTGACTTCAACTGAAGTTTCTTTTTTTTGCTTCCTTTATTTACACAAAATCACAATAAAATGATGTAAAATTATTTAAAACACATGTAATTGTTATGCTAGTTGTAAAACCAACAATAAAAAATCATAATAAAATTAATATAGTTATCGGAAATGGACGAATAAACAAAATATCGAATCCTTTTTTTGCGTTTGAATTCATATACTGTTGAAAAAGTGGCATCGCTCATTAAAGTAAAATAAAAAAATAGAAGGAAACATATATTTCTAATGAATATTTGTCATTTTATTCAAAATAATTCAATAAGTATATAAATTATAATGAAATTATAAGAAATGAAATGCTACGTCGAATACTTATTTTGGCCACTGTAATTTAATATACACACACACACGCATATGATGAACACATATCGGTTCTGTTCTATGCATTATTAAATTGAGTTAAAAAAAATCAGAAATCATAATTTAACATTGTTAATTAAAACTCTTAATTGGCTTTTATTTGCTTATATGTATGTAAATCAGACTTTATCATAGTTACTAAAATCGTACAAAATATACTGATATTCATATGCTTATACATATGTTTGGATGTGTGTATCAGCATTTACTCTGATTACTTACTAAGATTGGCCAATCGTTGATGTTATTTTTTCCATTTATTTATATACATACATACATACATACATACATACATATATATATGTAAATGTACGAATATATTTTTATTTAATTCATTAAGGTTAAAGGAAAAAATATACATACATATGTATATAACTATTTTTTTTTTTTTTTTTTTTTTTTTTTTTGTTAAGTACATAACATGCTACTGTACTTAAATACATACATAAAAAAGTAAATAATATATATTTATATATATAATAAATAAATGTCTATAGATTTACTTTCATATGTGTATGCGAGTGAGCAAAGAAGAAAAACCTAATGAAAAATAAAACAATTCAACCAACCAAAATTCTGAGTAGATTTTTGCTCTTACTACAACGACAAAACAACAACAAGCAACTGCTGGCGGTTAATTAACACCGAATTGAGAAAACAACAGCAACTGTTACTAATAGAAAAGCAACAAGAATCAGCAAAGGAAGAAAACAAATGACAAAACTAAAAACAAAATAAAAATCAGCCAACCAACCATCTAACTAATCGACAAAAAACTCTCACATATTCAACAACCCTCTGTAATGATTACACAACAATTTGCAGTAAAATAAATTGATTGTCAGTCAGTCTATTTCTGTAGAAAGTCACAAGTTATATACACATAATGAAAATTTCCCCTTTTTTCTCTTCATAAATAAACACATGGAAGAAGAGTTGAATCAAGCAACCAACCAACGAACCAACCAACCAACATTTAATTATACTAAGTAACTAACTCATTAAACTAAAACAAATACATACAAATACTACATACATACATATATGTAAGTATATAAGTTACGATTGAATGTATATGTATATGTTTACATACATATAAATATTGTATATGTATATGGAAAAATCATTGAATTTAGTGATGCCAATCTAATAAAGGATATCCCCAGTTGGCAGAGATTTCCATTAAATAAATCTGTAAAGAAAATAAGGTTAGAAAATTCAGATTCATGTAAACAAATTACAACTTCCACATTTTTATAATGGACAAAATTTAATATCCAAGACTTTGTTGACTCCATCTTAAGACTGGATTATACGATATTCTAGGACATTTAACATCTGCAGAAAATTAAATTTTTAGTTATGTGATTGATGTTGAGTTGACATTTTTCGTCACATCAACCACATTCTAAAAAACGAATTAAGTCAGTCTCACAAATTCGTTCCACACAAGTATGATACAGCTGACTAATATTCAAGATTTAAAGTGGAAAAACTTTGTCAAAATGCTACAAAAATTGATTTGCATTTGCTATCACCAGAGCAATCAAAAATAGACTCAAAAAAAAGTATTTTATGTGCAAAAAATGTGCTCATAAAATCTGAAAATATTCACTTAAAATTAAAAATATTCTCTTAAAATATATATATATTTTTTTTAATAAACTTTAAATTGTAAATATAGCATTCACAGTAAAAATAACTTGATTTTTATTAAGTATTGCTAAAATATATTCACTTTTTGCACTTAAAAATATTCAAAGCTAATACATTGTACCAGGAAATTAAAAAATTTCTTCCTATTAATAATATAAACATTATTACATTACAATATTATTAATAATATTATGCTCTTTATTGTAATATATGAAAAAGTATGCTTTTAAGTATAAAATATCAAAAAAAAAAAAAAAAAAAAAAAAAAATATATTTTATACAGGGATTTTCTATGAAAATATTAGAAAATATGCTGCCAAGCCCAAAATATGTAGTTAGGAATGCAAAAATATGCTGTAACAAATAGATTCCAAAATTCATAAAATTGTATTAAACGGATAAATATGATAATTGCATATTTTTGTTGCCCTGTTTATTATAAATGATAGAAATTTGCTGCTTATCTTTGGCGGTCAATTTTTGTGAAGTCTATAATGAAAGTAAGTTTGTTTCATTGAGTTCACCTATTAAACAAGTCATTGTAAAAAAAAAAAAAAACTCAAATACATACACATGTATATATGTTTGAATATTTTAAAAATAAATAAAACAGTTTTGTTTTATATCAATATGTATGTATGTATGTATGTATGTATGTGTGCATGTATGTGTGTATGCATGTGTGTATGTATGTATGTATTTATGCAGGTGTTACATACGTATGTATTTCTGCAAATTTTGGACAATCAGCAGTTTTTTCGGTGACAATTGACCCCTTTTTTGCAATAATTTTCACTAATATCTACCTACCTGTCTCACTACGAACGAGCCTATTGCCACTTGCCATTTTTCTGACCCTTTCTTTGTAACCAGAAAAAGAAGCAACTGATTACGTCTTAGGATATATACAAGTTAAAATGATTAGTTACATAGCTAGTAAAATGACTTTTGGGTTTGAAAATAATAAGCGCAATTACTAGATATGGACTGTTCCCAGAAACTTCTGGGGATTTTCTGTTGTTACCATTTGTTTTATTGATATCGTGATTGGACTGGATCGGGCTGGTAACGGATCCACATAAAGGAAAAAATCTTGTGAAAAATTGCTAAATCAAATTTTTTTCTACCACTTCAATCGAGACATTTTTGGCCTATTCCAAAATAACATCCATTATTATTTATGGCATATTTATTGACCGTAAAAAACAGTTGTGGTCATTTGTTAATTTTATTTTATTTTTTTTTTTTTTTTTTTTTTTTTGTTTTTTCTTACCGTTTTCCCTCTTAAATGTTTCAGCATGTTAAAGTTATATTTGAGTTTTGCTGCTCCTGTTGTTCTTATTCTTGTTGTTATTATTGTCTTTATTATGGCTCTGGTTGTCTCGGTTTCGTGTTTGCTGGTGCGAGGTGCCAAGTAAACAAACAAAACGAAAAAAGGTATTAAAACAACGACAACAATATCAGCAGCAACAGAAAATAAAATAATAAATAAAACATACACACTCACACTCGTACTTGTACAACACACATATGTTACATATATTTTGTATAAAAAATTATCCTTCCTTCCGGTCTACGAACCCTTCCAACAATATAAAAAGTAACATGTACATTGCACATAGACACATTCATATATACATTTATATTTAACGGTATTTACAAAAACTCTTTAATTATCATACAACGTTTATATATTAGTGTTTATTTTAAACTCTTTAGTGGATATCGGTTCTCTTCCAAATGATTTGAGATTTTTTTATTTGTGATTAAACGTTTTTAGCAAAATTTTAATTTTTCAGTACAGATAAGATAGTTCCACAAGGCAAACAGAAATTATTAAAAAATTTTTATAAATAACCTGTCCGAATCCAAAAGTTTACTTATTAATAGTTTTGAATCCATAATATTAAGCTGCTTTGTCAATAAAAGCAGATTAATACATACTTCACTATAAAATTTAATATTTTTACGATTTAAACGTTAAAGCTTTTCGTTTTGAATCATATGCTATTTTTCCAAACTTCATCTATATGGCTATTCTCATACATTGATGTCAGATACAATTTTGAAAAATCCTTACCTTTCAGAAAAAAATCCTTTTTTTCCCTATCTTCCCAAAATTATTTCCCTATATTTTCTCTCAGTCATTTTATAATTACAGGGTTATTTATTCTTGACTTTGAAATAATTATAAAAATCGAATAGAATTAATTTTTCGAATTTAGAAATATTATTTTATAAGAGTGCTATAATCGTACCTTGTGGTGAAAAATAATCTTTATGGTGATATTTTTAATTTGGAATTTTAATAATAAATTAATCTTTAGTATTGATTTTGATGATGACAAAATTATAAGGTGTTTTCCCTATATATCAACGCAAAAAGCATTTCCAAGAATAGAGGAATATTACTGTTAGTGAAAGATAAAAAAAAATATTTTACAATTTTATTATTTTGCAGTTTTTGTGGAAAATTTTAAACTTTTAAAAAATTCCCTACTTTTCGAATAAAATTAAAATTTCCTCCCTTTCCTGCGCTTAAATTTTTCAGCAAAATTGCCCTCAAAAAGGAAAAATTTTCTCCATCTTAGATCACTTCTCTCATATGAACGAAATAATCTCATATTAATTTCATATTATTAATCTTATAATAAATGAATAATTGTCTGTATTCTTACAACACTAGTCAGAATAAGAAAAAAAAAAAAAAAAATACAAGTACAAGTACTCATACTATAATCGCTCTACATGTGAGTTTCGTAATTAATAAAATATTGATTTTTGTTTTCGTTTGGGCCACAACAACAAGCTTAGTGTTTTGTAAAATAATTTAGCCGCTTAAAATGTTATAGTTGTTATAATTTTTTTTTTATTTTTCTCAATATTGTTTGGTTATATTAAATTATTTTGAGTGTGTGTATGTGGCATGGTAACGAGGGACGACTGGCATAAGGCAAATATATATAAAAAATTTAGTTTTATTTTATATTCTTCATTTGGATGTAATTTTAATTATTCCGACTTATATATATAATATTTTGATAAATTAATAAACAAATTTTCAAAAATTATACATTAATTAAATAAATAACATTTCCACAATGATCTGGAAGTCGAATGTCTAACAAAATTCAATAATTCAATGAACTATTGTTGAAAATATTTAGTGTTACTCAAAAATAGGTTTTTTTTTTTTTTTTTTTTTTTTGAAGGTACAAAAATATATACTTAAGAATATATAGAAATAAATATCTCAATCTCAGTCTAGTTGATTCGAAATCGAATTACCTCGACCACTATGTATCTTAAACCACTTGAAAGAAATGAAACAATTTTATTTATTTTAGAAAATTATATTAACAGATATTTTTGATGTTTAAAGGTTTAAGTATCGAATCTTTGATTTTTTAATAAAAAAAAGATTGTTTTTTTATTATAATGTACATACATACATATGTTGCCATACATTATTTTTAAAAATCTTACAATTTCCTTTCAAAAATCTTAATTTTTAAACAAAAATCATTTTTGTTAAAAGCAAAATCTCAACAGATAAAAATAAAAAAAAAAAAAAAAAACAATAACAGTAGAATAAAATTATTTGCATTGATTTTAAGCAGATGTTCCACTTATACCTATTACACTTATTCCTATACTAGGACTTTGATTTTGGGGGTATATCGAAAATTCTAAAAATGATATAATAATCTACTTACCCATATCCACAAACTACACTATGTTACATGCCAAATGCTTTTTCACTGTAGCACAGTGTTATTAATTAAGCAAAAATTACAAAAAAAAAAAATTTAATTTTTTTTTCTGAATAAACATCTTTAAATCTTTCCGGTTTCCGGTTTCGTTAGTAAAGGAGTTAATAACAAAATAAAATATTATACCCTGTATTCAAAAATATAAATATTTGCAAAAATTCTAATAAAGTCAGGGGTAAAAATTGTTAGGATACAGTGACATATTGTTATATTATGGGTCGTTAAAAAACAAATATATATATATATATATATATATATATATATATATATATCATAATGAAACAAATATATGTTTAGATGATTACATTGTATCCAGTGCGATATAATTAGATATAATTAGAGTTTATTTAGTACTAGAAAAAAGAATTTCCGAACCAATAAATAATAAAACTACTTAAATATTTGGAAAATCCAAATTTCAAATTCTTTATGTTTGAAACCACTGCTATTAGAACATGAAACTTAGAAAATCTCACCAATGTTAGATAAATGCATCATGACACAATTTTATAAGACAAGGATTTTCTATTTTCACCTTCAACAATTTTTACACTTAGTTTTATATATTTAAATTAAATATTAAATATTCTTAAAAGCATATCGATTATTTATGGTTTCTTAAAAAGTATTTTGTACTTGTTTGTGAATACGGGTACAAATGAACATTTTATTTGTTAACTAACAGAAATATTTATTAAAGACTATTTTCAATACCTGTTTTAATTTCTATAAGTGTAATATTTTAACAAAAAATTCATCTTCAAACATACGTATAAATATTTGTTAAAATATATATATTTGCGTGTAAATTATATGTAAAAAAGTTTTTTTGTTTAGTTTTCATGCTTTTTGAATAATATTGTATTTTTCCCGAATACCCGGGAATGTCTTAAATAAAATAGATTCCCGCGAGTTGAAAAAGGGAGGTAAATTAAAAACCCTAGTCAGAACATAACTAAATGTTATTGGAGCCAATATATACATACTAATATATATATACCTATGTACATACAAACATACATACATACATACATACATGCATGCATACATACACATGTGGACAATAAAATAGTTGCGAATTTCTTCAAATGAAAAAATTTTACAATTTTATGCTTTAAAATTTTTTACACTTGTATTTATGTTTTATTTATTAGATATAACTATCTAAGGAATAAAAAAATAGTTTTCAGAAGTTTCCTACATTGGAGGTTTTATGAAGAAAATTGCAAAAATTTTAAAATTACAAAATGATTTTCTATTTTTGAAACTAATTACTATAATACAATGCAATAAAAGCATGAAAGGACACAATTATTCTTTTGAATTTCCTTGATTATCCCTAGCGTAGCGGAAACACTCACCCTAAAATCTTTGCTGGGACATTATACCGTTATTATTAAATTAATTATTAAAAATTATGATTTTTCATTACTAACTGAGCGAGAATGCTTCTCAAATTATTGATTTAGATCTATTTAAGGATTTTATTTAAGTAGAATTCATATTATATATCCATATTATATTCCCAGGACCAGATTCCCATCAGACTTGATGAATGATTCAAATCGTTATCCTTTCAAAATCTCTATAAAAGTGAAATATTTTAGATACTCAGATTAGGGTCTCACGATTATTTCCAATAAATCCAAGCACAAAAACTTTATATTTTTCTTTTCATTAAATTGCATCAGACATAACCTAAAGACACATAATACGTGTTATAACCATAACGACTTTTGTTCATATCAGGCGCTGAAGTACGGGAGGAAGGAAATTTTGTTCCTGGGTTTCCAAATTTTGTTAAATTTAAGCTTAAATTTTACGGACCATACGCTTAAAACTGCATTTTTCGATAAAATAAAATTTATCTAAGTACTAGTTTTATCAGTTAATGAAAAATTGTTTTATACTCCAAAAACAGTTTTTTTGGTAAGTTCCTGGATAAATTCTGTTATTGTTTTGTTAATTTTTTCTTATTTGTAGTAGATATAAAAGATTTAAATAAAGTTTAAAAGCTACGTTCTTTTGCTTTTTTCATTCAATTAAATTCAAAATTGACTTCAAATTTAGGTAGCTACGAGGTCTCTAGTGCACTAATTATCATCAGAACGTTCTATTTTACGAAATTTCTCAAAATTTAGAGGGTAATTTTAATTTTTAAAAATTTATCAGTGGTTTACGTTTGACAACTTTGTTGTTTTTCTTACAATTTCTTACTTTTTACAAGTAATGAAAAGTAATGAAGCAAAGCTGTTATAACTGAAATGAAATAAAAACAAAATATTTATTTTATTTTTGTAAAGAAAATATCGATTTCAGTGCGGTTCCCTTTATCAGATTAGTTAAAAATGTTTGCATCAGTAAGTTTCTTATATTAAAGAATATATTTAAATCTATATAAGTAAAATTTATATTCTAAATATCAAAACCTACATAGCTCAACCTTTCGTGTTTTTCAAGTCAGGCATTTTAATCAATTTGATTGAAATACATTTATACATTTGAAATGCTTTAGAGGATAACAATAAAAAAAAAACACACACACCTTAAATTATTAAAATATGTTTAATATTACCTAAAATTTACGAACCATATATTCATAAAAAGGTTTGTTTGTATTTCAAAAACTAAAAAGGAATAATAAAGTAAAATATGAAGTATTTTGATGATGTATATATATTTCAAAACTTATTTATGAACTTATCAACTTAAATTTTTAGTCATTAAAATCCTGTACATTACTCCGAAAAACGGGTTCTATTTTCGAGATTTTTATCTTTTTTTTTAAATTTGATTACAATGTCTATAACCAAAATAGGTAAATCCCCGTCTTTTCGTATATTAACCTTTTCGATTGATTTTGATTTTCAATTTTGTCAGTTTATTAGTGACAGCTGTTGTGTAAATACATCTGTTAATATGGGAAAAGTTCAACATAATTTAAAGCCAACGATTTCTAAAAAATTTCATGTGGAAAGTAATTAGAAGCAAATGGAATTATCAGACACGGAATCAGAGGATTTATACAATAGTGGTCATGAAGAAAACAAAATTAAAGACGATTATATAACATCGATAAACATATGCATGCAATGGGCTTTGGAAAATTATAAGTCGACAACAGCACTATATGAACTACGTGATTCAGCTGTTATTTTAAAAAATAATTTGCCAAAAAAGCAACTCAAAATCTCCAATTTCTTTAAAAATTTTTAAAATGTAAATATATCAATACAAACAATTCTAATTTTAAAAACTACATAAAATTATTCAATAAAATTTTGGGTTCTGTTATCGCGAAAATTCAGTTCAGGTCTAGTTTTTAATTAGTCGCGAAAATTGATATTGCCTTATATATGTATATGTATATGTATATGTATATGTATATGTATATGTATATGTATATGTATATGTATATGTATATGTATATGTATATGTATATGTATATGTATATGTATATGTATATGTATATGTATATGTATATGTATATGTATATGTATATGTATATGTATATGTATATGTATATGTATATGTATATGTATATGTATATGTATATGTATATGTATATGTATATGTATATGTATATGTATATGTATATGTATATGTATATGTATATGTATATGTATATGTATATGTATATGTATATGTATATGTATATGTATATGTATATGTATATGTATATGTATATGTATATGTATATGTATATGTATATGTATATGTATATGTATATGTATATGTATATGTATATGTATATGTATATGTATATGTATATGTATATGTATATGTATATGTATATGTATATGTATATGTATATGTATATGTATATGTATATGTATATGTATATGTATATGTATATGTATATGTATATGTATATGTATATGTATATGTATATGTATATGTATATGTATATGTATATGTATATGTATATGTATATGTATATGTATATGTATATGTATATGTATATGTATATGTATATGTATATGTATATGTATATGTATATGTATATGTATATGTATATGTATATGTATATGTATATGTATATGTATATGTATATGTATATGTATATGTATATGTATATGTATATGTATATGTATATGTATATGTATATGTATATGTATATGTATATGTATATGTATATGTATATGTATATGTATATGTATATGTATATGTATATGTATATGTATATGTATATGTATATGTATATGTATATGTATATGTATATGTATATGTATATGTATATGTATATGTATATGTATATGTATATGTATATGTATATGTATATGTATATGTATATGTATATGTATATGTATATGTATATGTATATGTATATGTATATGTATATGTATATGTATATGTATATGTATATGTATATGTATATGTATATGTATATGTATATGTATATGTATATGTATATGTATATGTATATGTATATGTATATGTATATGTATATGTATATGTATATGTATATGTATATGTATATGTATATGTATATGTATATGTATATGTATATGTATATGTATATGTATATGTATATGTATATGTATATGTATATGTATATGTATATGTATATGTATATGTATATGTATATGTATATGTATATGTATATGTATATGTATATGTATATGTATATGTATATGTATATGTATATGTATATGTATATGTATATGTATATGTATATGTATATGTATATGTATATGTATATGTATATGTATATGTATATGTATATGTATATGTATATGTATATGTATATGTATATGTATATGTATATGTATATGTATATGTATATGTATATGTATATGTATATGTATATGTATATGTATATGTATATGTATATGTATGTATACCTACATACATACATACATACATATACAAATTTATGCAAATGATTCAAAATAATGCAAAACAATATTGAAGAAACATTCATTTGAGATACAGAAAGAAAATAAAATATAAAGCAATTCAACTGCTGTAGAGAATTTACTCAAATTAAAGAACTTCTCTCGGAAATACGTTTTTATGCAGATTCCTTAAAGTTTTCAAAACCGCTTGCCCTCACATCAGCCACACAAAAATAATACACAAAATGTTTGATTTGTATCAAATTAGCGCATAATTTATATAAATTCAAACCGAGATACATTATAGCTGATGTTAACGAGGACGTCGACGCTAACATTAACAACGATAGGCCTTTTACAAAGAAGAAACACACACACACACACATGTACATAATTTATACCACGGATGGAAAACATGGTGCAATTGTACTTTTTTGGTATATTTTTATATCGTTAGTATCGTGGTACTATCACGAATCATTAGATATAATCTAATCTTATTTGTTTTTTATTTAAATAACAAAATCAAAAAAAGCAGTGGTTTTGATGCAGAGTTCCGAAAATTGTGTTAGTAATTTAAAAGCATACAAGCACATTCATTTAAAATGTAATCGGATGACGTAAAAATGCATGTATGTATACCAAGATATTTTTTTACCGAATAGGTTGCCACTTTTTAAGCCTTTCGGAAAATAATATTTATATTGATTCCATTTTTTTGTGATATTTATTCAGTTGTACGCATACATTTGTCAGAGAATCATAGCTTTTTTTTCTCGAAATTTATATAAATTTTCAGTATAAATTTCACAAGTATCTAGTTATAGCTATAGTTGTTTAAAAATTAAGTAGGGATAAGAAATGTTCTAAAAAATCTTTTTATTTAAAAATTGTTAATTTTATTTGAAATGGTTACAAAAATTATCTAACTAATATTAAGGAGCAATACGTTTTATTCGAAGTATTGATAGACATAGATATAAATTTCGAAAAAACGCAGCTAATATTAAGTGGAATTAAATAAAAATTTATAAACAATTTTGGTACATTTTAAAATGAAATATGAACATTGATAGAGCAGTAGATAATGTGGGAAAAGAAAGTCTCACAATTTTACTATTTCTGGTCTAAAATCTCGCAAAAGAGAAATGAACTAATTTCACATTCGTTAGCGAACGTTTCCTACCAAAAGATATAAAATTCAATCACAAGGTCTTTTAAACTCAAAAAAGTTGTTGCTGAAATTTTTAAATTGCTGATCGTATTTATACTAAAATTACCCATCTGGAAATCGTGTAATAACGACAATTTCAGAAGTGATTATTCATTAGGTGTTGAGAAATAACATCGGACATTTTATTGACATTTGATAAAATTTCTTAGAATTTACTAAAAAATTAGTAAGTAATATTTTGACCAAAATGATAAGATGTTTTAATAACCCTAGCAGTACTGTGGAATGACAGATTAATTTTGAAGCTGATAGGAAAAAATGTCATCAGGATCAGTATTTTTTTTTAGGAATTTTAAAAATATATCGGTAACTAACAAGTAAGAAACTTGTACTGACATTTAATAAAATACATACATCACAAGGTCAACGGAAATCATTCAGTTGTTTTAAATGCATTTGTAGACATTTTAAGGAAATGTCATGATTTCGTCAGTATTATTGATAAAATGAAAATATCATAAAGATTTTTGTATAAGACCGGGGGACAATGTTAACAGTGACTCTGACATAAAATAAAGTCATAACGTTTATAATCTATTGAACTTTTATTTTAATTTTTGTAATTAAAAAATTGGTACCCTCAGTCGAAAAAGTACATTTTATTTTTACAAAATAAAATAAGCCATCTTCCATCCCTGATTCAAACTCTCTTGCATGTACACAGCTTGTGTTGTCATCATTGTATTATTTTTCCTTCGCTGTTTCCGCAAAACTAATGCCTCTGCATTAATGAATGAGTTTTTTTTTTTTTCTCATACTCAACAACGTGAAAACGAGTAAAACTCATTTCTAATTTACGAAAAAATAGTTAAAAAAGAGTAAAAGAGAATTTATTCTCCAGCAGCTTATGAATGAGAGACGACAACTACACGAGTACCAAAATCTCAAAAAAGGGGTAAAAAGTGATTTTTTTTATATGAACTTTAAAGGGTGCTTCACATATTTTTGAGACCACTTAAAAATTTTAAAAAGTTCAAGTTTTTAATAATTTTAATTGTGATCTTATTTGCGTATCTTTTTATATGCGAAATTATATTTAATGCCAAGGTATAGCATACACAGTTAAATTCTTAATTTTACTGAATTAATATATTTTTCTAATTATTTTTTGACAAATTTTGTTAATACGAATGGTAAAATATTTACTTTATTAAAAAAAATATTTACTTTCTTTAATTTTTTGCAATATCTTAATAAGAACAACTAAAACTAATGTGTTCAGAGAAAATAAAATAAAACCAAAGTAAAAATAGAAATGAGTGCCCCATAAAAATGTTTAAGCTAAAATCAGTTAAAATGACTGCTCTTCGTTTGTTCTTTTAAATTGGTTCTACTGTATATAATTATCGTAAACAGCAACCACTCATTTACATATACGGTGTGCAGAAAATTTGAATGAGATTTATTTGCCACTCATACCGAGACACGTAACCATCAATGACATGAGCGCAACAGTAACTGCGGCCAACAGTCAGAGTACCAACAAAAAATAAAAAACAGCGGATACAAATCTCCCACCTCTTGCTATATAGTGATTGGACCATTCATTCATTCCCTTAGTAGAGTTACGAGTTTTGTGTTGTATTTCGTATACACTATATGAATATTTTCAAATCTCAAATAATATATTACCAACAGCAACAAAGGTATTATCAGCAACAATATACATTATTAGTCGTATATATATTTATGTATGCATATATGTATGTATGTACGTATGTATGTATATGCGTATATGGTCTAATAATGTATGTATGTAGTTAAACCACTCAACAGTAAACAACGGTGAAGAAGCCTTCCAAAAGGCCTTATTTAATCGATACAAAAACCTTTATCCCTTTATTAATATTACACGAGATGTTCAATTGGAAAACCAGTTTAAATATTTTTATAAAAACCGTAATGGGGGAAACATTTAGACTATCCGGCAATTTAATTGTTCTGCTTGAAGGCCTGCAAAGTAAAGTCCTCTTCATTGTTACCACATAGTACTTCATATTAGAATTAGTATTTGTATGAGAGCTTTTATGTAATTACGTACATTTATAGAATGAGTACTAAATAAAACAACTGTATTTATCAGCGTTGCCGTTTTGGTTATTTGTAGCCAATTTATATTATTTCTTATATTATATTGGTGACTTCTTGTCTTGTCGAAATAATAAGTTCAAATATTTTTGAGACTATATTAGATTAATCTTTTCTTTTTACGATATACATATGGATAAATAAATATATATATATATATATATATATATATATATATATAGAAAAAATCAATAAAATTAAAAAAATTAAAGATGCTGAATGTAAGGTACACGTTCAAACGGTAGTATATAGATACATAAATATGTACATCAGTGTATATTAGGTAAATCTCGCTTTACTACACATATTTAAATGAACGGGTCTGGCATCACCACATGAGATTTAATTAAGGGGAATTTTCGTTATGAAAAACAATAATTTCTGTTGATGAGGTTGGGGAGGAGTACGAGACACAACTGCGACTGGCAACTTTGTATAACAGCATCATCATTATAATCTCACTTTCTTATTGTTGTTGTCCTTTTCCTTTTGTTATGAGAAGAGCGTGACTTTTAATTAACATTGTAACGAAAGCAACTGTGAATGTAGTTGTGATGAAAACATCTACGGCAACGTCGCGTCGAAGTTTTGCCACCATGCACTGCGAAAGCGACAACATTAGCATCACGATGTTTCAATGAATAAATGCTTCTTGCTTAGTAGTAGCAATGAGTGTTTTTTTTTCATAGCCAGTTCATCAGCGCTGGTTGTTAATGTTTAGCTTAATGCATTCTCTTAGTTTTATTTTATATTTATTTACTTTTTTCATTTCGCAGTTTTTTGTATGTATTGAATGAGTGCTTAAAGCATTAGCTCCACCCTTTAAATGTTTTCACATCACAAAATGATGATAATAAATAAATAAAAAAAAAAAATGGTAAAACAGACAAAAATTAATACAACCGCATTGTTAGCTGCAGTAGCAGTTAAAATGTCACCATCTCTCTAAAGCTTTCCGCAAATAATAGTCACCAATTTGTGGGCGTATGTGTGTGAGTGAGTGTTGTTGTTTGTATTACTATTTGTTATTCTTCTTCTCCCCTTAATGGGGTGTGTTTGTTTAACACACAGTTGTGTTGTTGTAATTTTCCAATGTTTTTAATTAGTGCAAAAAGTTCTTCCTCTTTTTTCTCGCACGCTTTTCTCGTAGATTAGTTAATGATTTTAGATTTTTCCATCCAATCAGAGAATCGTATACGTATGTATCTATGTACATATGTGTGTACATACATATATACATACATACGTACGTACATACACACATTCATACACACATACATACATACGTATATATGCATATATACATACATTGTTGGAAAAAAATCTCTCTAAAAAGGACGTAGTAATATTTTCTTAATAATGACGCGTTTTCATGTCTACTTTTGTACAATTTATTTATTTTATTTACGATACATGTACATAAAAATTATATTTTAACTTAATTAACATAGTAACGTGGAAAATTTCGGGAATTGAACCCGTAAACTCCGGGCTGACAAAAACATTACATTAGAACGAAAAATAAAATAAAATTAACAGTTCTGTGGAAACAAGGAAAACCTGCATAATAGAGAATTCAATTTTACTACTTTAAAGCTGAAGTATATTTAAGCTTTTAATGTATTTGGTAAAATGCCCATATGTAATTTTGAAAAAGATACAGACGATAAACACATCCCAAGTCGAAGCAAACACATCCCAAGAAATAGATGTAGCTATGTATTTGTATTTCTAACCAGATCAACGATAAGAAACACGCTACGCTAAAGATGACCGAAAAGATCCGAGTGCGAAAAGTAGTTTCACAGAACGAATGAAATATATATATATATATATATATATATATATATATATATATATATATATATATATATATATATATATATATAAATTCAAAAATAACCAATTTAAATATATAAAAGTTCGATTTTGAATGTTTTAGAATTGAGGATTCGTTAAGTGGACTTTTTCCATTAAAATCCAGGGTTTCCTTAATGAAAATAAGTCTTAAAAAAAATACATGCATTATGAAGTAAAATTTAATGGACGTTTGTATATTTCTCGAGTGCTATGCATCAGACATGTCAAGATCTAAAAATTAATGAAATCTACATCTCAGAATTATTAAAATAATAAAATGATACTAAATTTGAAATAAAAATGATACAAAAGTCTAAAATGTTCAGGTTATTTGTCTTGGCTATTTTATCAAGGCAGTTGCAAAATATTTATTTTTATATTATCACATTAGTGATAATATAGTTTTATAGATTTTTTATATATTATTTAAAGCGATCTTGAAATTGAAATGATACCAAAGCCAGGAAAAAATTTAACTGTACTATCTTTCTATAGATCTATATGCCTACTTCCTTGTTTTTCGAAAGTATTCGAGAAAGTATTCCAATAGAAAATTATGCCATTCTTAAACGATAGAAATATCGTCCCAGTTCACCAGTTTGGTTTGGAAAAACACGGAACCATTGAACAAGTAAATCGTCTAACTAGATTTATATATATATATATATATATATATAGAAATTATGGCATAAAGGTTTAATATATAAAATTAAATGTTTACTACCACCATGGACACACAAATTGCTGGAGTCTTATCTCTCTGGCCGTCTATTTAGAGTAAAGTAAAATGACTTTGTGCCAGAAGAATTTGAGATAAAAGCAGGTGTTTCAAGGAAGTTTTCTTGGACGTATACTCTATTTAATTTACAATTCTGACTTGCCTACATGCGATGTACTGATTATACTATATTTGCTGACGATACAGCAATAATCAGTTCTCATTAAAAACCCACATATAGCATCTAGTGAACTGAATATTTACTTCCGACGTGTGGAGACATGGTTAGAAAACTGGCGAATAC
This sequence comes from Protocalliphora azurea, assembly GCA_932274085.1. NCBI lineage: Eukaryota > Metazoa > Arthropoda > Insecta > Diptera > Calliphoridae > Protocalliphora > Protocalliphora azurea. The sequence continues at coordinate 8,231,079 of OW026524.1, forward strand.
GGGGAAATGAATTAAAAAGTAACCATGTCACGTTCAACCTAAGAAAAGGAAACTGTGCGCCTGTCACACTTAATGGTATAAGTGTACCACAGTCAGATCATACACCTTGGTATTCATTGGATAGGCGACTTACTTGGCGTCGTCATATAAAAATCAAGAGACTTTATATGAAGTTGAAAGCTTCAGATCCTTTACTGTTTAAAAAACAGTTAATCAGGACTAAGCCTTGACAATAAAGTCATCCTGTATAAAACCGTATTAAAACCAATTTGAACTTATGATGTTCAATTATGGGGTACAGCCAGTAATACCTGCATTGATTTTATACAGAGGACCAAAATGAAAAATATATCCGGAAACTTCAAAGCCATCCAAACTCACTCGCTAGGCTCTGTGCTGAAGTCCAAACTTACTCAAGGCCTCGTAGAGCCGACCTACCAACCCCGCCTATTTTAACATCTGACCTCTCCGTAGAGAGTAAATAGCTTTAATCTTGGTTTTTAAGATTTAAGTACTTACTGTGAAGCCTACTAAAGGCACATTCAGTAAATAAATGGAAAGAAAATAAAAGAAGAAAAATGTAGTTGCCACATTTTATTAAGTTGTTTATAAGAATTTAAGAACATACCATAAAATATATACATACATGTTTGCATACATATATAAAACAGGAAAACAAGAATAGTGCGAATGATGAGATTTGTCAGAGAATTAAGGATTTCGATTTTTTTAAAAATCTTTGTGTGTTTTACATTCTACTTAACTAATTAAAAAATTTAATAATAGAAATATTTTTAATTTCTATACCATATTATAATATTAATATTATTTATATATAGTGTAATTTTTTTTTTTTTTTTTTTTGTGTATAAATCTTAGATATATTTTAATAATTTATAGAGCAACACTTTCAGCAATAAAACTTATTGCTACCATTATATTTAAACAACTCGTATTGAGCAAAGCTGACAATTTTAAATATCTTTCTTTAATAATACATATCGCTGCTTTACTTCATGAACATCATAATTCACAAAAAAAAAAAAAAAAACACAATTTTGCAGAAAACTCAAAGTTTTAAATTTAATATTTCTTAATAGAAAAATTAAAGACATATTCGCTTCTCAAGTGGTGGCCATAAAAGCTGTGAACACGATATTTTCACAGAAGCTAAAGCTTATTATAACGCATATTTCCACATAATAATTAACTCAAAAATCTTAGTTTTTGAGCTATGATGTTTTTGAAGTAAATGAGCGATTTATATTTTACAAAAATTTTACGTTAATTAAAAAATAATAACATCGTATCAAGTTTTTAAAAGTATTATTTACGTAATATTGTAAAAATAAAAATTTGGTAATAAATGTAAATATTATAGAGAAATATTAATATTCTTAAACCTCTATATCTATAAAAGAAGTTTCCGATATTTCGAAACTTACATCTGGCAGCCCTAAAAGAAAATTATTGTTTTTTGTAATGATCAACCCTCAATCCTTCATTACAAAATATAAACAAAAAAAAAAATAATAATAATAATAATAATAATAAATGAGAAAAATTCAAGCAAAAGAAAGCGCATGTGTATTCTAAGAAAAATAAACAAATGATAGTCATATATTCATGCATATAAATTCATATGTATATGGAGAATTTATTTATTTTAGTCTATGAATACAATATTATCCTTGCAGACTTGCAATCTTAAAGAAAGTTATTAACTTTTCCGAATAAATTATTAAGGTTTACTTTAAAGTTGTATTCATAATTACTATTTCCTCCGGTATTTAATAGTCAGAACAGTTCAATACTAGTTTTTTTAATAGATTCTTACATAGTGCAAACATTTCATATCCATTTCAATTAACGTTTAAATCAGTTTCTTTTTATTATTAATTATTATCAATAAGTTAGATTTCTTTGTAAATTTTTTTAATAATAAAACACTTTTAATTCAGTATCCTTGCCAACGATCTCATTAGGGTTTATTTAATTATGTGGATTTGTTTGATTTTCCCTCTATGGTATCAACAGAAAAATATTGCCATCTCACTCGCAAAATATTTATTTTCTTTTTAGTTGCGCATTCAAATACAATTTAGATTAATTTGTCTAGTGTTAAGGTAATTTAAAGAAATAAAATACAAATATATATTTTATACAGTGTTTCACTATATAAACAAAATAGGTTTAGTTCACGTTTTATCCTAATATAGATTTTTAGGTTTTTGATTTAAATTACTAGAGTTGTTAAACGAAAGAAAAAAAAATGTTTACTTATTTATGAAAAGTATAAATTTTGAATAAATACCTATACATACCTAGAACTTTTCAATTTATTTTACTGCCTCTCTCTATCTCATAAACACACACATACAATAACATAAATCTATACTCTAATATATTTAATTGTACATACTCTTGCTATAATAAATAATATATTTCTTATATAAACCCCAAACCACACGCCGCCCCCACTGAAGCACCCAAATGCACAAGAAAACAAAACAACATTATTACTCTCTGCTTCATCCTCGTACTCTCAGTTTTAGTAATTCTTAGTATCTCACAGAAAGTTATTATATAGACATAGTACATGTACTTGTTATTACACATGTAAATATGTGTGTATGTGCATACATATTCATATATACATATGTATATACATTAGTACTTCTACATACATATATATATATATCTACAAACATATAATTACCAAAGGATTACATGCAAGGAATAAGAAAGAAAATTATAATTTGGGTGTGTTCTGCATATATATATATATATATATATATATATATATATATATGTACATACTTACATACATACATATGTATGTATATATAATATATTTTTAATTTGTTATTAAAATCTACTTCTTATAATTTTCTGCAAACACACATACATACATGTTAGAATTTCAATAAAGTCTTTAGAACTTCATAGAAATACATATTTATTTCTTCATTATTATTAATTTCTACATGGAATTGTTTCAGGTACGTATTATTAATTGCCCAGATCTTTTTTATAATTTTTTTTATCGTTATTTATCATTTTGAAATTAATGAAACTAATTAATGCAATTATATATATATATATATATATATATATATATATACATATATATATATATATATATATATATATATATAATATTAAATAAATAGATAAATAAATAAATGAGCAAATAAATAAGAAACCAAATAAATAGATAAATTAAATAAATAAATAAGTAAAAAAATAAATAAGTAAATAAATAAAAAATAAATAGATAAATTAAATAAATAAATAATATTTTTCAGTTTTGTCTATTCTTTGTTTTCGAACTTAGACTCCATAAAACTCTGATTGGACAATTCAATCAAAAGTTGTTGGTGAAAATGAATCTTATATCGCTTTGTATATGGATCAATAAATTTTAAAGGATCATATCTCAGAGCTCACATTGTAGAATGGAGGCATCCATATTTGCATTGCATGCATTTTAAAGTTAAGTAAAAACTTCCACTCTACATTTTGTCCATCTTTCTAATTGTTTCATTACTTTTCCACAATTAATTTTACAGTCAAATAACTCTTCTCTACATACATACATATATACATATACATATATATATATTAAATTTACTAAAACCGTAAACCCTGTATGTAAGAGAAAGCTTTACCCACCAATTAGACACAGTTATAGAGTGAGTGCATGAATAAGTGTTTTGTTGATTAAACAGCAACAACACTAGAAACATTAATGGGCTAGTTAAAAAAGCTTCACGATAGACTCAAACATATATATATATATATATATATATATATATATATATATATATACAAACATACATATATATGTATGTATGCTTGTACATCTCGTTGTGCTTTTGTTTGTCTCACAGTGCTGCGTTAATTACACATCTCATTCGTTTTTTTTTCACAGATGTATTTGTTGTTGTTGTTGTTCTGCTGCAAAACAAAAACAATAATTAACCAATGACGTTCAAGCTTAAGAGCCAGTAGCTAAAGTAGAAAAATAAAAGAAAAACAAAAACAGAAACTTTAGCCAATAATTGTTGTTATTTTTATTTTTATTCAACACTTTCGTTGTAATACAATGACAATAGTTATGGTGGTAAATCGAAGAATTGCACAAATAAATAAGTAGACAGTTTAGAGTAAATGAGAGCACAACAAGTAAGATATCTTTTAATAAAAAAATTTTATATTGATAGTAGAAAAAAACATAGTAGAGGTAGGAAAAATAATTCAAACAAAATTTATTTCTTTATAATATTTTTCAGTACCCAGCAAAAAAATAATGAACATGACTCTCTAGAAACGACATCTTATTACATCGAAAGTTGCTTATGCATATTTTCAACTCTTCTAGTTGTTATTTTTTTAACATTGTTATAGTAAATGTCGTATTAAATTACTTCTTTGATCCTTGATTTTTAACATACATATCTTTAAAAATTATTCAGAAAAAAAAAACAAAAAGTTTGAGAAACAGACTAACACAATTATATTTTTAATAAATAAGTTTTCTTTTGCATTATATTAATTTCATTTTCTATATACCTTTATTTTTTATTTATTATTATTATTATTATTATTATTATTATTATTATATATATATATATATATTTTTTTTTTTTTGCTAAATAATTGGTCAAAGTTGTGGATTTAATATTAATAACAAACGTTAAAAACAAATCTGAATCCATTTTCATTACCAAACAAACCTTTGATAAGGCAAATATTTGAGCAAAATTTCATCCCTTGTGGTGGTTTGGCCCGAGCCATATCCTGCTTTCAACAGACAGACAGGTGGACGGATATCGCTAGATCGTCGCTATATATACTTTATGGGGTCTAAGATAATTATTTCGACATGTTACGCACGGAATGGTTAATCCATTTTTGACATTGGAGGGATTAATAACATCCCTCCAATGACACGCTTATGTAAAATTCATTGGTTTTCACCAAGATTTGAAGAATAAAATTTTTTCTGCATTTTTTACATTTTTTGCTGGAAAAATAAGCGCGTGATCCGGTTCATTTATGTTTTAAATGTAATCAAGTGTTCTTGTTCATTTCGGTTTTATTCCAGCTTAAAATATAGATATACCTCACTTCCTTGGAAAAATAATAGAAACAAATTTTATTATACTAATAGTTACCAATTTACCGTATACAAATTAATTAACTTGAAATATATTTTTATATACTATTTGGTAGAACCAGCATCATTTTATATCACCTCAATATATCTTGGACCCATAGAATTCGTAAGATTGTAACAACTTCCTGGAGTATGAAATATCACTCTTTCTGGATCTTTCCTCTGTTAATGCGTATTTTGCGGATCGGAAGTTACCAATCCTCCTCTTTAATCCCGGCTATAGATTATTTAAATGATTTAAGTCGGGTGACTGTATTGGACTCACAGTTATTTTCACTTTGTCCCAGATGTTCTTCCAGGATGTATTGAATAATTATTTTATGTTGTTATGGTACATTTCTTGCAAAAATTCCCGTATTATTGGCATTTTTTATAACAAAGAAAATATTTATATATTGATGTAAATGCAGAAAAATAAGAATTGGGTTAAAGAGAGCTAAGCTATTAGCAAGAAGCCCTCGGGAAGTATCACTATTGTGCAACAGAAATATGAAGAAACGTCTAGAACTTGCCCACACTGAAAAAATCGTTATGGTCCGATTACGGTAAAACCTATGTATGACGTCTTCAAACCGGTTTTATGATTCAAAGTACGAAGAAGATGGTTAAACATGGTCATGGGTCTATAATGTTATTTCGAGAAAAATCGACCACATACGTATTGTAAACGATACCATTAAGTGTCAATGGTGAATCTGCCCCTTACCTGTTCAAATTTAACACTGTGTGTTAATAAAAATTTGATACCAATTGGCATTAAGTTGACACTGGTTTAGTATCGAATTATTAAATACATAATGTAGGTATTTTATTATGTGTATTTGAAATTTGTAAACGAACGGCATCAAAAAACCGATACCGTAAATTGTCAACGTAAACCACAACCGTGGTGGAACGAAGAATTCTCCTATTTTCGGTAGATAAAATTTCAATAGTATTGGTAAATGCGGGACAATAACAAAAAATAGATTTCTCATCACATCCTGTGAGGAACTCGTTCGTTGGAAATAAATTGAAGATAAGCGCAGTTACCTGACATTAACGTTATATATCTATGGCGAGCATTAGTGTTGACCAATATTGTTTTTTGTGAGCTATATTTAAACATACCTAAAATTATGAAAAGCTTTTTTTTTGTGGGCTGTAATTTATGATTTTTGGAAGATTTTTGTTTTGAATAGATGGGAACCATGTCAAACAACTCATCAAAATAATTTAGTTATTTGCTGCCAGGTGTTATTTTCAATGTATAGGTTTTCACCGTTCAACTTTTTAGAGTGGACTTTTAGACAATTAAATGCGAATAAAGTAAAGTTTTCAGATCCTTAAATCGAATAGCGTACGAAGAACCATTAGCTTTCTCTATATGCTAACGATTCTACTAACCCTGATTAAGTAAACATTTATTTAACTTTTTTCTTAAAAAAAATTTCAATGTGACTTTCATTGGCTATTCGAAAGTGTTTTCACAATCCATTTTGTTTAATTTACATACGATATTCCGAAAGCCTTCCTTTAAATTTGGTGATCTTTTATATTGAGAACAGAACGCTATATATCTCTAAAGTTTGAAATATTTAAAATATTTTTTTTTTTTTTTTTTACACAACAAATTTTTAAAATATTCTTCTCTTTAATGAATTACTTAATTTCCATTAAATTTCCTAGCAAATTGTTCAAAATGGGCGTTAAGAGCCCACTACAAACATTAAGAGTCAATGAATTAATGGGTTTGGCTTTAATCACATAGTCAACATCACGAAAACAACTGCTAAATGGTCAATGACAAAAGTTAAGTATATGTCCATTATTCGAAATAAAGAGAGGAAAAGTAAGTCTGTGTTTGAGCGAGCAACAACCCCAAATTATTGCATTTTGACTTTGTTTTGTTTTTATTTCTGTTTTCTGATTTTTAAAGTGGCCAAATGAATGAATAAATGAATGAATGAATGAAGAAAGAAAGGTTTGAATTGAAAGACATTAACAATAGCATAGCCACCAACAACCACCTTCAACATCACACCCTTACAAGCCTATTCATATATACATATGTACATACTTATAGAAGTACATAATGTACAAATCTAATGTAATATATATATATATATATATATATATATATATATATATATTTATATATATATATATATATATATATATATATATATTTACGTTTATTTGGTATCTCATCATCATCATCATTAACTACTGTTGATGCTGTCGTTTGTGGCTGGTTAAATTTGGCCAATTAACCAACCACAAACAGAAATTAAAAGAGTACTTGTTGTTGTAACAAGTCGTTAATTATTCAGATCTACCAGTTACATTCTGCCTTTATCAGTTCTTTTCATATACATACATAAAAGAGTTCCTAAAAATATATCAAAAAGAAACCTGTCAACACTGGTTATAGCTTCTGTTGCTTCTTTAAGTTTTTTTGTCTGAGTATTGTAAATTATGATTTGACTACTCAATGATTTTTTCGGATACTCGACTCTTTTCAATTCTTTTTTATAAATTATATGGGCATTTACAATCTTAAAATTTTTGTTACTGTAATTTTGTAGAATATTCTACTACACTAAAAAGTATTTTAAGCAAACTGCATTCACATTATTGAATTCTTCTCTCGAGGAACATTGAAAGTTTCTCCCGATAACATTAAAAATATAATTTTAAAAGTATTTAGTAGTTTTATTAGGATATCGCAACTGTTCGATTTCTCATTGTTCGAATAAAACGAATAATTCGAAAAAGAAATTTTAGTTGTAAAATTATTTCAATTATTCAAATAATTTAAAATATAAAATAAAAATATAAAATTTATATATATATATATATATATATATATATATATATATATATATATTGCGTCAGAAGCAAAACTAAAAAATAAAATCAACAAAAATAAAATCAATAATTTTAAAAGAAAAAAAAAACAATTTGACATGAGCGATGGTAATTTATTTTTTTTTTTTTTTTTTTTTTTTTTTAATAAATTTTTCTCAGAAATTTTAAATAAAAAAGCCTTAAATTTTATTAGAGCAAATAAAAGTTATTTTAAAACGCCATTTATATAATGATATTAAAATTCAAGGCAAAAAAAAGTATTCGACATCATACTCCATTCTTCGAAAATTAAATTTTCTATTAACACGTAGCTTTTTATTTCCACTTTATTTCACAAGGATTTTGTTATATTCATGATAAATTTTGTTTAATTGCAATTAAAATATCAATTTAATAACATTTTTATTCGTGAAATTTAGACATTTATATTTCTTTTTAATAAAAACTACGCAAGTGTTCATTTAGATTGATATCGTGTGATTATAATGCGGTTTTTACTATTTTAGTGCAGTTATAAAGAAAGCTAAGATTTATATTCGCAACAGCAAGCTATTATCCTGGTAAAAATAAATCGATCGGAAATTCCTAATTTCTCAGCACTTTCATGTAAATTTTATTTTAAAATATCAATATAATACCAATCATCCATTATTCCATCTATAAATACTAAAATATCCACTCCAGACCCTGTCACATACCCATAAAAATAACAATTCAACCACCGTACTTTACGGTAGCTATCTAATTTTCTCTCTTTCGATAGACTATGACGTTCATATTGTATGCAAAGTGATTTTGCTTGATCCCAATTGCAAAAATTTCATCCATTCAGAACTTTTTCGACTTCTTGCCATATCCTTTTACAAATTCTAATCTCAATTTTATATCCTGTTTGAAATGATGTGGCTTCTTTATACCAGACCAGGCTCTTAGCTTTTTAATTTTAAAGTTTTCGGTTTCAAGTGAAGTTTCTTTTTTTGCATTCTTTTTTTACACAAAATCACAATTAAATGATGTAAAATTATTTAAAATATATGTAATTGTTGTACTAGTTGTAAAACCAAAACAAAAAAAAAACGAATACTTTTTTTGAATTCATACACTGTTGAAAAAATGGCAGCGCTCATTAAAGTTCTGTGCAGTTGGGAGCAAATATTACTCAAAATAAAAAGAAAAATAAATTTCAAATAAATATTTTTTCATTTTATTCGAAATAATTCAATAAGCAAATGTATAAATTATAATGAAATTATAAGAAATAAAGAGGTATGTCGAATACTTACTTTGGCCATTGTAGGTATATTGAAGTAAGTTACTTAAAATAATTTAATAATAATAATAATAATAACAATATGATTTAAATGGCTTGATTTAAACCGATTTCGCTTTTTACATAGGATTTAATTTTTTATAGGATTTAATTTTGAAAAATATATTTTTTTACACTTTTAATTGTTGCATTCAGTTCCGACAATTAATTTTTCACAGTTTTTCTGCCGAACACTCTTCCAAATATATCATTTCCAAACTTTTTAGTTTCGGTTTTGGAAAATTTGAGACCATGTTAGATATAGATGTCCATCGATATTTAACATGATGTGTTAGTGATTTACATACGTCATACGCATCAACAACATCACTTAAAAAACATTGCAGTTTCTGCGATGATTCCAAAATCTAGATTATTTTTTTTTTTTTTTTTTTTTAGAAGCAGTTTATTTTATTTTTAATTTTTCAAGTTCGAGTACTGATTTGCTTTTAGAATTATAACTTCTTCCTCTAAAATTATCAATATAATTTCATATTTAATTGTTTAAAATAAAAAATAAAAATAAAATATAAATATGCCTATTTATTTATGTACATATTTAAAAATGTTTTTAAAATAACTATAATATTAAGAAAGAAAATTATTAATTTTGTTTCAATAATCGACATCAAATTATTCATTATTCGAAAAATCGCATTTTTAAATTCTTCGATCAATTAATTATTTGTATTAAATAGTTCGAATTATTCGAACGAACATTATTCGAGTGAATACTCTAGCAGTTATTAATCGGTACTTATGTAGTAACCAACAAAATAGCTAGTATTGGGTACTGAGTAACCAAAAACTCAATAATTCTACACACTACTTTACAAGGATCGGTCCACTGATCATAGCTTCAATACAAGATCCTCCTCTCAAAAAAAACTTTACTTTTTGAGCCATAAATGTATTGAAAAGATAACTTTTTCTGCCCAAAAATTGAGGTTTTTCTTGATCAAAATATCCTTGGAAATGTTGCTTGAACTTTCCAAATTAGCGGCATTATTACTTAGCAATTTGATTTGAAAAATGGTAAAAGTGTTGTATTTAAATAAACACAGTGTGTTTCCACCAAATTAATCAGTGTTAAAAAAAGACCTAACAATTGAGAGTATATCTGTATCGCTTTCTGTATAGACATTTTATAGACAGCCCACAAAAAATTCTAACAAGTTTAACTCGCAGTCCTAAGTGGGAAATTTGACATTGTTAGGTCGCCTGACAATGAAACTACTGAACGTTATGTGCAAAAAAAAAAACTGTTTGATGGACTGTATGTCATGGTGCACCATTCTGCTAAATATTAAGTTCATCCAAATTTATGTATGATACACTACCACTACAAAATGAATACCAAGCTGTCACTCTCTGCGAATGTATTGGCTTCTCGATAATAACGTGTGTTGAATTACTGAGATCATCGATAGTAGTCGATATTTCCGAATTGACTGACACACTCTTGACTACAGCAGCCACAATAGTCGGTTCGTAACGGAGGTAAAAATTTTGTTAAAAAATACTCATAATGCGCAGCAATTATTCTATTACGCTTAATTTTTGTTTAAAATTACATTTCTTAAGAATAAAATGTAAAGGGGTTTATTACATTGGGCAAAATTACAAGCTCAAAAATTACTATTTACAGAAGTTTTTTTTATTAATAAAATTATTTTCAGCTGTTAGTGGCAATTACACCCCATTTCGAGGTTTCGAATTCGCTCTCGAGAATTACAAAAAAATAGCCACTTCTAATTTTAACAAAATATTAAATTTATATTAGTTGGTTGGTTTTTCAGCTTTTCATTTACAGTTCAAAAATCTCTTTCTTTCAAATTTTTAAGGATATATATATATATATATATAAATTCAAGAGGACACAAATATGCCATTTCCATCTAATTGACAAATTAAATTTACATTTTAGGGGACATTCATTTCTCTTTTCAGTTTTTTTAACTTAGTTGCACAATGTTGTAATAAATATAAATGATTTTTAATATAATTATGTTATGTTTAGGTACAAATCGTTCCAAAATAATTTTAATTACGAATTGTACCTTTTTCAAAATTTAAATGGGTCGGCACTTACCTTTTGGTTAAAGCTTTTTCATATTTTTTGAGCAAAATTCAGTCACAGTTGGATTTTTTATTAGTATTTTTAAAAGATTATGTTTGTTTATTATTTGTAGCAAAATATGTTGTTTTTGTTATAATTTTTAACGAACATTTTTTGTTGTGTTTTTTAAGCAGATATTTATTTTACGATGAGACTTTAATATTTTTGATTGCTATTTCTTATTGCAAATTATTGAATTTAAGATTAAAAAAAAGTTATACGATTTATTTATTTACATGTTAAATTGTTTTCATTAATTACAAAGTAAATTATTTTTGTTTTTTTGTTGTTTTCCTTTTATTTGTTAAATTTTATTTAAAATTTTAATTATTTTTTTTGTTTAGGTTGTTATTTTATTACTAGTATTATTTTTTAAATTTATAGGAACTTTAGAAATTTTCTGTTTTATTTTATTTTCAAAATATTTTATTATTTTTTTTTTTTTTTTTGTATTTATATATAAATATTTTTTTAAATAACTTTAATTATTTTATTATGATTTGTATTTATTTCAACTGTAAGAAGCAAAAATAAAATTATATTTCACAAAAAATAAATAAATAAATAAAGACTAAACAAATTAATTACATTCATTATGTACAAAGCACTGGCACGACAGTTTTTCTTTAATCCACATTTTCCAGCTTTCGTTATGATTTTTTCTTCATCAAAACGGCGACATAGCCGAAAAAATACACATTGTTAACAATAAAATTAAATTTTAGCTACCTACTTTAGTTATATTATTGTTGTTTTATTATTGTTTTTGTACAGCTATAAGATTTTTAATTTTTTTTTTTTTAATAAATAATGAAACGAGTACACGCATTGCGCGGTTTACGCTAATGACAGTATTACAAAATCTATACATATATACGATAAAAAAAAAGAAACATACACAGCATGTACACTCACATCCTACACGCCAATCATAAAAAACATCAAAGAAGAAACGACAAAAAATAGAAAAACAAACAAATGAGCAGAAAAAAATCGCGACTGCAAACACCTTTTTTATACATATGATATGTTTTTGTTGCTATTTTCACACACACACACATGCACACAAATAAAAAAAACACTAATTCAACTCTTTACCACAGCAGTTTTTTTTAACGGCAGCTAAATGAGTGAATTATAAACATCCGCAGCAGCAGATAAAGAAATAGCAGCAGCTTCATAAGCTGGTTAAATATTGCACACACACATAATCGTTTATAAACACATGTGTTCTTTTAATGTTGAGAGTGAGAGAGTGTAGATTATTAGAGAGACGAGTGCAAAAAGAAGAGATCATTATTTTTTAAATACCTTTGTTATATTAATTTTTGCACTGTTTTTTTTGTTTTTATTAAGGTTACCAGATTTACTCTAGTCATATCTCCAAATTTACAAGCATTTGCATTATTCCTAAAAATCCTTATTATTGCAATATAAAATCATAACATCATTTGTCATTAAAAATAAAAAATAAGAAAAAGCATCTTCTTTATAATAATGTGGAATATTACAAACGTTCAATAGAATCACGATCAAGATATAAACATGTGTACTTTTTATAACCAATTAAACCAAATTTTTTTACCCCTTAATGTAAAAATTAAGACTATAGTATATGAACCAAAACCAAAATTGTAAATAATTGAAAATCCAAATAAATAAAAAAAAGAAAAAACTTACATTTGCACATCAACTAAAAAAAAAAAAAAATTGTTGAAATTGCAAAAAGTGTTTTTAAACTGATATAAAATCAAAAACAATACTACCAGGTACTACAAGAAAAGTCAAGTGATTTAAGTAAATCAAAATTATAATTAAGGAACTCAGGTTTAAAATAATTGGTAACTTTTATAAAGAGAATATAATTTTAAAAAGTATAAAGTTGCGCCAATAAATAAAAAATTAAAAGTGATTAAAATGAAAAGAAAAATTATTAAAATATTAATAAACTAAAAGTTTTACGATATGATTCAGTGTTACACATTCAACAGTTTATAGCATTTTAACATATTGTAACGCAAAAATATATTATTAATTTTATTATAATAAAACTCTGTTTAAATTATAAAATTAATTAGTATTTATTAAGATTACAAAAAATCGAGCTCTTATTTTTATAGTATTTTAATGCGATGTAAATAATTAAAAAAATGTATAAAAAAACATATATTTTAGATTTATAAATTTTAACTGTTATTTTAATCTAGCACATGACAAACATAATCTAATAAGAAAACATAAAAATAAAAAACACCATTCCAACTATAAAAAATTATAAAAATATAGCAATTAGCAAACATATTCCTCAAATAATTTGGAAAATTTTTAATTTATTACAAAAAAATACACATTTCTTATTAATATCATAAAGTACTATTTGCTATGGTAGTACCTTTTTCATTAAAAACCAATGTATCCAAATCAAAAACATAATCAAATACCAGGGATGGAAAATAAAGTATAACGTAATATTTTTTCCTCAAAAGTTTTAGTAAACAATAAAAAATAATAATTATATTGAAAGAATTTTAAGAAAATTAAAAACAAGGTTATTTAAGTCATTATTCCTTAAAATAATATTGCGCAATAAATACAATTAATCTTCTTTTCATATTATGATATATTTAATATGTTATTCCTTAAAAAGTGTATATAAATTTTCTTATAAGAAAATATGGTAATTAAAAGAAAAAAATCTGAAAAGCACTTAATGCATAACAATAATGAATTTGCCAACCCTGTTATAAATATTTTTCACTCTATGTTACACTCACTCTCGTGTATTTAAAACATTCATTCTATTGTGGAGGTGAATTAACAATTTTGACTCATTTCCTCTTAAACAATGCTCTCTTTCTTTATTACACTCAAAATAGGCTATGAAATCTTAAAAAAAGAAAAAAATACTCATTAAAAAATACACCATCATTAAGCTAATACATTCCACTCTTTAAAAGAGCGTGTCTATTATTTCTGCTGCTGCTGTGTTGCTGTTATTTCTTATTGATAACTAAAATTTTGTTATTGTTGTATGCATATTATGCAGTAATTACTACCACTACTACTGCTATCATCGGCACACTCAAAAACCTACACATGCTCACTGTCCACACGAAGTGATTTGATGAAGTAACTAAGTAGTAAGTTTTTTTTCAAATTATTGCCACCGGCCGACGGAAATTAAGCAAAATTTTTAATTATTCTAGATTATAGTAATTTTACAATTTTAACTATAATTTATGAAATATTGATTCAGAAAACTATTATTAGTAGATTAAAAACGGTAAAATGTTTCGAGCGCAAGACCACCAAAAATAATTTGCAAAATTGTTGCGAATTTATAAAATGTTTACTTTTTTTTACCATATTAAACTATAAATATTTGTTACATTAAGCTGGCATAAGTTGTAAAAGTGAGAAGTTGTAAAAAAGTGTGACTTTAAAATTGTTGAACAATTTAGAATTTCTTTACAGAATTCAATCAAAATTGATGTTATGCTAAATCCGGAAACTTAATATGCTAAAAAACTTCCGATAATATATAATATAAAATTTAAAAATTAAAAAAATTGCATAAAAAAATTATATTTCTCAAAAAAAAAAAAAAAAAAAAAAAAAAAAAAAAACTATCCAAGTAATGAGAGATTTTCTGGTATTATGGGACAGAATAGCAAGCTCCAAGGCGACTTATTGTAGGTACATGGAATGGTTTCCCATTGAAACCTATGATTTTGTTCAACAAAAATCTGAGAATGATTTCACTGTATCTCATCAATGTCTGTGAAGGCGTCTGAATGAATTGGCCAATGATGTTATCATTCCAAAAATTAAACCAACACTCTTTGCAAATCTGAGTAGCAGAGGGAGTTTATTTTCAGTCAAAAATTTATTTCAATAGATAGCTCATTATTAACATTTCTGAGATTTCTAAAGCCTGTCTTCGAAATATTTATATCTCTTTAATAAATTTATATTGCATGGAATTGAAGTGCTTTGAAGTATGTACTCTTTTTGGATTTGTAAATTACTGAATTTTAAATTAGCTTATCTTGGAAACACAGCAAAAGGCAGCTTTTTGTAAGTCAATTATGTCAAAAGCCTTGAACTCTATTTATTTATTAAATTTTGTAAATATATTAAATTAACATTTTTTATTGTTAGAAATGTTAAAAAGTTCATATTTTTATGCACTCAATGTGGTAAATAAGTCAAAAAAGAGTGGACAATTTATGAAGCCCTTTTGCAAAATAATTTTGAAGTTTTTTCTAGTCTATTTATTAGTCAACTTCCAAATTACATTTTTGAACAATAAAATTATTAAAACAGAGACCCAAAGTAGTCCAATTCTACAATTTACAGTTACTCTTTAAATTTGCATTTTAGAAATAAATCAAATTTATTTAGAAAATAAATGGTACCCTACACTAATTTCTTTCTACGATTCTAATAAATGAATTTAAACTAGAACAGAGATGGAATATTATTTATTGTATCTATTACTTATGGTTATTTGTGTTACTTATAATGTTATTTGGTCATAGATAAAATTTATATTTTCTCTTAAGTTTAAAATATTACTCCAATGCCGAAAGAACATGCACGCTTTTAAGAAACGATTTAATAAATTAATTACTTTGAATTCTGTTGTTCCAATTCTGACATATTTAAATAAATTAAAGAAAAAAAAAATAATAAATAAAACAATCAAAATTATCCAAAATGTAAATTTTTTCTTTTCCATCTCTGAATCAAAAATATTATATCAAAATTTTTAAGAATTAAAGTTTATAATTATACAATTTTTTTATTGTTTGTTTATTATAGCTCTTGATTTTTTAATGTGTTCTCTTTAGTAAATATCCAAAATATCCTTTTTTGTAATCCAAACTCCATCCAATTGTAATTTATATCCTTGTAAGTATTCATTATTAATGTATATATATATATAGATATATATATATATATATATATATATATATATATATATATATATATATATATTATTTCCACTTTTATTTTTGTTATTTAAGTATTATGCATCTTTTATTTTTTATTTTTAATCACTTTATTATTATTTTATTTTATTATTTTTTTTAACACAATGCCAAAAAAAATATTATACATTTAGTATTAATTAATAAATAAATTCGTAAGGCTTTTTCCGCGCCAATTAAAAATTGCGTACGTTTTTTCGTTTAAACAAAACAATCAAGATTGTGGCACGACCGACAATTACGCTATTGTAGGCAGACACACATACTTATAATAACACAACGTATAAAACTTGTACATACATGCAAACAATGTAATGAGAATTATAATAATAATGAACGCAAAAAACGTAACCAATGCACGTACAAACGAACGTATGAACCAAACGTACGAGCGCGCTACGACGTTTTATCGTTCACCGCCGTTTTGATACTATTGTATAAAATTAAAGAAACCATTTTTTCTCATTCCTTCCAACATGCAAACAAAAACTACAATAACACATGTATGCTCATGCACAAACACACACAGTCACACGTACTAAATACGACTGGGTGATAATGACTACATTGCACTCATTTACTTCATTTAGTTTATTTACACATTGACGTTGACGCTCACGTGAACGTTTGGAAAAATGCTCATTATCAATAAGATTAAAAAACTCTCTTTTCTTAATACAAACGTAGATATAAAAAATAAAAACAAAAAAGACAAAAACAAAGAACAATGAAAACAACTACAGCAACAAAAAAAATAAAAAATAAAATAATAAATGGGGAAACTGCAGAGAAAAACAAAGCAGAAAAAATCTGCGAAGAAGACAGAAAATGCTACAAAAGAACGAAAATAAACAAAACAAAAAAAAAAAAAAAAAAAAAAAAAACTTAATAAATAAGGAAATAATATCACTTTGATATTGTAGCCGAAACCTTTAAGAGCCTTAAATAATTTAAAACCAATAAATTCCCTCCATAAAGGACTAAAATGTAAGAATCTTTTTGTAAAATTTTGAATTTTATAATACATTCGAGGGGTGCCTTTTGTATTTTGCAATAATAATAATAATAATAATAATATTATTATTATTATAATAATATTATTATTATAATATTATTATTATAATATTATTATTATTATTATTATTATTATTATTATTATTATTATTATTATTAGTAGTAGTAGTAATAGTAGTAGTAGCAGTAGTAGTAGAGTAGTAGTATTAATATTATTTATATATGTACATACGCTTAAAAATGGCATTCTTATATTTCAAAGGTCCTCATATGATTTTCCAGATGCTGAGACATATTAAACACTCTATTTTGATACGGAGGAATATAATAAAGGGATAGCGGACAATCCATCAATTCGATATTAGGACTGATAATATTTATTTTTTTTAATCCGATGTATGAGAGCTGCCAGCATTGCCATAATGGAGAATGATCTGGTTTCAGATGTTAATTTTTCTTTTTGGAAAACTTTCGCCTCCTTTAAACACAAATAGATAAATTAGATGGAATTTGATTTTTTTGTGGATCTGTCTAATATTTTCCCACTAAAAACCCAATTACTGAAGTATATTTCACCATAACTCAAGAACCGTTGGTACGATTTAGATACATGAAACATTATTTTTATTTGTCCAATAGTTTCGGAATTATTCAGAAAGTAGTATCAAATTCCATCTAGTCAATCTATTGTTATTGTGAGGGTGTACTAATAGCTACTAACACAGCTTTGATACATCAATGGTACACTAGCTACATATATATTATGTAATAAAATTTCTATAAGCACAGACGATCATTTGATTTGAAGTGCTTCGGTTGGGTGCAACAATTGATCAGTTGGGATCACTTTGATAGATAATAATTTTATAGACAGCTTTTAAATTATATAGACGCTAGTCTTTCTTTACTATTGTTAAATTATAGGGAGATTTTACGATTTAATGCATAATTGAATACACGATAGTAGAACTAAAGGGTGGTCCGAAGTGTTTTTTGTCATTTATGAAGCGCTATAAAATGAGTAGTTTTTTCACTATGGCAAAACTACTCAATTAAAGGCGATTATCTATATTTTTGACCCAAATAAAAATTAATATTGAGTTTTTATCCACTTTGGAATAATTTTCGATTTTGTTTCATAACCCCACTCTTTAATTTGGACACAGTTAAATTCAAAATGCTTGTACAATATTTTTAAGTATCGGGGTTAATTGGTTATGCATTTTAAAAATGACAAAGATCACTTCAAACTACACTTTAAATATCATAAAAACCTAAATCTTTCGATATGTCATATGTCGTTGGAGCACACGAACAGCATCAACGTCCGATTATGGACGACGACTTCACAAAGTTCTCCGTGGAGATAATTGCGTCCACGATTAAATTCCGCATATCAGCGATACAAGGTGTTCACGTATGAAGCTTAATTAAAGTCACACACACTTAAAATCGACCCATTTTTGGCCAAGTAAAATTTTTAAATCATTTAAGGATACAGAAATAGTCTTCGTATCAAAAAAAAAAAAAAAAAACTTTCTGAGAACATAAAACCTTAAAAACATTAGATTTAATGATTCCGGTGTTGAGTGTTGCCAATTTAGTCATTTATTGGCTAAATTTAAGCATTTTCCATCCTGTTTAGCCATTGAAAAATGTATTTAGCCATTTTCTTATGTTAAAATATAAATCAAGAATTTTCACTACATAAAAAACTTTCTGTATAAAATATAAATATCACATTACTTATTTAATCTTATATTTAAAAATATAAGAGCAATATTAGTTTTATAAAATGGTAGGTGCTATATTTTCTTTAAAGGTCTCTACTTACATAAGTGAAAAGTATTTTTATTTAAATACATTTTATTAGGAATTATTTAAGAATTTTACACTTTTTTTACTAAACAAATAAATGCTTTTGATAAATTGTAAAAATCAAATTTCATTCCCTGTAATTTCGGTCTCAAAAGTTTTGACAAATAATGTAATAATTATAACGGACCTCAGAACTTATGGAAGTGTTACCAAAATCTAAGAGAGAAAAAGTATTCGAATTTATAAAGAAAAATGCTACAAACTGTTAAAAATAAAAAAAAGTGCTAAAAACGGAAAATTTTTGTATTTGTAAAAAAAGAGTTATGTTATTTATTTTCAGGGCTAAAGCTAAAAGAACGTTAAAGAAAATAATAAAAAGACATTCTGAAATTGATTCTTTAGAAATTAAACATAATTATGAGTGGATTTTTCAAAATTCTAACTTTATCATAAGGTACTCGTATCCAAGTATGTGTTATCTGCATTATGTTGTTCTAAATATTCTAAATAACATATAGGTTAACATTTTGACGAACTGAAATCTTCTTTCTTTTACCGAAAATTTGATTTTTAAAACCTCATTTATTATTAAAAATCAGACATAGTATAAACTCGACAATCTGGATAATTATTGCAGACCCCAATTCGGATTGTCGAATTATCCAGATTATCGAGGCTTTTTTTTCTGCTCCAATTTTGTTAAAAAAAGAAAAACTATTAAAATATATCTTTTACTTAATATGTGAAACACCTAGAGTATCAAGTTCAAAAGTTTCGTCAAATAACATTTATATATATTTATATTTATATTATATTTATTATATTATATATATATATATATATATATATATATATATATATATATATATATTCGATTCTCGGCAAATACTCTGGTTTATTTCACTAAAACTATTCGTTACTCCGCTCGGTTAATTTAGTTAAAATATAATTTTTGACTTATGTAGGATAAATAATAATAAATATAATAAATCAAAATAAAATTATACTTACCGTTTCATATACGAACTAATAAAAAACGACAATAGAGCTTAATTTAATATAAACAAGTTAATAATCGGTTGTGCCGAATTTTTTATAACCTACACCGCCTTACCAACAAATAAAAAAACCTTAAAATTACAAAACATAAACACAAAATAAAACTATTACAACAAGCATTACAAGAGAAGCAAGCCGTAGCAGCGGGACTGAGAGCGGCGGCTTACTCGTTAGGCTTTCAGTTCAGCTAAGTCGTTTTTATGTTATTTGGCATAACTAAAAAATTCGGTATTATCTACTCATTTGAAGTAAATCTAATGTTAAAAACTTGGTAACTCATGTAGTTGCAAGTTGTTTTATTAAGAAAATTCTAATATTTTCGGTATAAGTAATAAAAGCAAGTTTAAATAAAATTATGGCTTAATACGATCATTAGAGTATCCAAAAAAACGACTCTTTTAGAAAACCGGTTTTCAGTTTAACCGAAAAATCCAGTTTTGGACTATTGAAAAAACCATTTAATCGGTTTACAGTCGTTTAAATTTTTTTAACAAAAAAATATTATGTTTTGTAATTTTTTTAAACAAAAGCCTAAATTATACGTGCATACACAAAGTTTTTATTCATGTTATATAACTTTAGAAAAATTATTATTATTATTATTATTATTATTATTATTATTGTTATTATTGTTTAAATTGTTCCTACTTATTTGATTTATCTTACTTAATAAATTTTGTTTAATACTTTATTCCTAATCCTGTTATTTGAAAATATGTCTTTCCAAAATAAAATATATTTTGTGATTGAAATACTTATAAGTGAACACGAAAAAACTAGTGCATGAAATTCTGGTTATAAAAATTATACCAATATAACCATATATTGGTATGTTTTTTTATGAAAGAAAGTTTTAAATTTTAAATAATTTCATTTTGGGTTTAATGAAACATGTAAGCTTTTCTGCAAAACTTTTACTATGTATTCGGCAAATTTTTGCTGTAATGTGTGTACTTCAAAGCTTTTAGTATCCTTTTAAATCAACGGTTCTCAAATGGGGATCCGCGACCCACAAGGGGTCTGTAAGAACGTTCGTGGGGGGTCGCGAAGAGATCCTGAAAAATATTCTTGAACAAAATTTTTTAATGTACATATTATTTGGAATTTAAAATAAAAATTTCAATGAAAGCCTGAAACTATTTAAAAATGGAAAAAAAATCTTTATGTAAAACATCTCCAAATTAAAGTCAAAAATAACGTATAAGTTTCTTAATTTTAAAGATCTCATGAAGCAAAACCAATGTCGCAATTATTAATATTATTTTTAAATTATTTTATCTTTACATAATGTTTTATCAAATTTTTAAACTAGTCAAAGTTGTAGTGGGTCGCGCTTTCATTACAATGTTAAACTGTTTTAAATATTTGTTGAATAAGTCTCAATACATTTTAACTGATCGGAATTTGAGGCTATTTGGTACATATACAATATAATGATTAATGATGATAAATATATTTCATTTTCAATGTATACATATACATGCAACAAACGTTATAAAGCAAAAATTTAAACTTTTAAATTTCTTGTTCGATTTATTTCAACTATTTAAAGAGAATTGTTCAAGTAATACAAGCTATCTGTCAATTTTATTGCATTTAGCAAGTTACATGAAACTTTTTATTTTTAGTCATGTAATTTTTCTTTTTTGAATTCTTTTTCTGAGTAAAATTACATCAAAAGTTATATAAAATACCTTTAAAAAAAAAACGGTTAATCGCCTTTAAAAACACCGGTTTTGAAAAAAGCCGAAACCGACAACGTTTGTAAAAAAACAGGAAGCGGGTTAACCGATTTTCGGTTTCTGTTTTGTATACTCTAACGATCATGTTTTAAACCATTTGCGGATAGCAGAATTCAAATATTTTAAAATATGTTTTTATTATTTTTTTTTTTTTATTAAAATTGATGTTCTTTTAAAAAAAATGGGGTTATATTTGATTTGTTATTCCGTGTGTAACATGTCGAAACCCTAGAAACTATATATGTATGTATATTTTGTTCCTCGTGAAATCTAAGACGTTTTAGCTATGTCCGTCTATGTGACTGTTTAAAGAAGAATAGGGCTCAGGAGGCGGACCCAAAATTTTTCTAGTCACACTAGTTTTGTACAAATATTTTAAAAACATGTTTATCAAATTTTTAATTTTTAATTTTTTATTTAATTGGATTTGTTTTACCTTTAATCAAAGTCTAGTAAAGCGAATTGATTTTGCTAGTTTAAATATGTTATATATGTAAATAAATCGTTGTTTTTTATAAATTGAAAACAAAAATATTTTTTATTGTTTCTTAGAAGTAAAAAATTCGGCTTATAGCCGAATAGCCGCTTAAAGTTTCTGCCCTTAAGCCGCCGGCGATAATTTTTAGTCGGCTTGCTTTTCTGAGCATTGCTTGCTTAAACGAAAATAAAAAACAACACTCGCCTTCGAACATTTTTCTGAAAAAACATTCGAGAACGACTGATGTTGGCGATTCGAATATGAGCTCCTTGAGCTCAGGCAATTTTGTATTCTTTTCAAATATATATAATTTTTTTATATATATAGTTGGGATACAAAGCGATTCAATGTTACAATAATTATCTTTTTGAGGTGAAAGGAAACTTTAAAAATAATCCAAAATATGTTTACTACTTTCTAAATTCAAAACGTCAAGTCTCTGGATATCCATCCAAGATGAAATTTGGATATAAAGAATCCTTAAACGATGCAGATATTTGTGATATGTTTGTTGCTACGGTAAAGCTACGGTAATGACATCTGTACAGAATCGAAGATATTCTGATAAATATAGATCTGACAGTGTTCCAAGTTGCGTTATCGTAAAATGTATACATTCCTTTTTAACTCCAATAACCTACTTATTCAACATATAAATATTAAGTGGTTATTTTTCTGAAGTTTGGACGAAATCGTATATTTATTATTTGTTTAAATACGGAAGCATATTCAACATTTTCAACTATAGAGGTATTGCTAAATTAAGTATTATTCCAAAACTTTTCGAGAAAATAGTTACTGGAATCTTTTCGCATCAAGTTGTCTTTCCCCATTCCAGCATGGATTTAAGAAACATGTTCCAATTCTACTAACCTTTTGGAGTTCACAACCTCAGCCAACCTGCATTTTATTCCATTTTATAGACAGACACTATATATACAGATTTCAGTAAAGCTTTCGATAAAGTAAATTACAATTTCCTATTGTTCAAATTGGATAAATTCGGATTTTCACCTACTTTCCTTAAATGGATTTCTAAATATCTCAAAAATAGATACCAATGTGTATTATTTAGAGAATGTACATCGAAAACCATTCCTGTTTCATCCGCTGTTTCGCCAGGCAGTCATCTCGGAAATTATAAATGCTAGTAAACCATTTATAATTTAGCATTAATAATTCCAGGATATTAATGTATGTTGATGATGTAATGCTTTTCCATAGCCATAACCTATTAATCTTAACAATTGACAATCTTTATGATTGGTGTATTACGAATCTAATGGTTCTGAACTTAAGAAAGTGTAAACACATGATGTTCCACAGAAGAAGTCCAGTACACTGTCGATACACAATAAATGAATATCAACTTGATTCCAATATCTCGTAAACTAAAAGAGATAAGATATACACATATCTTTTTCTTTTTTTTTGAGACCCTGTGGTCTAAATCTAAACTCGTCTACACCTCTACTATCACTACGTGAAATTTAATTGAAATCGGACCTGCCGTTCCGAAACTGCATAATTATTTCCATTTCATTTCTTTCCTTCTCGAAGATTCGGTTATCGTATAAATAGTGAATTTTTACCGATATCAATAGCGAAACGTATTATATCGTTAGTGATTCGTTTGCGATATCAAAAAATGTTGAAAATTACTATTCGAATTCGATATTGCTAGCGACTTGAGATTATTATCATTTGCAATATTTGGAAAACGATAGCTTTCTATATTCTTTCACTACCATTTTGTTTGAAATTTAAAATTGAAATATTATTTAGTATTTACATACCAAATAATAAAAAATATGTATATATTTCAAAGATAATAATTCAACATTTTGTCTAGATTTCAACTTTGTCCAGAGGAGTCATCAATATTTTTTATTTAAATAAGTTAATTTTTTTGTTGCTTAAATCCACAAATACATATTTTAGGAAAAAATTCCCCGAATTAATCTGCAAGAAAATAAATTAGATATTTAGCTAAATATGCTATTTCGCAAATATATTTAGACAAGTGCCAACATTACTTTACCACCATTTCTAAAACTTTATTAATTTATTTTTTATTAAAAATTGCATAGAATTTAACTAACATCATGAATTTTAATGCTCAATATTTTATAACTAAACGCAATGAACTATGGACTCAAGAATGACACTTGATTCTCTTTGCTTAAGTATGTATTTTGCACGCACAAATAAGAAAATACGTTGCTTTTTTATATACGAGTATGTTTGTAAGTAATAAATGCTCGAGAAATTGAAAAGAATAGATAATTTCTAAAATAATTTAGTTTCGAGATTTTATTAAGAAAAGATGTTATTTTTAAAATTCTCGAATATTACGCGAATGTTTACTATCGAGAAAAGTGCTGCGAACATTCATATTTAATATAATTGTCGATATTTTCTGGAACATTTAGTTTCGAAAATTTTTCGTTTTTAGCGAATATTCGCTAATATCGAAACTCAGGTCATGTAGGAGATGATTTGCTTAATTCGAATCTGCTTTCAGTTTCTTTCTATCAGGTCTTAATTTTTTTTATAGGCATGTCTAATATTTCCTTGTTAATAAGGCAATTACACGAGTATATTGCATCATAACTCAAGAACCGTTGGTACCAGAGAAATGAAACACCAAAAGATGCAGACGAAAATTGTTTTCAAGTTAACATAACATTATTTTAATTTTTAATTTCCCAATAGTTTTTGAGTTATTTAGAAAATAGTGCCGGAATACCCAGTTTTTCATGCAAAATTTAAGAATTTTTTATTTATTTATTTATTTGTTTTCCTTAAAAGTTCTTTTCAGAAATGAAAAGGGCAAACATTTTCAGTTTTTAATCCTTTATTATAAAGTTGTTAATACTATAAATAAAATAAGTCATGTATATTCAAAAGAAATGCACAAATCTTGATTTTATTCATAATTAAGTGATAATAATCATGTATACCCACAATTAAGTGGAAACACACTGGTAGGCAAAAAAAAAAAAGACAATTTTGATGGGCATCTTTTGGTGTTCTCGAGTTATGGTAAAATATACTTATGCAATCGTCTTATTAAAGGGGAAATATTAGACATCCCCATAAAAAACATCAGGACCTGATAAAAAAAAAAAAAAAACTGAAGGCAGATTCGTGTTTAGCACGTCAAATTCTATCTAATCCAGCTGTTCTTGTTTAAGGGAGTATTTTTATGTCGACCAGTGTAGTCATTGCATTGCTTCTGTTTCCAACTAAAAACTTCCAAACATACATAAATGAATGTTTGTGTATATACTAACAACAACCACTTCTTGCTTATACAAAGAACAACAACAACACTGATAGTCATTGCATTCATATAAATTTTTGTTTTTGTTATGTATATTTTCAATAATTTTTTTCAGTTTTCTGCCCATAACTCGGTTGCTTATGGACCGATTTGGTTAATTTACAAAAAATTTGTGAAATGTTTGTACAAAATTGTGTATAACGTTTTTATCTAAAAATTGATGCATAAAACGTATATATCTGATAACTGGGGCTTTCTAAAAACTGATTTCAAAAAACATTATTATATCGACTTTCCCTATCAATAACGATCAAGAATTAACATTGATTCAAAGCGATCAAAATCTTGAAAATAAGGATTTTTTGAAACTTGTGTTCGATCGTAAATAATTTATTTAAATTAAAATTTTCTCGGGATAGTTGAAGAATTTAATAAATTATATTTTTAATGTATTTTTACAAAAACGTATTGCTTTAGCAATTCAATTAACAATAAAAAATATTGAAACTCAAAATTGATCTTACAAAAATGTTTAAATAATGATTAATAATTTATTAAATTACACAGTAGGAAGTTGTACAGTAGTGAAAAAACAAAAAATTTGAACATCCGACAAACCTCCCATTTCCGATTTCGATAAAATTCGGTATGTGCACTAACTCCGTTAATAAAAAATTTGAAGTTCTTCACAATGTTCAAATTCGTTGTAGTTTCGTTTTCATTACGGTTCAAAGTTCACTTTTTTTATAAGGTGCACGGTAAACCAATAAGGTCACTTTTATTTGCTCCGTGTATTCAAAAGTTCAAGTGTTATTTGATGGTACTGTTAGATAAAATACTTATTACAGTTTCCAATTTATCTGCATACAAAAAAAAAAAAAAAAAAAAAAAAAAAAAATTTGGTTAAACATTTAGTGTTTTACTTTACATATGTTTTAATGACTACTTTATTATTGGTAGTTAAATTTTGTTAATTAATTTAAATTTATAATAAATTATTTATGGCTGAAAAATTATAATTTTTAAGATTTCAATCGCTTTACACCACCTATAAATTAGTTTCAATCGTTCTATAAATTTCTATTTCTTAACTAAAATTGATGCTAGTGTGAACATTGTGTGAACACAACTTGTAAAATATTTGCCACTATTTTGAACGAATTTTTGTTTCTTGTTTCGTAAACAACAACTGATGCGGTGGACGGCTTGAGTTGAAAAAATTATTTTTATGTACACAAAACTTTAAATTGATAAAAAAAGAAGTGATCAATTTATATTTTTTCTATTAAAATATAATTTTTTAAATAAAATTTTCAATATATTAGTATTTTTTATTATTTAGCCATAATAATACTTGTTAATTTTTTATGCAGCTAAAAGTTGCGGGCAAAGAAAATAGTGTTGTTTTGACGAGACATAAATTATTTATAAAAAATTTTTTAAAGTAATTTTTATAAATGTGCGTATTATATCTTGCAATTAATCGATTGATAATAATTTGTATTTCCTAAATCTATCTAAATCTTAGTTCATACTACGCTAATATTTGACGATTTTTGCAAATGTTTGCTTTGCGTAATGTGAAGAAACAATATTTTTACGATTCAAATAATATAACAGCTGATTTTGGATAAACAAAAGTATTTGCCCGTAACTAAAAATGAAGCTAGTGCGAACACAAGTTGTAAAATATTTGCCACAACAGCTGATGCGGTGGACGGCTTGAATTGAAAAATTGTTGTTTTTATGTACACAAACTTTAAATTTACAAAAAAGAAGTGATAAATTTATATTTTATATATTAAAATATAGTTTTTTACGTGATATATCATCGTGCTTGAAATAAAACTCTCAATATAATAATATATTTTATTATTAAAACATAATAATACTTATATAATACTTATTATTATTTATACAACTGAAAGTGGCGTGCAAAGAAAACAGTGTAGTTTTGTGAAGACAGGGCTGTTTTGTAAATGACGAGAAAAGGGAGCAGGGTTGTTTTTATGTTTAAACGTAAATTACATACAAAAAAATAAATATATATTTTTTTTAAGTAATTTTTATTAATGTTCGTATTAAATTTTGTAATTAATCGATTGATAATAGTTCGTATTTCTTAAATCTGTCTAAATATTTTACTTTGTAATTTTTATAAATATTTGTATTTAAAATAAATAGCATTTTCGCTTTATATTAAATAAAAACACTACATTACCTTGACATTCACATATTCCGAAATTCTCTCGGAAAATTTTTCTAAATTGATTAAAACAAAATAAAAATTAAGATTTTCCTATAAATTTATTTAATAACTGATGTCAAATAAAGTTATGGTAGTAGTGTGTAATAAATCTGAACAGGCTTAAAATATTTTACCCCTCTTGTATTTTACGATATTTGATAGATGTTTAGTCAAACAAAAAACGTCAAATAAATGCGCGTAATGTGAATAAAAATTCAACTCTGTACTTAGTAGTTTTTAGGCTATTCAAACATTTCTAGAGGGTGGAACCCAGAGTAATATACACATTTTTTGAATATATGTATATTTTTAAAATTTATATAATATTATGGTGTGTATATACATACATTAGGGTGGACCACATTATGAAAGGAGTCTAGATTTTTGTTCTCTCCCCTAGCAATAAGCGAATAGGCGAAAAACCAAGAAATACAAAGTTTTAGACTAATTGAAAAATCAAAATTTGCACAAAAAAGCGATATTTATGAACTTTGATCATGAATATCTCGCGTAGATCACATATGATCTAAATATTTGTTGATGTATAGCATACCAAAATTTTGATTGACCTCTTATTTTACTGGGGTATATTTGGTTAAAAATTACGTATTTTGATTTAAATTTATTTTACTAACTATTTCGATATTGGTAGTTAAATTTTCTTGATTTTGCCCATTTTAGAAAGGTAATAAACCGTTGAATTCAAAATATACAAACCAAGAAGATTTCAGTTGTATTAAAGTATTAATGGTTCTTAAAGCTCTCGATAAGGGCTATGAAAAACATGCTTACATGTGCTATTATCTCTTTTAGTTTTCAAGTTATTTGCATTTGAAATTTCAAAGATGTAAAAATATTTGAAATCGTATAAGAAACAAAAATTTGGTAAACGATGAAAAGTTCTCTATGTTAGAGGTACCCTATGTTGAGCCCCAATAGCTCCGCTCGTGAAACGTATGTGGGGCCTCCCTTTCAAACTTAAAATTTTACACTCCTCTGCTATTCCTATGTGAAATTTTATGTTAATCCAACCATCCGATTAGAAGTTACAGATTTATTTCCAAAAAATTTCGATTCCACCCCACTGTGCAATCCACAGTAGGTTAAAATTGGTTTATGGTTAATAAATGTTTTAACAAAGGTAATACAAAAAATGTATCAATTAAGAAACAAAATTATTAAAGAACTCCGTTATTGGTATAAAAAATCCATTTTTATGCCACTTTTTTTAATAAAGAACGTCTATAACGATTAAGCCCTTGTTTTTAAAAGATTCAATCGGGTATCGCTTTACATTCCAAATATTTTATTAATATATAACTAAATTATTTATTAGATCAACCGTTTCAAAACTGGGGTCCGTAACTACATTATAGATAATCCACGAAGAGCTTTGTTTGGTTGTTAAATGTAATTATTCCATATGTTCCCAATGAAGACGATTGTTCAAACATAGAAATAATTCCTTTTAAGAAACTGTTTTCACTTCTATTTGATTTAAATTGCCATTCAAAAGCAATATACTTTCATAGAATAAATAATTCAAAATTACTGTATTGTAGGTAATTTTAAAGCAAAAATTGGATTATCTGCTCTTTGCATTTTTTGCGGTAAAAAAAAAACGACAAAATGTCGATGTCTGAAAGTGAAACTCTGAAATAGATAATAGAAAAAGGCTGTAAGAAACATTAGATAAAATGGAAAAAGTTGGAAACAAAAGTTGAACATTGATATATAAAACGGTAGTGCAATTTCCTTTACTTACGATTAAATGACGATTAAATATTCTGCAGGTCCATAATATTATAAAGAACTTGCTCAAGGAATTCTTAATATTATAAGCTAAATTTAATTCTAAAATTATGCATTGTACAAGTACTTTGTATTTTTGAGTAGTTATGTATTTGTTATTCAAAACTGATCTCAAAGTAGAATTACTTGTAAAAAAATTTATATAGTTATTTTTTGCGGTATGGATTCTTTTCATAATGTGGGGATGTAAAAAAAAATTTTTTTTTGGAAGACCTGTCAACATATAACATTTTTTAAATTCAAGATGAATCTGCAATAGTAATGCATGTATGTACATTAGACTGCAAAAAAATTTACCGACTTTTGAATTTTGACCGTAACGTCCTCTAGAAACATGCTTTGTGTGGTAAAAAGATATTATGTGAAATATTAGTGAAATCGTATATCGTTAACCCTTGCCGCATCGGATCTGAAGTTTGTGGAGTGCGTTTATAAAATTTGGCCTTTTGCTATTAAATAAAGGGTGATTCAAGTAGAGATACTTTTTTCAATAGCATTTTTTTTTGACAGATCACGTGTGAGTCGTGTCATGCTGTCATGTTATTTTTGTTTAGTATTGTTTGGCATTTCATAATGAAAGACTTACGCCTGAACAACGTTTACAAATTGTTCAACTTTATTACGAAAATTCACTTTCTGTGAGGAATGTGTTTCGTGCACTTCACTCAAATATAGTGGGCGTACCTGAGAGTGTACACGAAGACCGTGGAGAGTCGATTCGGCGCCGTTCGCAGCAACTCGGACTGACGTATGGAACGATTTGACGCATTTTACGTCGAAATCTTAAATTGAAAGCGTACAAAATACAGCTTGTGCAACAACTGAAGCCGCTCGACTTTCCCAAGCGACATCGCTTCGCTCTATGGGCTCTTGAAAAGTTCCTAGAAGATCCGACGTTTTCGAGGCAAATTTTGTTCAGCGATGAGGTCAATTTCTGGCTCAATGGGTATGTAAACAAACAAAATTGCCGCGTTTGGGACGAAGAGCAACCTGAAGAGATTCAAGAACTGCTACTTCATCCAGAAAAAACAACGGTTTGGTGTGGTTTGTGGGCCGGTGGAATCATCGGTCCATATTTCTTTAAAAATGATGCCGGTGCGAACGTAACGGTCAATGGCGACCGTTATCGTGCCATGATAACCCCCTTTTCCCACACACCGTTAGACTTTTTCCTGTAGGAATATGTGCGGACAAACCCGCTTCGATTCAGGCCTTGGAGGAAAACACCACGCGTGTCCTTCGCCACTTACCAGTCGAAATGCTCGAACGAGTCAGCGAGAATTGGACTCAACGGATGGACCATCTGCGACGTAGCAACGGCGAACATTTGATAGACATAATCTTCAAAAAACAAATGCCAAAGAATGTTTTTTTAATGATAATAAACATTCCCCATTAAATTTGAATTTTCTGTGTTTTTTTCTTTAAAAAATAGGGAACCTCGAAATGGATCACCCTTTACTATGTTTTGTAAATAAATGTTAAGAGATCGTAATCTACACATTTGTCATAAGTGGTTATGGTATTCGGAATGCGTAATAACCTTGAAATTTGTTTTACCGATTTTTTTATAGCTTGTTTGATATATAATTATGTGTAGAAAACGATTTTTAACATTAAGTTACAAAAAAAGGTATTTAATAGCAACTTTTTTCTAAAAACTGTAAAACGCCAGATTTTCTCCATATAAACGCAACCTACAAACTTCAGCTCCGATGCGACACTGGTTAAAGTATTTAGATTCACTAATATTTCCCACAATATCTTTTTACAACTCAAGAACTATTATGGGCGGAGTTTTAAAAGAAAAATTTGAAGGCATTATAAAATAAAAACTACAACATTTACAAAAAAAATCTCTTGGAAAATATTAAGTCATTTCTAAATTGTTAATAAAATATTTCATGTTCCTGAAACGCCTTAAAGAAATAGATCAGTATGAACTAAGTTGTAAATTTTGTGAAGGAAACTATCTAAAATGAATTTTGAAATTATATAATGAGTCGAATTTCAAAGTAGTGGGTAAAAATGGGTATAAAAATGATAATTAGAGAATTCTTAATAAAAAGCAACACACATATCAAAATATTTAAGAATGGTAAATTGGTTTTGAGAAACATTTTCCGAAAACGTCAAAGTTCTTAATTAATAATGTATCTACAGGATTTTAAAGAACTAATCAAAATATATCATCAAATTTATAAAAGTCCATGGCTGTCACAGTACATTAAAGTAATAAACGACACTTTGAAGTGCAAAAAAAAAAAAAAAATTATTTTGCAGGTAAAAACAAGCCACCCAAGGCTTATCAACATAGTTCCACCCAAAATTTTTATGTAAATTTATAGTTAAAGGTTATAGATACAAACGTAGTGTAAAATTTTAGATTTCTCATCCAACAAATTAAAATATTTGCTAAAATTCATCGAACAAATGGACCTCAGATCAATGCATGAAGTGCAAACAACTGTTAAAGGCAAAAAGATATTGAGTCAATATTATTTAGTTAATTTCGTCTAGTCTTGTATATAATTAAACATTAAAATCAAAGTCCATGTTTATATATTTATTTTTCATTTTTTTATGATTTTACATTTTTTTTACCCATTCGTTATTACTGCAGTCTAATGTACTTATGATTTTTTTATTTATTTTTTTTTTTAATTCTTCTATCTTCCGAAAGTAACTGTGTGTATAATGTTTACGTTTATAAAAAATGTATCTTTTATGTAAATATGTTTTTTATGTATTTGTTAATTTATAAATTTCAAACAGTATTCCGATTATCATCCAGAAGCCACCTTGAAGTGACTTCTGTGATAATAGGCAACTGTAATATCTTCCAAATGTTTGAAGAGTTAAAGTTTACTCGTATCTCATTAGAATATATATATATGTTTTGCTGTCTTTATGATTTTTTTTAAATTGCATACATATACCCCTATATCATGTTGGGGTGTGAGTAAAAGAAAAATTAGAATAAATAACGACATCAAGCTAACAAAAATAAAAAGAACAAAAATAATATAAAGTAATAACCTCTCACTCTGTCACCTGCTGGAACAACGAAAAAACACTCAAACATTGTAAACGTCTCTGCTTCTTTGTTAGTAAAGACAAAAAAAAAACATACATATAAACGGGCAAATTTCCCCTCAATCCTATTCAAATTAAAAACGAAAATTAAACAACAAGCATAACGCATAAAGCATCCAACCAAAGAAAAAAGTCGACGTTATTGCTTACGCCAACGGATATGATGTCGACGTCGACGACGAAGCCGATGTCATGCAAAATAAAATTCAATGTTTTCTCTCTCGTTAATATTTTTTGCTAAAGCTCATTAATTTACAGCAATCAAAAGAGAAGAAAACCTGGAGGATATTTGATTCTGTTACAGTGTTGCCATTTTAGCAATTTCAGTATTTTAGTATTTTTTTATAGTATTTTTTAAATCAATACCTTTTGGTTTTATGCAAGAATTCTTTCGTAAATTTTACGGTATTGGTTGTCAGTTTTGAAATGTAAGCACTAATTTTACTTTATTTTTCAATATTGCAAATAATTCTGAAAAAATACTTTAAATTGTCATTTTAACTATATTTTACAGGAAACAAGGGTAACGAAAATATGTTTTTTTTTTACAAAGCAATTTAGCATTGTCTTGCTGCTGTAAAATAATTTAGCATAATTTTTGAACCATTTAGTACTTTACCAATTAATTACATTTCCTGGCAACACTGCTCTGCTAAAGCTACAAGATGCTTCCTTTATTTTTTTCATTTAGCGTTGCCATATCCCATTTGAGAAAAAAACTTTAAATATGGTTGAAGAAGTTTTTTAATGTTTTTCATTGTATCATTTATGTTTAATTTTTTATATTAATTTCATTTAATTTGAATTTCTTTCGACTCGATCGAAATCTTCAGTAATTTTGAATTCAATAAATATTTAATCTCAATTTGTTCCAAAGTTTTATAAATGATCATAATAATAATAATAATTATAATAATAATAATAATAATAATAATAACAATAAAAATAACAATTCTTAATATCTGAATATTAATTTACTTTTCGCTGGCTGTAATTTTAAATATTTTTAAAATTATTTGTCAACTTAAATGTCAGGAGATTCCCTAATCTAATGAATTAAAAGTGTCACTTTGTATTTAATTATCTGTATACACTTTTGTGAAATTTTTGGTTCATTTCTTAAAGCTCAAATTTATTATAATAAACTTCGTCTTAATATATTTTGATCGGGGGCCAAGCCACGCCAATACCCACTGTATGAAAAATTGCTTCAAATGTGACAAAATATGCGCATTTAAAATAATAATGAACAAGAAAAATTCAATTTAATAATTCATGTCAGCATAGTCCGTCCTACTGTTTATGATGAAATTCCTGTACAGAAAACTGAAGATGCACATTGAATATGATTATTACTATTTAGAACGAAAAGAAATAAAAATGTTAAATAAATATCGATTCACTTTGCAATATTTTGCATGAAAACATGCAATAAGGCGAATACACGACGTATAATTTATCGTAACTCGAGAACCGTTTGCCCGATTTAGATAATTGGAACACTAAAAGATGCAGACGAAAATTATATTTAAGTCAACTTAACATTATTTTTTTATCTTTTATTTTCTTTAAACAAAACTAGTTGGAATTTGACGTGCTGAACATGAATCTGCCTACAGTTTTTTTCTATCAGGTATTAATTTTTTTATGAGCATGTCTAATATTTCCCCATTAATAAAACAATTACAGGAATATATTTTACTATAACTCGAGAATGGGTTGTCCGATTTAGACAATTGAAACACTATTTTATCCGCTCAATATTTTCAGAGTTATTCGAAAATTAGTGGCGAAAAAATATATAAACTTTTCATGAAATATTGGAAGATATATTGAACTCCGAAAATATTGACCGGATAAAAAATAATGTTAAGGTAACCTAAAGATAATTTTAATCGGCATCTATAGGAGTTTTATCAATCTGAATTTGATAAACCGTTCTCATATTAGTCACTTCAATAGAAAAGAATCAGTATGTGATAGAAAAAAATTAAAGCAAATTTTTGTTTAGCTCGTCAAATTTCATCTAGTCTACCTATTTTGTTTAATGAAGAATTTTTTTTTTTTTTGCCCACTAGTCTATCTCCACAAAGATGAAATATATGGGATTTAAAAAAAATTTTGATTTTGCTTGCTCCAGTTTCTGGTAGATGGGGCTAAAACAGTAATATGTACGCAAAAATAGGATCGATCGGTCGTAAACCGGCCAGTCGACTTTGTTTTTGTCCTAAAAAAAGGTCTTAAAAGTAACTAAAATCTTTATTGCGCTATAACTCTTTAATATACAATTTTGTAAAAAAAAACGATGCAGGCTTTTTTATTCAGAATAAAAAGCAGAAATTTATTACATATCATTTTTTCATCCAATATGACTTGTGGTGATGTTATATGCAATCAAATTAAAAATTTACACATGGACTTTCTTTAAAAAGGCACTCGTTTTAATATGGACATAGCCTATTAGCAACGGTTTTTATTATTTTGTAGAGTAAGATCTGTAGTTTGGCACTTATGCAAACTATTCCAGCACAGATAGACCAAAATCCGACTTTTAGGTATTGATTTGTTACTTGTTACACAAATATTGGGATAAAATGCAGGGTACAGCATGACTTTTGGGATCATTATAGCGAGTATTTTTAAATTATTGTTGGCTCAAACAGTAGCTTAAAATTTAAGTGTTACCGATCAACTAAAAATTATAAAAGTTGACATGTTAATATTTTACAGATAAACACCTTTTCACTTCTTTTACTTTAAAAATCCAAGTGATATATTGAAAACAGATAACATATTTCATAATAGCTTGCAAATATTTAAATAAAAATATATTTTTAAAATAACTAGCAATTTTATTTATATGAGTAAAATTTATGGAAAAATAAATATATGTATTGTTTCGATTCCATCCTAAATTTTTTTCTCTGTTGCTTTAGTATTCTTTAAACAAATTTATTTAATAATTTACCTCTAAGGCCAGTTTATGACATTATAAAGGTTAATTAAAATTAAAATATATTATTTCCGTAACAGCTTGCTTTGATCATTTAAAATGTATTTTTTTCATCCCCGATACATCATCTTTATAAAGAAAGAAAAGAAAGCTAATACATTTGTTTATTAAAATACCAGAATTCCAGAATAAGTTACTAATGTTCCACATCTAATACGTCTTCATCTTATATTACAGTTGCTGTTTTAGTTTTTTTTTTTAAGAATATTTAAGAAAAATGATTACTATTGCACATATTTATTCATTTGTGAGTTATAATATATATATATATATATATATATATATATATATATATATATATATATATATATCCCCCCGATTTTTAAAGTAAAAATATTAACAAATGTATATCTCAATTTCAGATTTTGATTCATTTGCGCTAAAATAGTATGTGGCAAAGTGTATTGATTTATAAATGCTACAAATCTTGCTCTAAAACATAATAAAAATCGTTGCTAACAGACTAGGTCCATATTAAAATAAGGGCCCCATCTACCAGAAACTGCAGCTGGAGTAAGCAAAATCAAAAATTTTTTACATATACATGTGTATTTTCACTTAACTGTGAATAAAATCAAGATTTGTGTATCAATTTTGATGATAGATACATGGTTTATTTTATTCTTAGAACTACCAGCTTTATGTTAAAGAACGTTTAAGAAAAGAAATCCTCAATTTTGTATTTTTTTTTTTTTTTTTTTTTAATAACTGAAAATATTGATCATATAAAAAACTATGTTACGATTGTTTGAAGATATTTTAGTCTGCATCATTTTTGTGTATCATTTATAATTATAAATCGTACACACCGTTCTTGAGTTATGGTGAAATATACTTGTGTAATGGCCTTATTATAGGCGAAATATTTGACACGCCCATAAAAAAAAAATAAAAAAAATCCAAACTCAAATCGTGTTAAGCACATCAGAATCCATAGTGCAACTATTTGTCTTTAGGGAAGGAGTTTTTTTTTTTACCGACAAGTGTATATGAAAAAAGACTAAAATTGAAAGAGTATAAATTAGTAAAAAAAACATCTAAAGAATACATTTGCATTGTGAATGCATTTTTAAGTGAAAATTAACCAAATCTGAAGACATAAGGTAAATTTTGGGCGTTCTTTTATGGAATGAATGACATATATTTTTCTATGAAAGTTCTTTACCAGAAGGATCTCTCCTTTAGCCATAAAAATTATTAGAATAATTTATGGTAATTAAGCAATTATATTTCAAAAATCGGAAGTAATTCCTAAAAACCGATTTTTTGGATTTTGGAAATTTAAAATTTATTTTTATCTGGAATGCTTGTGAACTGATTTTAAAAATAACAATTTATTTCAAAAAAACATATGTACTAAATACTAATATTTGAATAGAAATTTAGGAAAATTTTGTTAAAAGTTGATTATTATTGTGATTTATTATTATGTTTTATACATGAAGTTTAAGGTTAAATTGAAATTCATTTTTTAAGTTTAAACAAATATTAAAATAATCTTGAATGAAATACGCCTATCAATGGAATTAGTTTTTTCTCTTGTAACATATTTATAATATGAGCTTACTTTATTTTGTAAAGGAGTAGTATTTGACAAAGATCTACGTTCAAAATCGATTTGGAAAAATTGAGACACGCTTTTTCCATATAATCTGTAATTCTACATACATTAAACTGCGCCATCGGCTCTAAAATTTGGAGGGGCCATTTATATGGGAAAATTTTGTTTTTTTTTATAGTTTTTTTTTTCAAAATTTTGGTAATTTCGTTGTTTTTTTTTTTGCACATAAATTTAAAAGAATCGAAATCTACACATAATTATCTATCCAATAAGATGAAAAAAGTAAAAGTCGGTTCAAAAATGTTAATGTTATTAGAAATTCCCCAGATCATTCGATATATGCAGGACATGTTTAAATATATATATAAAGCGTGACCCATTTCGAGGTTCCCTACTTTTTTAACGAAAAAAACACAGAAAATTCAAATTTAAATTGGAATGTTTATTATCATTTGAAAGAACATTCTTTGGCATTTATTTTTTGAAGATTATGTCTATGTCACACGATATTGGTGGCCAATCGACCGACGCGAAACGTGAAATTATGTGCTCACCGAAGTGTTCTCTCAATAAATCCATTGATTGATTCGATGTGTAGGAAATGGCGGCGTCTTGCTGAAACCAAATGTCGCCGAGATCACGAGCTTCAATTTCAGGCATCAAATAGTCGGTTATCATGGCACAATAACGGTCGCCATTGGCCGTTACGTTCGCACCGGCTTCATTTTTAAAGAAATATGGACCGATGATTCCACCGGCCCACAAACCACACCAAACCGTTGTTTTTTCTGGATGAAGTAGCAGTTCTTGAATCTCTTCAGGTTGAGCCAGAAATGGGCCTCATCGCTGAACAAAATTTGCCTCGAAAACGTCGGATCTTCTTGGAACATTTCAAGAGCCCATAGAGCGAAGCGATGTCGCTTGGAAAGGTAAAACGGCTTCAGTTGTTGCACAAGCTGTATTTTGTATGCTTTTAATTTGAGATCTAGACGTAAAATGCGCCAAGTCGTTATACGTCAGTCCGAGTTGCTGCGAACGGCGCCGAATCGACTCTCTACGGTCTTCATGTACGCTCTCAGCTACGGCCGCTATATTTTCTTCACAGCGTGCTGGACGTGGTCTATTCGGTCGAATATTATGAATGAATGATGGGTCTCAAAAAGGGTGATGGTGTTGCGAATAGTACGCTCAGTAGGCCGATTATGTTGACCATAAGTTGAGTGAAGTGCACGAAACACATTCCTCACAGAACGTGAATTTTCGTAATAAAGTCGAACGATTAGTAAACGTTGTTCAGGCGTAAGTCTTTCCATTATGAAATGCCAAACAATACTAAAAAAAGTAACATGACAGCATGACACGACTCACACGTGATCTGTTAAAAAAAGGCTGTTGAAAAAAGTAGAAAAAAATTAAGGATTTATAAAAGCACCATAGTGAAAAAAATTAAGAAAGAATTATATCAATATTAGAGAAAAACGTATTTTTTTGGAATATTTTGGTCAAAACCCCAGTTCTTTTTACTTATATTTAGATTAAGTAAAAAAAAAAAACATTATACAGTTGACCTGACCTTAGAAAATGTATACTTAAGGTTTTGTGCAAATCGGAAAACTTTAACCCTTAAAACATGAAGGTCAAAAATCAAATTTTGGAACTTTGTATTTTTTCGCGAGGACATAAAAAATGTTATTTGTTCTTTTTTTAGATTTCGATAAAATTTCAGAAAAGTATGTCCACAAGGCTTAGGTGGATATATATTTGCTGTACTTTTGGCAATAGAATTGTACTAAAAAAACAATTCTACTGAATTTATTATCCCTAATTGGATGAAAAATATATTTCTTTACGACCATAGGGACTCAACTATACAAAAAATTGTCATATTTTGATTTGAAAACATGGTTTTAAGTGCTCATCCTAAATTTTTGTAATTAAAAATGATTATTTTGACCTGCATAACCTATGATTCTGAAAAGGTTAAACTTACTTACTTACGTTACAATGGAAGTCTTAGCAGTTGGCGGACTTGAGCCCAGTACTTCAAATAGAGAAAATTAAGGATATGAGATAAAATATGTAGCTAAGAATACACTTTTAATATTCATAATTTGATTTTCCCTAAAAATTTGGAGGTCTTTACCTACAAATATTTTGAGCGTTTCCCTGAATACATATACAGAAAAACGGTACTAAGGAAAGTGCCATCACAATATGTTATCTGACTACTGTTCGACTTAAAATGAAGAGTTATCTATTACTAATAAATATATCAATCTTCATTAGATGCAATTTTAAGACGTATTTCATAAAATAGTTAACGTTTGCAAATTGGCAAGTTTTTTGTAAAAAGTTGGTTTTAAGAGTAACTAAATTTTGTTTTTGTCATATATTCTTTGTTAGTTCAGTTATGCTATTATTATTATTTATTATTTGGAATTCAATTTTCAAATTGGAGATTTTTTTATTTTGCTCACATTTATCGTTTGTCAGATAAAAATCGTTTATAAACGATTTTTCACCCCATACCATTTCTGAAAACGTATTCTGTTTAAAATTGTAAAAGATATGGGATAAACTAAAAATTTTAACATGAAATAGGTAAAAATTAGAAGGATTTAGACTGACTTCTATTAAAAAATCAAAATTGATTTCTTCTTAGGACTGAAATATTTATATTTTCTTAAAGAAGTTTTTATATAGTAGAGAATGAGCTATTAAGCTTTTTTAATAAAAATATTGAAATCGGATGAGAAACAGAAAATTAGTAATCGTTTTAGAAACGTTCATGTCAAATGTGAGAATCTATATATCCGTTCCTGAGAGGTTGTTGTTGTTGTTGTTGTTGTGACAATTTTTATGTTAATAAGATTTACAGATTTATTTCCAATGAATATATCGTCAACTAAAATACAAAAGGGCCAATCAACACTTATTGAAATTTTACAGGAGAGGTAAAAAAATTATTAATTTAGTTTTTAACTTGATAAAAAAAAAAAACGATTTTGTTACAAAATCTATGAAAATCTATTAAGTTAATTCTTTTAGTGCAAATTATAATTTTTTTTGAAATGTTTTGTTGCGAATGGACACGATGTGACAGTGAAAATACACTTTTTAAATGACCTATTATTATTTTTAGAATTTCCAATACACAGTCAGCATCCGAAGTCAGTTATCTACAAACAACTTTCTTTAAATTTTTAAAAAGTAACAAAAGAATTTTTATTCGTTCTAAAGTATATTTTATATAAAGATAAGCCAAAAGCTATGTGAATTAAAGCAGAATACTACTTACCTACTTTACAAAAAGTAGGCTTAAAGAAACAGGATTTGATAAAGCTTAAAGTTTCTATCATATATATATATATATTTACATATAGTGTTGGAAGAAATAATAGGGACGAGTTATATATTCTTAAAGTTTTGGTTAGTGTTTCATAAATAAAATTAGGTATATAAATTAACTTAAAAATCTTCAAAATACCTATATACTAACGGTCTTTTTGGTGTCCTTTGGGGTCGAACATACGATTTTCCGTCAGATAAAAACAAATTAATCTTTGCTTCGTCGGACCATAGCTCGTTGTTCCAATGTTGTCTATTGTTGTGTTGTCTGGCAAATTCCAACCTTTTTTGTATATTTCGTTTGCTTAAAAGTGGTACCTTTCGGGACAACGTCTTTTAAGTCCAGTTTCTTTGAGTCTATTTATCATCATACAACTTGTTACTGGAGCACATAATTTTTGTTAAGGCTATTTGATGGCTCCAAAGGGTTAACTTATGAGTAACTAATTAAAAGTTGTTAAATACGAGCTGAGGTTTTTCATTTTCTAACTCCGTTTTCATGGCATTTTTTTGCGTTAATCGCGTTAAACATTTTATTTTTTGCACATTTGCGCATCTAATTCGAATTGATAACCCATCTTTTTTTAGTTTAAGAATAACATTTCCATCACTATAAGTGCAATGTATTCCACGACCAATTCTGAAACACTTATCGAAAATACACAACTTGAAATATCACTCAAGCTTGGTTTTCAACACTATATAATATTTAGTGTAAAAAGTTAACTCAAAGAATTTTGTATAGTGTTCCTTTTATATTTTCGAAGTGATTTCTATATTTTTTAAAATTTTTTGTGGGTTTTAAACCCACATATATACAATTGGAGCAACCACGCTATTGTTATAGTAATAAAATATATGCTTTTGTAACCAAATTATTTCTATTTCAAATTATTATGCAGTAAATATAAATTATGTTTGTCGCAATCATTTATATTATTCTCCTTTACCCTATTCTAGAATAAGGTCTATAATATTATAAAGAAAAAACTTTGAAACATTATTGTTTGCCGTGACCTAGAGCGTGATCATGAGCATGATTTAAAAAGTGCATGTAAATGTTTTTTTTACAAAAAAATTATAAGTTTGGATGCAAATATATTTATTAGAATTAATTACTTAATTTTTTCTGTATTAGTACATTCATGACATTGTATTTCGAATGTTGGTAACTATGTTTATGATATGTATGAGTATTAAGCATTCTAACTTTACAATTAAATATATTGCACGTAAAATATTTATAAATATTTATTTCTACTCATTTTTTAAACATATGAATGTGTAAATATAAACATTTTGTTTATATTTTTAACCTACAATATTTGTATTAAAACACAGCATGTTCTTGTCTTGATTACACGGTGCTACAAAGTAAAAAATTAAACACACTTGGAATGTAACATAGTGTAGTTTGTAGATATTGGTGAGTAGATTATGACACCATTTTTAGAATTTTTAATATACCCCCAAAATCGGGAGCTATTTCTAAAAATCCGATTTTTCGGACTTCGAGGTTTTAAAATTTTTTATCTCGAATATCTGATATCATGACAATATTTGACACAAATAAATTTTCTATGAGCAGAGTACCGGTCCACTCCCAAAAAAATCGAAAATCACTTTGACGCAGAAGCACAATGGGGTAGGATTCGTTTTTATTGAATCTTTATTTTTAGAAAAGTACAATAAGATCGCTATTACTATTTCTGATACACCTGTTATTGAATTTTAAAGTTTCGACTGTCTTCTTTATAACTTTTACGTTTTGCAAGAGGACCTGTAGTCCAAGTATGGTTCTGACTGTAGTCTAATTAAACAATGCATTAGAGCAGCTTTCATTTTAATCTATGCCCTACTAAGGCATACAAATTGTTCGGTTTTTCAATTGTACATATTTAAAATTATTCTAATAATTAAGAAAATAAAATATTGTTGCGAAAATTAGTTTTATAAGCCTAAATTAACGATTTCAGAATTTTCTAGTTTGTAAAGTCTGTTTATTTGAATTTAACTGAAAGCTGTTCATTGTAATTTATCTAAATTATCTAAGAGAGTTCTACGCACTGTCAAGGCGAATTCATAAAAGGTGAGGATAAGAGCGTAGCTAATTTGAATTCGCCGTAAATTATAACAACCAAATGTTACAACTTGTTTAATTTTTTTTGCTTATATTTTTTTCTGTTCCTTTTACTATTCTTTCCTAGGGTGTCAAAAAAATAACTTAATAAAATCGTTGTTTTTTTTTTTGTGGTGTTCCCGGTGCAATTATCCGACGTTTTACTTCATACATAACTCCACACAATTTAAATCAAGAAGAAGCTTATAATTACAACCGAAAAAATAAATGTTTTTAGTCAACGTTTTTCCTTGTGTTAATCATTGGGTACCCTATACATTAACAAGTCAATGATGTTTTTCTATAAAAAAAACCATGTTGTCCTTGCCTCGTTGTACTCGTATTTGTTGCACCTTCTATGCATTCGTTTTGATTAGGGTATTCATTTTTCTAGACTTTTAATTATTAATTCGATTAACTCGAAAATTTTGTTTCTAAATTAATCGAACAATCGAATAAAGTTTTTAAATTACTAGAGTTGTTTGAGTAGATTATAACCTAAAATTTTGCTTATTCTCTAACGTTTATTAAAAAAATAAAATTAGTATTACGTGGTTTTAGTATTTTAACAAGAAGAAGAAGAAAACAACAACAATGTTAAGAGTTCATTTTAATAAAACATACAAATTTTTTAAACACCAAAAAGATGTCTTCATTAATTGAGATTACTTTATTTCTTTACTGAATAAATTTTCTTCAATATAATTCCAAATTGTGGTGTCTCTTGGCGCCATACTAAAACCTTTAGATTTCAAACATTATATAAAAATTATTCAGCAGATGTTTTTGAGCAAAATTAAAAAAAAACTAAAACATCTTCAAAACTAGTTAAGCAAGGATATTTTTTTACTCGAATCATTCGATTATTCGGCATAATTTGCTCGAATAATCTCTACTCAAAATTATTAATTTTAATTTAATGAAACGAATATTTGATTTTAATTTGTCGATTAATAGAACAAACAATATTCGAGTGACTACCCTAATAATTATACAGAAAGCATTTTGTTAACTGGTCTATGTTTTAGTGAAAAAACATAATCTTAACCTTTTACCCAAAGCCTATACATGTATATATATTTTCGGAAATCTGAAGTCTTCATCTTTGCCAAAGCCTGTAAAAAATATAAAATTGGTGGAAAAATTACCTTGTTACAAATTTTTTCGTCCGTGAAAAATCGTTTTTTTTTTTCGATAGTTCCAGATTTCGAGGGTGTATTGAAATTTCTGAAGATGATAAATTGATCTACCCAATTATGCTTCTTGAGATTGATAGAAGATTGTAGAGAATAATTGTTAGTTTAGCCACTACTATATATCCAGATGTAGGTGTAAATTTGAGTGAGTTGAAGTTAATTTGTGGATTAAGTCAGTTGTGAGTTAGAGAATTTTTGAGTTAAATTGCAAAACAGTTCACTTGTGCAACATTATAGTTGGTGTTTTAGGGCGTAAATAAAGAGCTATGCTTTTGATTGGAATAGCAAAACAGTAGTGAACCAATATAAATCAACATTTTTGAAAGGTAAAGACGTAAAAGTAAAAACATATGTATTTTGGAATATCATTATCATTAATTATCAATATAAACATAGTTGCTTTAAGTTCAGTAGTTTAAAATTTCCTAGAGAACTAAAAACTATTTAAACCATCAACAAATACTATAGGAAAATTAATTTCTTGAGAAATATATTTCGAAAGTTAAAAATTGTAGAATGACGCCGAAAGTGTAAACATGTAAGAAGTTCTCAGAAAAAAATTGCTTAAAATAATAA
The DNA here is from genome assembly GCA_932274085.1 of Protocalliphora azurea. Lineage (NCBI taxonomy): Eukaryota > Metazoa > Arthropoda > Insecta > Diptera > Calliphoridae > Protocalliphora > Protocalliphora azurea. The sequence goes on from OW026524.1 coordinate 8,275,899, forward strand.
TATTTAAATAAATGGATTTGTCATTTGTTTTTATAAAGATTATTTTTAAATAAGCTCTTTTGCTTGTCGCTGACGTGTCACACTGGTTTCAATGATAAAAATAACTTTAAACTTAAATACGCACCGATTACCTTTAGCAACTTGAACAATTTGAACGTAACCGCCAGTAACGGCAATATGAACAAATAAAAAGCAAGGAATTTTTTTGAGAAAAAATTTAAATAAATCATACTGATAATAATAATATTAATAATAATAATAATAATAATAATAATAATAAAAGTATACCGCCATTTCTAAGATTAAAATTTATATATTTTATACAAATAAATTTAATTATTAATAGGTAGCTGTTCATTTTCACTTTATTTATTTTAATAATTCTTACTAAATAAAACATAAATCTGTAAAATACTAAAAATTGGTCCGCAACAATGTTTTTTGGATCAATCATTTTGTTCTGAAATCAGGTGAAAATAATTTCATATACGTATTAATACAACATGAGATTAGTTTTTTTTATAATAACTTTGAAGTTATAACATTTACATCTAACATTTACATATCCATTGCTTGGATAAGAGATGCTGTTTCAAAAGAAAATGTTGTGTTATAATGAAAAACCTCCCAACCAAGTATTTTTTTTTTTTTGTATAATAGTGAAGTGAGTATTTTCGAAGTTCAACTTATTTAATATTCGTTTCAAGAAATCTCTAATAAAACTAAAGTACCTAAAATTTGAACATGACAAAAATAAAGTTGATTTAAAATTTCATGTGACACAACTTATAAGCAAATTCGTTAAACCATAGATAAACGAATAAATAGATATCGGATAAAGAAAAAAACTAATTCAATAGTCAAAAACCTAATGCATGCAACATTAGCGTTCCTCTCAGATAGCGTTCTAGTTGTATTATATGCGTTAAGCTATTGCAAGTACCATGTTTAGAGTAACGTCAATATAAGGTCTTAAAAATAGTAAAATGTTTGCTACAGAATTTCAACACTATGAGAATATGTAATGTCTCGTTTTCCCGTGAAAATTAAAAAAAATCCCTTGAATTTCCGAGAGAATTTTGACAGAAATTCCCGAGATTTCCCGAATCCCAAACCCTAATTGTGGCGAATTTGATTGAAATCGGTTCATTATTTTCTATATTTATTTAGCTCCCATACAAAAAATTGTTATTTCAAAATATACAAATTAATCGATTCGAAAGCAACGGGCGTTGGCAAAATTGTTAAAATTACATTTAATTAAATTTAATATCTAAAAAGGGAGTAACATAAAAATTATTATAAACATTTTATTTAAAATTTTAAATTAATCGCCATTTTTGGGCCATTTGAAACCAACGTGCGTTGGCGAAATCATAAAAATTGCATTAATTTAAATTCAACATAAAGGAACATTTTTAAGAATATATTATTTTATAAATAATCTAATAAAATTAACTTAATTCCAAAAATAATAATAATCATAAAATAAATAAATTATTCGTTTAAATGAAATATTATTCGTTATTCGAAAAAAAAATTAAAGTTCTTCGTAATAAAGTCTTTGAATATTCGAACGAACATTATTATATATGCGAATGCCCTAATGAATGCCGAGATACTTTACTTTGTTTTGGTTACAAATGTTGACGTTGTTTATTTGAACAAAAGTGAACACAACCATTTTTCTAACTAATTTTCTAAACAATTTTTATGAGTTGTTCTAATGCAATTATAAGATTTTTGTAAACGAAATGTGTCCAAAAAGCGTAACCAGAGCCGTTGTCGATTTTGCAACATTTTTCTTCAGTAAAAAAGCAAAATATAAATATATATATCAGGTGCCCCGATGGCCTAGTTGGTAGTAAGCTAGTCTGTCAGTCTGGGTGTTGTGGGTTCGATTCCCACCAGGGACTCTGGTCTGTTTCACTACAACGAGCTAAGGTCTTCGTTACTCCGCTCGGTTAGAATTAGAATATAATTTGTAATTGTATTGTAATTATAAAATAAATAAATAAATAAATAATATATATATATATATATATATATATATATATATATATATATTATTTTATATAATTTTTGCTGATGTCTTACTTAGCATTTTGCAATGACGGAACCGCCGAGATATTTTGATCATATACCGTCGAAAGCGTTCTGCAGAATGAGGCTTCCTGTTATCCAATATTTAGCACATTTTCAAAGCTAATGGATCAGGTTTCATTTGCATTAGAAGTTTCGCTGAGATTTACGTCATTTACACTATTTTCTTATATTCCTTTTAGTTATTCTATTCTAACCAAAATATACTTGACGTTACTCATGCAAGTATTTAGTAAGATTAAATACTGTAAAATAAAACTGAATAAATATTTGTCATGTCCGAACTTTCATTTAGAGCTAGGACATGAAAAATCATTTATTTTTTTTTTGTTTTTTTTTTTTTGCTAGCATTCAAAATGATTGGTCTATATATATATAACGTCGAATTCAGGTCGAATCTATACAAGGTCAGTTAAACAGCTGAATATTATTTTTGGTTGTTACAGCTGTCAAACTGCATATATAAAAAACATTATTGTTGTTTTTGTACCTTCCATAAATTCGCGTTGATTTTGACATTTGCTTTGATAAAAATTTGTCTAGTATAGACTCGATATGTACGCATTAAAGAGCCGCAGAACAAATTGTAAAAAAAATATTTTTTTTGTTATTTTTGTATTAAAAAGTTGAAATCTATCAGAAAAAATCTTGTTAAGATTTTATGACATGAAAAAGACTCAAAAATTTAGAGCATAACAAAACGTACTTTATTTATTTATTTATTTTAAAGCCTACTCTTTTATGAAAATAGTCTATCATGTATTTTGTGCCACAATATTTACCATTAAAAAATTAAAATTCGATCGAAATATTTTTTCCCTCATTTTAACAAAAAGTACTTTTTTAAAATTGTTTATTAACTTCCGAAAGTTCGGAATTGAAAAACATTATTAAATCTCATCAATTAAAAAAATAAATATTAAGTTAAATATATTGCATTTTAAAACATCATATTCCCAACAAAGTGCAAAATTAATTAATAATAATAATAATAAAATGTCTAGTTTTTTTTTCCAAAATCTGGAAAACTAAACTGAGTACTTTTAAATTTTACTAATTTTATTTCCCTTGAAAATTCAGTAAATCATATGGTTTCAAAAGTAAACAAAACAATAAGTAAACAAATATAAACAATGAAAGAAAAATGTTCAAAGAATAAAAAAATAGTATTTTTGCATTCAAATTTTATTAAAGGCGTTTTAAACAACAATAAATATGTTTATAACAAAAGGAAAAATGAAGTTGTTATTCACTAAAATGTATGTATTTCGGTAAAAACTCTGATGACTTTTGTTGTTTTATGTTTATTTGTTTGCAACCAGCTGTCGTAGTGATTTTACTGGATTTTAAATCTTAAATTTACCCAGTAAATACTAGGGATGTCAAACGGGACTTTGCAAATCCCGGGATTTCTAGGGATTTATATTTTATATAAAAACACATTTTAAATATAAGGAAAAAATAAATTTTGTATGCATATTTCAATTAATTTTTTTCGTCCAATCTCGGGATTCGGGATTTTGTAATGCCAAAAAATCTCGGGATTTTCGTGATTGGAATTTCGGGATTTTCTTAGCTAGTAAATACCCAGTTTACTGGATTTTACTGGAAAAGTAAAAGAACTGACCTATTTTTGAAAATGTTTTGATTCAAAGCTCGTTTCGAATTTGACTGCATTTAGATTTCTCTGTTTTTAAAACGTTCTGCATTTTGTTTCTGCGTATTTGGAAATCTGTAAGTTTGTTTTTTTTTTATTAAATTTCTTCTCAAAAGCACTAAAACCACTACTAAATTGTTTGAAGATAAATACAACCAAGATGAACTAGAATTCATGAAATATAAATAAAGCAAAAATAAAAATAATAACAAACAAATTGAAAGAGTTATAATAATCACAAAATATCAGGTACGCGAATAAAACAATTATACTGGTCGGCAAGAACAAATTTTTGTCCTCCTTTAAATAAAAATAGGTGAAGTAAATGGAATTTGACGTGCTGAACATGAATCTTCTGTTAGTTTTTATTTTATCAAGTCCTATTTTTTTATGGGCATGTTTAATATTTCCCCCTTATAGTTCGAGTACAAGGGTATATTTTGCGGTTTGTCTCATTTAGATAAAGATGGGGTTAGTCCCCATCAAGTCGTCTTAACAATATTTTTTTAAGCAAATATTTCAGTTATTCAGAAATTAGTAGACTTCAGTAGACTTCGTTTTTACACAGAAAATTTCGAAACTTTTTTGGAATGTTTTTGCGGAAAAAGTGAGCAAAATAAGTTCATTAGTAACTGAGATTCGGTCAAAATGCTTTTTTGGACTTTGTGCAGCTTCTGTATAAGCTTCGGATTTCTTTTTTGTACAAATCTGTTGTAAATATTTGTCGGTTTTTTGAATTAACTAAATCGGTTCATAAATAATCTAATTAAAGGCGAAAAACTTAAAAAATTATTTAAAATATAAAACAATTGCAATGACTCAGTGTTGTTGTTTTTTGTGTAAGTATATATCTACAAACATTTGTATATAAATTTAGTAGTCGTCAGAAGTTATTAGTGTTTTTTTTTTTTAAAGAAGCAACGCTTGGTACGATAGTTAATTTCGTGTTTACATTTTTGTAGTTTGAAAAAAATGTAGATTATTTTTGTAGATAAAGATTCGATACACCCGAATATTAACTTGTTTTAATTCAATAACTCTAACTAACTCTAACTTGTTTTAATTCAATATTTGTAATGATAGCTTACTTCATTTTAAAAGAAGTTGTATTTGAAGTATGCCTACCCACAAAATCGATTTCGAACAAACTGAAACGCGCTTTTTCCACATTAAACAATAGCTTCGATATGTACTATTCAGACCATGATCTCATTTTTGATCAGTATTTTTTTTACCTTAATTAAAAGTTGTTTTTCAAAATGTTTATACTTAATAGATTTTGAGTTGGATTTACATGTCTTTTTTTAATTAAATATAGCATTTAGATGGTAATATTAACTTCTACAAAAAAAAAACGGCTTTTTCGGAATTTCAATGAAACAAAACGGTTTTTTTTTTAATTTCAACTATTCAAAAACCGGTTTCTCTAAAAAGGCGAATAGTCGATCACCCAAGTATCCATTAATTTCTGAATAAAAGATGCCAATGTGTACAATCCGGAAACGTTAGGACTTCAATTCAGAAAACCATTAGAGGAGTGCCCCAAGGCTCCATATTAGCACCTCTTCTATTTATGATTTATTTGAACGATTTATACCAGCTAATACGATTTTGTGGTTGTATATATATGCAAATGATTTCTAGTTGCTTGAGGATATAATATTAGTAATGTTAGTAAAGGTTTAAAACTTATTATGGAGTGTTTTAATTTTAGCAGTCTCAATGTAAAAGTATTGAAAGATGCATACTTAAAGGTATGACAATTCTGAATTAATGTATGTGATTTTAATTAAACTAGTTGTTTCATTTTATATGTATGTAGGTACTATCCACACAATAAGAATGGAATGAAGTAACTTTTAAATTCAACAAGCTGTGAAATTTTCCAAGTTATGTAGGGGCGGTTGACGATAAACACGTTCAAATGCGCCATCGAATTCAGGAAGCACATTTTTTAGTTATAAAGACACACATAGTATAGTGCTAACGGCTGTTGTTGATACCAAATATATGTAATAGTCGTGTGTAGGATAGTGGAGCCTTCAGAAACCGTTCCTTTCAACTTGCTTTAAATAGCAACGATCTCAATTTGCCACTACCGAAACCCTTGTCAAGCAGAAACATATGCTGAAACCTTATCCTGGTAAAAAATTATCTGCCGGACAGAGAATATTCAGCTACAGGCTATCCAGAGCTCGGCGTATCGTAGAAAATGCATTTGGTATTATGGCAAAGCGCTTTCAAATATTTTCACGTTCTTTTATGCTAAATGTGGAAAAACAACATTGTGCATGGCACAGCAAGTACAATTTTTTGTTGATAAAAACTTACATTATAAAACATCGGTACTTACTGATCGTTATGATGATAACGGCGCTTTTATTCCGGATAAATGGGGAAATATGTGCATTTTAAATAAATGTGCATTTTAAATAAATCCAAGTTAAAGTTACTTCAATATAGATCGCATAAGTAATTATAACGTATCAGTGCGCTAGTAATTGATTTGTGAAAACAAACATATTTAAAGTTTACAATAAATTCTCGACTAAAATACATTCGTGATTAAAATTATAAAATATAATTTATTGATATACAATTGTCCACTGAAAAGAAATAAAACTTAAAAATATATACTTTTTCCATAAAATATGAATGAACCACCAGATAATGGTGGAAAAGTTGATCCACCAGATAGTGGAAATAATACTCCACCAAGTGAAGTGAATAAGAATTTGCCCCTTAAAATTACAACACCTGGTCCGAAATACGTTATAATATCCAGAACAGACGAAGGAAAAACTCAAAATAACGTGTCTCCACTTTTGATTAAAAAGGTGGTGAACTCTACATGCGGTGGTGAAGTATCAGAGTGTAAAAAGTTAAGTATATATAGTACTATATTAGTCCGCACCAAAAATCTCCACCAAGCTAATAAATTAACACAATTAACCAATTTATGTCCAAATATAAATGCTCTAGTAACATATCATAATTAATTGAACTATGTCAAAGGAGTGGTATACTCTAATGATTTAAGAGGAATCCCTGATGAAGAAATCTTAAATGAACTTAAAGAGTAAAATGTCTTAAAAATAGAAAAAATTAAAAGAAAAGTAAATGATTTGATCGAAGAAATAGGCCTTATCATCATATTTGGATCCACCACTCTTCCCGTAGAATTGAATATTGGTTATGAACGGGTTAAAATTCGTACATATATCCCCTTACCTCTTAGGTGCAAACAGTGTTTACATTATATACATATAGCAAGAACATGTAAAAATACAAAAATTTGTCCCAACTGTTCCCAAGAATTTCACACTATCGAACTTCTTGTTCCTGAACGAAAACAAAAAAATGCTCAAACTGTAAAGAGCATATGTCTTTAGACTCTAATCATTCCGCTTTGGACAAGAAATGTCCAATTTTTTTAAAAGAGCGTGAAATACAAACAATAATTACACTTGAAAGAGTTAATAAAAAACTGCAATACTATATACAAACAACGTCACCCAGATTCTTCATTAACATACTCCACAGTTGCTAAGCAAGCAACCAACAATATTATTTCATCAAACACTATAAACAACAACAAAGAAACAAATACATCACACGCTAGTAATACCGCTAATAAAGAAGAGATAGACACATCACCATGCTGCTGTCATCACTCTCCATTAAGAGACGAGAAAAATGTAAATTACTCCAACATATCGGATTTTGAAATATCGAAACATGAAATGGAACAAATAAACAATATATCTCAAACAATAAAAACAACAAATGAGAATAATACTCATTCGAAAACATCTAATATCGAAATATCAGAAAATGAAAAAGACTTAACAAAACAAACAAACAAACAACAAAAATGTTATCATTTTGCCGAAAACAACATCTAACAGAAATAGGCAAAAACTGAAGCAGAAAACAATTTCTGGTAAACGATTGAAAAGAGTTTTAATTAAATTATTAGTAAGCACAATGGATTGTAAAATACTTTATTATTATTTATTATACGAATATTTGGAGTTATACGAGATAAAAGAAACAAATTTCTTCATTCCGTGTAATTCCTTATGTTTAATTATCTTAAATACATTATCTTTAGCTTTATACTCAAAATTTCGTAATTTCTTTAACATTATTCAGTATTCTCTAATATTGCCTTTCATACTTTTACTTAATTTTATATATTTTCTACTTATTTATAATGGATTCGTTTAAAGTCCTCCAGTGGAATATTAACGTACAATCAGCTTACTAACGTTTTAGGTAATATACTGATTCCAAGTTTTATAGTCGGTGATGTTAATGCTTGGCAAGGAACTGAGGGTTCTCAAGTTAGAAGAGTCAATATCATTGCAGATTTTATAAGTAATATAAATACACACATTAGTACACATAGTTCTTTAACACACGTCGATATCACATTTTGTTCCCCAAATGTTGCCATTGCGGCAGATTGGTACATTGAGGAAACACCCCATAGTAGTGATCACTTTCCAATAGCAACATCTCTGTTCCCCCATTATCAGAATCGTAACTCAAATTATAGACCAAGATTTAAAACAGACCAAGCAGATTGGAAGAAATATCAGGAAAACTCAAAGGTAATTAGTACAAAAAGACCTATCTCAGACAATATTAAAATATTAAAAATCAAAGATCAGTTCCTTGGTGGAATGCAGAACTTCAAAACCTTAAAGATGTCTCAGAAAAACCTATTAAATTTCAAAACGGCTAATGGGTTATTGAAACAAAAAATAAAACAAAGCAAAAATACTGCAATGGTGAAGCTCACATCATCGATTAGTCCCTCTTCTACTACAAAGAAAATTTGGTCCAAAATAAGAACTTTTACAGGCTATAAGAATCCCAACAAATTCATTGCATTGCAACTGGCAATTCTCAATTTAATTTTACTGATAATAAAATTGAAATTGCTGATATTTTATGTAAATTCCGGTCTGAAAATTCGAATGATGAAAAATTCTCAGCAGATTATATCAGAAGGAAAAAATCAATTATCAATAATCTCCCTCGAACCATACCAAGTGCAGACGCAAAGTTAATAGACTTTAACATTAACTATATAGAACTTGAATCAACACTTTTGAAGTTAAAAGAAAATTGCAAAAAGGAAAAAATAATAAATATAAAATTACTTCAACGTTGCAGAGAATAATGGAAAGATGTCAGACACTTCACTTATCCCTTCATTCTTCAACCCCTACAAAAATAAGAACCAAGCCACCATGGCACTTTAAAAAAGACTCTATAAATATGTCGCTTACAAAGTTTATCAAAGAATGTACATCATCATTACAATATAGAGCAGTGACTCCCATTTAGTTTTTACCGATGGTTCAAAGAATAATAACGCAGTAGGTTATAGTATTATCAGTGAACTTAATATTATTAAATAATTTTTTTTATTTATTTGATTAAATCTATGGATATGAATCCTTACAGACTACTATATATTACAAGATTTTATATAAAGGCATTATTGACGAAAAAAAAAGAAAAAAAATTTTTGTTAAGTCATATTAAGTAATTAAAAACATGATAATATTGCGCTTAATTACATTTACATTAAAAGAAAAATCGATTAAGCTATACAATTCATTGAAATTTTTGCATATTCTCCTCAAATGATCAGCATCGGCATAATTTGTTTGAACAACAGGAAGGTGCAGAGGTATTAGGTGTCGGGTAAAACGTCGTGGAATATTAAAACTTATGTTACGAAGAAGGAAGTTGGAGAGGACATCACCATTAATCAAATTAATTAAAAACGCCACATTTAGCATAGTCCTTCGGCTTTTTAAGGTAGGTAGTTTAATTAATGATAACCTCGCAGTATACGAAGGAAGATTCCCTGAATAACGAACAAATGTGCTCCTCAGGCAGAATAAGAGAAACTGCTTTTGAACAGATTCTAATGCGTCTATGTGCATATTAATTTGAGGATCCCAGACAATAGACCCATACTCCAAAATTGGTCTTACTAGGGATGTGTATAGTTGTTTCGTAACATTGGGATCTGTAAACTCTTTAGACCATCGTTTAATATAAGCAAGTACACCACGAGCTTTATTTATCATCATTTTAATATGCTTGCAGAAATCTAATTTAGGATCAAGTAGAATACCAAGATCCAGAAATTCTCCAACTAACTCTAGTTTGATACCCGTCCAGGAAATAGTGTAGCATTGAAGTGCAATTTTTAGAAAATCGCATGTGCTTGCATTTTTTTAAGTTTAGCTCCATTTGGTTATATTTACACCATGCGTAAAAGCTATTTAAATCCTGCTGCAAATACGCCCCATCTGAAGTTAATTTGTAGCTGAGAAACATCTTAACATCATCAGCGTATATTAAAGCATTACAATGCTTCATTACAAGCGGCAAATCGTTTATGAAAAGCGAAAATAGCAAAGGGCCTAGGTGACTTCCTTGGGGGACACCGGAGCTAACAAAAATTTCGTTGGAGATGGTATTATCAAAAAGAACACACTGTGTCCTGAGGGTTAGATACGACAGTAACCAGCACAAAGCGTTGCCAGTAAACCCTAATACATTCAGCTTATTGAGAAGTAGGTTATGGTTGATTTTATCAAAAGCTTTGCTGAAGTCAGTATAAATAACGTCCATAAGTTGGCCATCCTTAAAAGCTTGATTTGTTAGAGTTGTTAGTTGTAAAATATTTGTTACTGCAGAACAACCTTTCCTGAAGCCATGCTGGTATTGTGATAGCATTGAGGATACACTGTGGCTAAGAGAGCCTGTTAAGCATTTTTCAAAAAGTTTAGGAATCGCACTCAATTTTGCAATGCCTCTATAATTCGTTATGTCCGACTTGTTTCCTGATTTAAATATCGGTATAATAAAGGATTTCCTCCAAAATTGGAGAAAATATCCGTATTTTAATGACACATTAAACATAATAGCCAAAGGAGTGGCCAAGCACAATATTTTAAAACGCAAGCATAGATGCCATCAGGTCCACTACTCAATGATGATTTTATTGTTTTTAAAGATAAAACAACCTGAGAAGTATCAATAGAAGAAAATGATATTGCCTGATGTTCCATCAGAGAAAACGGGTATTTAGTTGATGTATCGTACTGCTGCTTGGAATATGTTGTTGCAAAAAAATCGGCAAACATATTGCTTTTGATCAAATTAATATTAGATTCATTAATTAAATACTTCATAACTCTTGGATAGCCAGTAGATTTTCTTTTCGAATTTACAAAATTATAAAATGATTTTGGGTCACGTTTAAAGTTCCTTTTCATTTTCTCAAGGTAATTTATATACAGTCTCCTGTTGAGAAGATTATATTCCGCTCGAGATACACAGCTGTTCGATATTGCTTATATTTTTTATAGGATTTGTTTTTTACATTTTTTAATCTTGATAGATGCGGAGAATTCCACGGTGGACCTGAATATTTAATCAAATAGTTTTGGCACACATTCCTCAAAAAACTTATGTATAGTAGTATAAAATGTATTAATCATAGAGTCAATTGAAGCTGGGGTACCATTCGGAATGGATAACAGTTCAAGCCAATTAGTGTTTGTCAAAAAATAGTTCAGGTCATCGTAATTTGTTTTCTTAAAACATAACTTCTTATCGTTTGTATCATTCTGATTACAAAAGTTATCAGACAAAATATTATGACTAATTTCAAGAGTAGGGTGATAGCGATCCTCTGGTCTCGTAACTGGTAATGTTCGAGTAATGGTGCAGTTAGTGGATTCGTTCACAAAAACCAAATCTAGATAGTTTCCGTATTCATTACAAATCCCATTTTTTTGGAAAAGACATAAATCAGAAAATTATTGAGAAACTCTTCAATAAAGGCATCAGATTTTATTGGTGCATAACTGTATGTTTCTGGTAAAAATTTCCAAATTACAGCTGACAAGTTAAAATCGCCAAAAACGTAAACAGAGTCATCTGGTTGAGCTTTAGACACAACAGCTTTTATGGATTCAAAATATTTCATGTAAGTTAGTTGATCAGATTTTGGGGGAATGTAGGAACATGTTAAAAATATATGTGAGCTATTCAGTTTTATCTGAACACAGATAAACTCAATATCGGAATAATTTTCAAATTTTAACTCATCAGATTGGAAAATATTTAAAACAGCAATTAAAACGCCTCCACCAGTAGTTAAAGTTTCTCTGTCACGTCTAAATATATTAAAATCATTGCAAAGAATTTCAGTATTTAAAATGTTTCTATTTAGCCAGGTTTCAGTGAGGACAACTATATAGTGATTTATATTAAAACTTTCAATATAGAGGTTAGCCAGTTTAGTGTTTATACCACGAACATTTTGATAGATAATATTTAAGTGTTTTTCAGTTTTCATGCAAAGTTTTTTTTGGTTTGTTGACTCATGTGATGAAAGTCGTGCAACGTTGTTTGTTCTACGATTTTCTCTATATATAAATTCGCGAACGAGTGCATTATTTGGCCAGAAACAGGGATCAACAACTCGATCGAAAATGTCATTCGGTACTGTAATTTTAAAGGACGCAATACTTCTGGCTTCGGAATAAGAAAACTTGTGAATTATAATACCAGTATTTGAAGGCAATTTTGATTTTAAGTAATATTCCATATGATCACTGGTTGTGTCAGAGGCGAAACGGGATACAAATACGGACTTCTTTGGTGGCATAACGCGCAATTCTCTAGGCATAGATTGAGATTTAGCGTTACTTACGACTTCGGACGTTTGGTTGTTTGGATCTATGGAGGTTTCTGACGTTTGGTTGTTTTGGTTGTTTTGTTCTATTTGTGTAGTTTTATTAGAAACATTTACAGACATGGACGATGCATATGTCGGAAAGGGGGTTACTGTCACATTATTTATATTATTGGATGATGTGGGAGCTATATATATTATATGCACCTACTCTCTGTCCAGTTTGAAATCAATTTCTGATATCAATAATCAGGAATATTACTCAAAAGCTAATGGGTGATTCAAGTAGAGATACTTTTTTCAATAGCCTTTTTTTGACAGATCACGTGTGAGTCATGTCATGCTGTTATTTTTATTTAGTATTATTTAGCATTTCATAATTGAAAGACTTACGCCTGAAGGACGTTTATAAATCGTTCAACTTTGTTACGAAAATTCACGTTCTGTGAGGAATGTGTTTCGTGCACTTCGCTCAACTTATGGTCAACATAATCGGCATACTGAGCGTACTATTCGCAACACCATCACCCATTTTGAGACCCAGCATTCATTATTAGATAATATTCAACCGAATAGACCACGTCCAACACGCTGTGAAAAAATATAGCGGCCGTAGCTGAGAGTGTACATGAAGACCGTGGAGAGTCGATTCGGTGCCGTTCGCAGCAACTCGGACTGACGTATGGATCGACTTGGCGCATTTTGCGTCGAGATCTTAAATTAAAAGCATACAAAATACAGCTTGTGCAACAACTGAAGCCGCTCGACCTTTCCAAGCGACATCGCTTCGCTCTATGGGCTCTTGAAATGTTCCAAGAAGATCCGACTTTTTCGAGGCAAATTTTATTCAGTGATGAGGCCCATTTCTGGCTTAATGGGTATGTAAACAAACAAAATTGCCGCATTTGGAGCGAAGAGCAACCTGAAGAGATTCAAGAACTGCTACTTCATCCAGAAAAAACAACGGTTTGGTGTGGTTCCATATTTCTTTAAAAATGAAGCCGGTGCGAACGTAATGGCCAATGGCGACCGTTATTGTGCCATGATAACCGACTATTTGATGCCTGAAATTGAAGCTCGTGATCTCGGCGACATTTGGTTTCAGCAAGACGGCGCCACTTCCCACACATCGAATCAATCAATGGATTTATTGAGAGAACACTTCGGTGAGCACATAATTTCACGTTTCGCGCCGGTCGATTGGCCACCAATATCGTGTGATATCACACCGTTAGACTTTTTCCTGTGGGGATATGTAAAGTCTAAAGTTTATGCGGACAAATCCGCTTCGATTCAGGCCTTGGAGGAAAATATCACGCGTGTCATTCGCCAGTTACCAGTCGAAATGCTCGAACGAGTCTTCGAAAATTGGACTCAACGGATGGACCATCTGCGACGTAGCAACGGCCAACATTTGATAGACATAATCTTCAAAAAATAAATGCCAAAGAATGTTCTTTCAAATGATAATAAACATTCCCCATTAAATTTGAATTTTCTGTGCTTTTTTCGTTAAAAAAATAGAGAACCTCGAAATGGATCACGCTTTATAAGAGATATTTTAATTGATATTTACCCAAAAATTCGACTGGTATGGATTCCCAGTCACTCGGGAATCTCAGGTAATGAATTGGTAGATAAGAAAGATACTTTAATAAGACCTATGATAGTAACATCTAATTATAATAAAAGGGATATCATGAAATTCATTCACAAGTACTATATTGAGAATAATAATACAATTCTAAGAACTTCAGACTGGTATAGGAAAGTTAATCATCGGAATCTTTCAATATTTGAATATTTACAAAATAATATAGATAACTTTACAAGAACTGCACAGATGAAAATAATAAGACTCCGATTGGGTGATGCAAAATTCTCCCACATTCACCTTATGAACCAACAGATCCCAAACTTTGTAATTGCAACATCCCTTTCCCCAATAATCTGAACATCCTGACATCTTGCCCCAAATTTACTATTCAACGGAAAAAATTTTTCCATAACAACAACCCAATTTCATATTTTACGAATCCGGCAATAGAAAACATGCAAAGTGTTATACAGTTCCTTAAAGCTATTAATATTTTTAATTTAACATAAAATTATATCCTTTTCATTTAAATATTATTATTTTTTTTCTTTTCATGATTGTATTTACTTATATTTTGTATATATATTATATTAATAACATTAACATTAACATTAACATAATTCATAATTTCGTCATATCGAATGTATATTTAATTTTTATATATATTGTTCTATATTATCTGTAATAATTTTGTTCCTTTTGTAAATTTTCGATGTTAAGGCCTATGTTGCTAAAGCTCTTCTCTTTATTATCTTATAATTTTAATTATAAGCTAAATAATAAATAAATAAATAAATTCGTTAGATTTTTTAATACAAACTGTTTACAAAAGACGTAAATTCCGTAAAGTTGAGTAAGAAACTAAAATGATCACCAAAAACCTAACATATCCTGCCATTATTGTAGTACGTACATATACCGCAATCAAAATAAATAACATAGCCATTATTCAGCAACATTTTGTTTTGACCTTTAACTTTTTTCATAAGGTTTATGCATTTAGAATAGCTATATTTTCTACCTTATAAAAGAAATAAAAACATAATTAGTCCATGTAGTTTTAAGTAATTTTTCTATCTTTATTTATATTATTTATTTCAAAAATTTTATTGCTTTTTACTTATTTATATTGCCGTTACGTTCAATTTGCTCATTTTGTTACTACGTTAGCTGGCAAAAAGTAATTGATTTTTGCTTTGGGCTTGCCGTATTATCAAAATGATAAAATTTTTTTTAAAACCAAGTTGTAATAACCAAAAACAGAATAAGCCTGAATTAGTTGGTTGCTGATGATACGTGAACGAAACAGCTAATCGTTTATGTTGTATGTATTGTAATGATAACAATTACAGAAATTTTACGTTGATGTGATGTCTGATTCTGTTAAAAACAGAATTTTTATACGTTGCTCCGAGACAGTTGTAAGCAGTGTTGCCAAGCAATCACTTTTTTCTTTAAATACAAAAATATGTAATACAACAAAAAGGAAAACCACTAAATAAACAAAGTAATAATTAAACAAAAATAAATAAATTAAGAAATAAGTAAATAAATAATTTGTTGGTTTTCTTCATTTTAATCAGAGTTAAATTTTTTAGGTTTTTTATAAAATAGAACTTAAGGTAACTCTGTGATTTTACTTTACATATAAATATATGAAAAACATATGTCACGTTAATAATATTGCATAATTGCACAAAATTCTTTCCATAATTAAATGGTACATAAACATCATATCAACAAGTAACTAACCAAGGCTTAAAATTTACTTTGTTGCTCACTGTATATTATGTTGCCTTTAACTATTTGATACCTATAGATTATAACAGGCCTAAATATTTTAAAGTAGGTTCGACCCTGCAACTCGCACATTTTTAAATTTTCGGAAGCTAGGATTCGCCACGAAATTTTTAATTTATTAAATTAAATCCGGGACATATTTGCTATACATACACATACATATGTATGTTTAAGATATTTTTTTTTTAAATCATAAACACTCACAGGAAAAAGGTCTATTCCGAGTGCTTTTGGATTAAAATACAAATATTCCGGCTGTCTGCATGTCAACCCAATGTTCGTCACAATCACATATGTTTGACTTTTTCGTTTTTTGCTGTTTCCACGTAATTCCAAATAGTACTTTAATATGTAAATGACTTAGATTACCCCAGGTCTACAATCTCACAAATGAGATTAACGCTGATATAATATGTGAGATAACGCTAGCACAAGAGAGTAACCATTTCGTTTATATTATGTTAAATCTTAAATACTCGTGTATGTAACAGAAAAACATTAAAATCGCTAAATTTTAACAGAATTTCACTGAAAACAACGTAAACAAAACAAAATATGAAATAGTAATGTTGATTTAACACATAATCTTTTTACAACTAACACAAATTTAAAGCATTTATATAAGTTAAATAATGACTTTTTTCCAAAATAAAAAGTTATCATCAAAAACGTACCACAAATAAATAATAAAGGAATAAAATATTTAACGAATAATTTATTCTAATTAATCACAACATTGACAATAAAAATGAGAGAGAAACTTAGAAGAGTTACCCACATAAACAAAAAACAGTATATTAGTTAATGTAAACTTTAAACAGTTTTTTGAATACGATTTTCTTAAAAAGACTTTAAGGGCTAAAGTGTGTATTAGCTAGTACGTGTTTTAAACATAGTATGTGCTTTAAACCTATATATTTTTTAATACGGCTGTTAGTCTTTAAAGGAATAAAACAGTAAATGAATAATTTGTTCTAACTACTCACAATACTGACAATAAAAACGTGATAGAAACTTAGAAGAGTTGCTCACATAAATAAAAAACAGTATGTTCGTTAATGTAGACTTTAAACAGTTACTTATTTTGTAGTGTTTTTTTAATATGATTTTTTAATAAAAATTTTAAGCGCTAAGTATGTGAATACGATTTTTAAAAAAGCGCTAAAATGTTTATTAGCTAGTATGTACTTTAAACCTAGTGTATGCTTTAAACCTAATAGTCTTTAGCATGAAGAATACTAGAAAATGCGAAATTTAACAATTGCGGCTAAATCAAAATAAAAATTGCTTAGTTTAGCTGCAATAATGCTAAAATGCAAAAAATAAAATATAATTTTATTGGTGCATTAAAAAGTTTAAATTGTAACAATCGCACTGTGGTTTAAAATAGAAATCTAGTTGGACAAAATTACTTTATTAAATTTTTATATTGTAAGAAAAATATTAAAATTGATTTGAGTCATTTCTAAATATTTTCCAATCAATCTTAAACTTGGTATTTCCCAGCTTTTAGGGTATTCTCATATTTTTAGTGGGTGAGAACACGAATCTGGACACCTTTCAAAATGAGGGCTACCCTAATATATATAAGTAAAAAAAATTAAATGCTATATACTTATTTACGTGTTTACTATTATTAAAACATTCGCTTCTATTTTTAGCATTGAAATGAGCGTTTTTTGTGAGAACCGGGAACTCGCTATACAAAATTCATGTCGTTCGTAAGGGAATGTGGAAGCGCTACTTTAATTGTCTAGCTTAAAAACTTGCTTCGAAGCTCCATTTTTATTTCATATTTATTATTATGCTAAACATAAAAATAAATATTAAATAATAGGTTAGACATAATTTGAAAGTTTCCATTACATAATAAAGAACAAAGAATATAGTTCTGTAAAGCGTTGCTGCTTATAAAATTCCAATAAAAAGATAAGTTTAACGAGTTAGGAAGAGATTTTATAAAAATTAATTCTCTGAAATTCTTTCGATCTAGCAAATTATTAGATGGGGGTTTTTTTGCAAGCTATGATTCGTAAGTTTCTTAACATTTATTTTTTTATAGACCTATTTGCAAGTTATGAAAAGGAATGAAGATCAACAGCGTTACAGTTTGGCCACTATTTTGGCCTCTTTTTTAAAATGGATCTAAATAGCAACTTTTTGAGACTATGTGATAAATGACGAGAAACCTACTTTTTTGAAATATCTCGACCCCTTATATTATTTCCAACGAAGAAATTAATTATTTTGAGATTGTTTCACAGTATAGTGATGTAAAAAAACCGAAAGTACCGAAGAATTTACAAATGAACTGAAATTGTTAAAAACTAAAGTTAATGATAAAGTTTATGAACAACTATTTAAAACATCAAATTCCGAATCTTTTTGGACTGGATTGGGAAATTAAAAAATAGATTTGAAGAATACTTATATCCTAATTTATATTTTTACTTTACGTCTTTTTTCTAAATTATCACTAATGAAAAATAAATTGTCCAACAGGCTTAACGTTTATGCTTTCAGCCCTAAATTTGTTAGACGGGGTTTGTAAGACTGTTGACAGAGTGAAAACCTCGTACAAGAGCTTAATTAATAAAAAGGGAATTTTATCTTAACTATTTTTTGAATAAATCTTTAGAATAAACATTATCACAACTCAATTATTTTGTCATTAATAAAAAAGAGTTTAATATTTTTCTTAAAATACAATATGTTTTTGTTTTTATCAAATTTTAAGGCGATTTTTTTTTTTAAATATTGAAGACCTTTTCTCAATAAATCCCCTCTTTTTTTGGAAAATCCTCTTTTTTGGACACTCAATTCTCAACGGTAACGCGGAAGATTAATCGATATTGAAATTGTGGAAACAGTTAACGAAAACTAATAGAAATATCTATTGAAGATGTAAAGCACTTGTTTCTATTTAGTTAAACCAAATATATAAATAAAACATATTAATTTTCTGTTAAAATATATATGCGAGTATTTTTTGCTAAACTTCTCGCAAACTTTACCAAAAATTGTAAAATCTAAACAGCAAATAACAAACTTGATTTAATTTATCGAATGTTATTTGTAAAATAAAGAGTTTATGAAAATTTTTTTTGGGAAAAACTGTCATATGCGAAGCAAATTCCAAAAGGGATAAAAGTATCGAAAACGGTTTCGTAAAAAATGTATGGGCGGCAAGAACTTTATTAAAACTCGTCTTAAGTTTTGACAAGGATACATTTTACGAGGCACGCGGCGATGGGCGGCAATCTGCTGATCCTGTTTTCTTGTTGAAATAAATTCTCGTTTGACGCGGTACTACGTCTCACAGCATTGCCAGATTAAATTTATGGCAATGTTTTCAAATTTTCCTTTGGCAACTTTTGAAAACGAATGATTAATTTTTTAAGCTGGTAATAATGTTGCCGCCCATAGCCACGCGACGCGTACATTGACCTTTCATTATATATGATAGACTTAGTCGCCATGAGAAGGCCATAAGTTTAGATTAATTTTAACATAAATTTCTAATTTTTGTAAGAAATTATTATTTTCAAAAATATAATTTTTATTATATTAGATTTGTATAATATTTTGTTTTGGCAAAATGGATTGTATATACATAAATAATCCGTTTGTAATATCTAACATATTGTGGGATCCCATAAAGCATATATATTTTGGATCCTTATAGGTAGGAAACTCGTAGAAATAATGGCTTTCTATTTAAAACAACATTTCCAATGCACCTAATAATCATTATAAGTAAATTAGAATATGGAGAAACGTTATTTCAACTATTTAATTTTGTTGAATTGTTTTTCGTATTTAATTAAAATTTAGCGAAAGTAAATTCTGTAAAAACCATAAATCAGTCTACTAAAATTTACGAGGATCGGTCGATATAATGAAGAGGGGCAGAGTTGGCACAAAGAAAATATTTTTCCTACCAAAATTTTCTCTAAAAACCATCTAAATATACCAACAATTTGAAATAATATATATATATATATATATATATATATATATATATATATATATTATTAATAAAATTGCAGATTGTGGTGAAAGAACGCTTTGCAAAATACTTTAAATAAATCATATTTTCATTGCATCGAAATTATTTCTTACTTTTTTTCATTTGATCACATTTTTACATGAAAAACTGTTTTCATTTAAATGAGTTTGCTCCAAAAGGGATTTAACACGGATCTGAAAAATTCGAGGACCAACTACTAATTTTTTACAAATTCTGGTGACAATTATTGCAATTAAAATTTGTAATATTTACTATATACGGGAGTGTGCTTGTTTTTGCTACGATTTTGATGAACATTTAAATTTTTTTTATTAACTGTTATAAGGAACTGGCCTCCCAAATTTTATTTATTTACAATAACTACTATTTCAATACATTCGTTATATGGTAACAAAGTACTGTGTTTGTAATGCTGCGAAAAACAACAACAACAACAACAAAAGTTAATATGTACTCTAATAATCCTGCACCCTCATCTATGTATCTACGATTGTAATTACTCCCTTATGCTAAATTTATTCGGGTTAAAGTACATACATGTCATATATTTTTGGGATTTAATTTCGCCATTTAAATATTTCGTTATTTAAGTTGTGTCTTTTGTAACGCAGACGCGAATTTTATTTCTAATATAGTTGCTGTTGTTGTTGCATTACATTTTAGGTATTTTTGCTCTTCATAAACATTCAAGTCTTGCTAAAACGAAGAAATAAAAGCTTTTTAGTTTTAAATTTTCGTTTTTGTTTAATTTTTGTAACGTCGCCGTGTTTTTTTTTCATTTTTTTTTTTATTTTTCTCATGTTAAAATTTAAAATTTTTCCTTCTTTAATACTCTGTGTGCGCAGTAGTCTGCTCATGATGTATGTAGTTGTAGCTGCGGCAAAAAGCAGCGACTGCAGCCTCCTCACTTAAGGATTGGATGATGCTCTGCGTTTTTTTGCGATGCTGTGTTTTTTATTCAGTTTTTTTATTTTATTTATTTATTTTTTTTTGTTCTTTTGGTTGGTACTGTCTTTTATTTAATTTTGTTTTTTTTTTTTTCGTTAAAATGTAAAGGGTGGAGCAATATACATATTTAAAATAAATGAAATATGTATATATAAAATAAAAAATAATAAGAAGTAAAAAAGGAGTAACAACAACGGCATCGCAATATAACACGCTAAAACATACTACATCCATCCACTCACTCCATGCGACAGAAGGAGCATCACCATAAATAACGGTGGCACTTGTTTGTATGAGTGGCTGTGTGTGTGTGTGCGTGTGTATTTGTTAGTTTGGTACTACATAAACAGCAACCATACATATACTGCCTCCTTAACTACTTCATCTTTTTTCTTAAAAACTTATCACATGTGTTCCGAAGTATAATACAGAAGTTCCTTTTACATCACGCTGTCTAGTACCAACTTGTAGCTATATTGAATAAAAAAATGAAAAAAAAAAAACATTATGTTATGATAAATTATTGACCAATACTCCAACAATAATTAATCCATTATTTCATAAAGACATCGAACTAAAAAAAAAAAAAAATAGTATACAAATTTTGCAACCAGAGTTTGTGGACTATATTAGACATAAGTAGAATGGAAGACGTATTTTCTGTGTCGCTACACACTTCATTAGCATTTATAATGTCTGATCCATTTAGTGTCCATCCATCCATAGTGTCTGATCCACTTAGATTGAAACCTAAACAAAAATATATTCTTCAAATTTATTCCTCGTTACTTAAAAATAATGACGCATCGTTTTCAGGTTGTAATATCTGAAGCTTGTGAGAACCACTTGCTTAGAATAACGGGGGAAAAATGTCGTATAAGCTTATTACTTTAGACGTGAAAGTGTTTTCAACAAATGGTAATAACTTACTGTGTTTAACAAAAACTGTGAACATATGTATATATGTATATATGTATGTATGCATGCATGTATGTATGTATGTATGCATGTATGTGTGCATGTATGTATGTATGTATGTATGTATGTATGTATGTATGTATGTATGTATGTATGTATGTATGTATGTATGTATGTATGCATGTATGTATGTATGCATGTATGTGTGCATGTATGTATGTATGTATGTATGTATGTATGTATGCATGCATGTATGTATGTATGTATGCATGTATGTGTGCATGTATGTATGTATATATGTATGTATGTATGTATGTATGAATATGTATGTATATGTATGTATATATATATATATATATATATATATATATATATATATATATATGTAGCTTTAACTTGAATTTATAATTATGTATGTCCATATTAAGGCATTTGTAAGGCGTTTTTATTATGTAATGAATAATTTTGTATAAATGTTGATGCCTTTACTTCAATATTAGTCGATAAAATATTTTTAAATTTTTGACGGAATTTGGTTAAAATATTTCCCGAATACATTGTTTTAATAACCAAATCAGCCACAATATAAAAGGGTTGATAGTGGTATATGTTGTCTGTTGTTGTGTAAGGTGGCAGATTCATTGTTCATTCAAAAAAAAAAAAAAAATCACATACTTACGTCATCATCGCCGTCAAGTTGTACCTACAATGTACAAATACGTACGTAAGTAAGTACTTTTTCACGTGTGTTTGTGTACAAGTGTAATTTACTTCATTTTATTTTGCTGGCAATGATTCTGATTCTATTTCAGCCGTTCATACTCCCGTCTGTCTGCATGTATGTATATACCTAGTGTACAAATATTCTCGTGTTTAGTTGACTACATTATAAGGCTGCTGTTGACGTTTCTATTCGCTTAATTTAAATGAAAATTCGCCAGAAAATTACATTACCTCGCTATGGTTCGTTTATGTATACTCATACTTATGCATAAATACTAATACTTCCTCATATCCCCACCGACATGTGCATATGTATGTACATAAAAACCCAGCAAATATTTTTTGCAACATGTCTGATGTCAAAATTTTATGCTTCGTTAAATAATTATCCTAATTTTTGCACATTGCACAAAGAAATTTAAGTTTATTTCCGAAGTTTATCGTTTTTGAAATTCTTAAGAAACTTTTTTTTCTTTTTTTTTTTCAAAGGAAACACATAGTTATAATTTAATTGTTTAATGCACATAAAGTACATTAAACGTATTTAATTTTTTAATTTGGAAGAACTGTGATGTATCGTTAGATTTTTTTCCGGAATTTGTACATATATAATTTAGTTAAACAGTCTGATCCGAATTTGCTCTAACAACATGGTGCGATTTCCTGTCAGCCATAAATAGAATTTTTGTGACGTTTTCTGACAGAATTCGCAGTTTATTCGGGAACTTGTGCAAATTGTCGGTAGAAATTGTGAATGAATTCGACTGAAAATGTTTACTGGGTAGTTACTTACGTACACATACACTTATTTTCTTTTTGCCACATTTTGGGGCGTGACTTGCTAAACTTTTTTTTTTAATTTTCGTTTTGTTTTATATTGTTTTAATTTATTCAACGATCATTTGGCTGATCTTATTTTGGTTGGCTACTGTCGAGGAATTCATTTTTTAATTTGGCCGATACGTAGAGATACACATATACCATCATGTATTTATCGCCCATTTCATCAAAGAACACATAAAACTGATCGAGGGTCTTTCGATTTTGTACACACATTTGTGAAATCATAAAATCTCGGTAATTTTTTTAATTTTCCATTTTCTGAAAATCTTTTAAAAACATAAAATTTTTTAACATTTAATTTTTGGGTTTGAACTTCAGGCTAAAAATTTTAACTATTTTGGTACTTTTCTTATTAAGATGCATACTATATATAAAGGACTAACTTAACCAAACGACTTTGATTAAAGAAGAAAATCACAAATGATTTTGGACTATTTTGGGCGCAAATGATTTTATTAAGTGTAGAAGGATTTTCTGAGTTTGTTGCTTTAGAACTCTATGAATTTATATTATAGTGCTTCTGAAAATATGCTAAAATTTAGGATGTATTACCGTTGCCGCTTTGGTCCATTTTTACTAAAATTGTTGGATTTATTTTAATCTTACAAATTTTGGATTGTGATTGGTTGTTTCAATTATTTAGATTTTTCGGTAGAATTAATAAATTTTCATGTAATTTTACTCTATTTATAGTAGTATTTTGACTTACATATACTGTAAATGACTTATACTATAAATATTTAATCGTATAGTTAGGTAGCTATTTGTGTGTTCATGCCAACATACAAATTTTATATAAAATTACATTTATTGAGTTAATATTTTATTTGCAAGTTAGTAACTCACGAAAACTATTCGTGATTAGTGAAACGAATTGCAAATAAAGCGTAAGGCGCTGCTACTTCCTTTTACGTTCATAGAACTTTCGATGATAATAGTTGTATTTTTTTAATCCGCACATAATGCAATCGCAAAATTTTTGGTAAAAAATCTGTATCTCCTAAACTACTGGCCGGATCGAATTGAAATATATGGGAAAGTTGTAGAGAAGGACTTAGGCTTTCTGAAAAATTACTTTGTAGTCACCCTGTAATAACATGAGACAAGCTGCAGAGGGTCAAATTTGACCAAATCAAGTATGAAAAAGTTTTAAAAAATCGTAAGTTCTACAAACCAAGTCCGATTTAAAAGATTTTTATATTTCTGTAAAGCGCTTGGTGAGATAAAGAAAAACATGATTACCCATTTTTTTAATTTATTAACGTTGTTTATCTAAAAAAAAAAAAAAAAATATTTAGATCAATTTGGCATTAAACTGCTTCCCGCCCGGTCCCCGGATTGATTGCAACTCTTTAAATATAAAGGGATTGATAGATTAAAATATTGTTTTTTATTTAAATTACGGACAATAAAATACGAGATTGACGAAAAGTTGAAAATAATAATAATAATAATAATAATAATAATAATAATAATAATAATAAATTCAGCATATAGTTTAATTTTGGTGTCTTAAACATCATACCAAAATTTACCAATAATTACGTATAATCTACGAGTGATATTCATGGTCAAATTTTAATAATGAGAGCCCCCTAATTTATATGTAAAAAAATAACAATGGAGAATTGGTACCTTTAGCAAAAGTAAAAGTCTTTTACTATTGAAGATATAACAAATGCAAAGTACGTATAAATGATTAACATTTTCACCACTTCAGTAGAACTAAGTATATTTTACACTGAAGTACATTTTACACTGAATATTATTAATAATTACTTCCAAAAAGTGGGAAAATTACTTTTTATCGCAAAAATAAAGATAATTATTTCTAAGAAAAACCATATTTTACCAATTCAAAAGTATGTAGTTTAATTAACTTTTAACAAGTTAAAAATTTAAGAAAAACTATACTATACGTATATCAACATTATATAATTAAAAGTAGTGAATTAGAATAAAAAATTAACATTATTAAAATGATAACCATGTGTTAGCTCTTTTTTTAGTACCAAGTACTTCCTTCTATTAAATCATTGCTTTTAAAGCTTTTATTGTATAGATTAATATAATACGTATTAAGTTCAAGTTTGAAAATTACGGTATTTTTCTTTTCTTGAAGTATTTTATAGTGAATTTAATTAACTTTTAGTTCGACATATTCTTGTTGTCACTTATAACAAAAATATGTAAAATTTTTAATATGCAGAGAGCGCAGGATCAGAAATTTACAGATCTTTTTATTATTTTTTAAGACATTTGTCGAAAATATGATATGAATTCTTTTACAGCTTCTATGATTTCCCATTTACTGTACAGTAATTGAATAAATTCACTAAATTTATTTATAATAATAATTAAAAAATATAAATCAAATTTGTTGTAAAAATGTTCGTCATCGAAAATATTTTTTGATTAGGGGCTATAGCCACTTAGAAAAATTTGCTAGCTACGCCAATGTAATTTAGAGTCTTTTAGTTTAGTAAAATTAAAGTTTTGTTTTATATACTAATGCGTATTTCACGATAAATATTTTCTCGAAATCAAATGATTAAGGTGTCAAGGTGTAAAGTGTATATGGGAAGTAAAGTGTATATGAAACTGACTTTAAACCTCAAATATTTTTCTGATTTTTTTAAATAACTCTTTAATGCAATTATGTTAACAAAACTTAGTGGAATAAAACAACAAAAATTCAAGATCGACTAGCACTCAAATTTAAAAAATTTATAAAAGTGTCCGTCTGTCCGTCCGCGTGTAGATTGGTATGACATTTTTGAAGCCATACCAAAAAGCACTGAATCGTAAAAACATCACCTAAGCGCGAAAAACGCCAAAATCAAGTTCTGTATGTGCATTTCAAAATGGGTGAAGGGTATATAAGATTCGTGACTGCCGAATATAGCACTCTTATTTTTGTTTTCATATTGGTCTGCATTTTGTTGAAAATTTTGTTTAAAGCGTCATTTTGGAGCTATTCAAAATCGGAATTAGTGACTCTTTGCGATATAAAAATAAGGATACCAACTCTGGCGATCACTTCACCTGATATAAAATATTATTTTAACCGAATTCGTACTAGTATTCCTTAATTATTGCAAGCAAGTGGAAAATTCCCCTTGAAGAGAAATGTTAATTACTTTATAGAGTGAATAAATGAAATGGCAACAAAAAAATTAGTATGCATTATTGTGAATAGATGTATTTGTGTACACTAAGCAAAATTGAGTTGAAGGCCTAACTATTATAAAGTAAAAACAACATAAAAGTTATAGTCGATTAAGCATTATATTGCTTTAAATGTATGCTTTGTAACTAATTTTGGAATGGTATATACGAACTTGAAAATTAATTTAAATTTTTTAGGACTTTAGTGGATAATATGTGGTATAAAATAAATCAAACACAAACAC
Source organism: Protocalliphora azurea (assembly GCA_932274085.1). Lineage (NCBI taxonomy): Eukaryota > Metazoa > Arthropoda > Insecta > Diptera > Calliphoridae > Protocalliphora > Protocalliphora azurea. The sequence goes on from OW026524.1 coordinate 8,302,668, forward strand.
TAAATTTTTTATATTTTTTACAAAATTTTTATTAACAAAAAGAAAACGTTCTTATAATTCAAAAAATTTTAACAGAATGAAAAAATATTTCTAAAATTAAGGAAAATATGAAACTTGAAATTCAAAGGCTTTTATGTTTTTAAAATAATTATAAAGTAAAGTATTTTTTTGAAAAAGTTTATTTTTAAGATTTATAAATTAAGTACGCCACAGTACCCCCGTCCTAGTGACAAAGACGATTTAAGGTAACACAAAGGTAACTCGACGGAACGAAGATTGATTCTACCACTATTTTGTTCGTTTTGTTCAGAAATTGCTTTGTCTGTGGATTCTTCTTGAAAAATATGCGCTGGTTTAAGTCGGTCAATTGATATAGCTTTCTCTTTCTCAGATATTTGTGATTTGAAAATTTTATCATTACGACTAACTACCTTATATGGGCCATCATATGGACGCTGCAAGGGTTTCCTCACGGCGTCATGTCGAATGAAAACGTGGGTGCAGTTCTTTAGAGAATTTGACACGAAGTTAGCTGCTGCGAAGTGATGTAGTGCAGGAGTAGCTTTAAGCATTTGCATGTTTTCACAAAATTGTTTTACCCATTCATTATTGGTATTTGATCTTTCATAGGTTTCAAAAAATTGTCCAGGAAGGCGTAAATTTGTTCCAAAAACCATTTCTGCAGAAGAATATCCAATTCCTTGAATCACGGTTGATCGCAAACTCATAAGGACTAATGGCAATTTATCAACCCAGTTTTGTTTTTTATAACATTTTAAGGCTGCTTTCAAAGACCGATGCCATCTTTCTATAAGGCCGTTAGCTTGAGGGTGATAAGGCGTTGTGTGAAAAGCTTTAATTCCAAGGATCTTAGAAAATTCACGAAATAATGAGCTTTCAAATTGCCTTCCCTGGTCAGTAGTTATTTGAGCAGGAATACCATATCGCGAAATCCATCCATGTGGGAAAGCAGTGGCAACAGATTCTGCCGTTATGTCTTCGAGTGGTATGGCTTCTGTCCACTTAGTAAATCTATCAATACATGTCAGAACATACTTGTAGTTATTACATAGTGATAGAGGTCCAACGATGTCAATACTGACGTGTTTAAAACGTTGACTAGGTAGCTCAAAATTACCGATGGGACTTTTTACATGACATTGAACTTTAGTCCAACTCCTCACATCTTTAGAAATTGAAGGCCAAACAAATCGACTTTTTATAAGTTCTAATGTTTTATTCACTCCAGGGTGTGAAAGTCCATGAAGATACTCGAAAAGTGGCTTTCGAAACTGCATTAAGACGAGATAAGGCGTCAGCAACTATATTATCTTTTCCAGGAACATACCGAATATCTACAGTGTGCTGACTAATAAAATCCAAATGCCTCAGCTGTCGTGGAGAAGCTTTTTCTGGTTTTTGTTTGAATGCAAAAATCAGCGGCTTGTGATCAGTGTATATCACAAATTCTCGTCCTTCCAAAAAATACTGAAAATGTTTTAAGGCAGAATACGCGGCTAAAAGCTCTCGATCATAAGCGCAATATTTAGCTTGAGTTTTATTTAAACTTTTTGAGTAAAATGCAATTGGTTTCCACTCACCATTTATTTGTTGCTGAAGAACACCTCCCATGCCAGTATCTGAAGCATCTACCCAAAGTGATGTTGGAGCATTCATCAGGGGATATGACAATAGAGTAGCGTCTGCAAGATGTTTTTTGCATTCTTGGAAAGCATTCTTGAGTTCTGGAGTCCAATTGATTTTCCGCTTGTCGTCTTTTTTACAACCAGAATGTAATTCGTGAAGAATAGCTTGTTGTTGTGCTACATTGGGTATGAAACGTCTATAAAAGTTGATCATACCCAAGAAACGTCTCATATCTTTAACAGTGGTTGGCTTTTTATAGTTGACAATGGCTTCGACACGTTCAGGTAGCGGCTTTAAACCATGAGGTGTCACCAAGTAACCGAGAAAGCTGAGTTCAGAAACACCAAATACAGATTTCGATGCATTAATTGTTATACCATATTCTTGTAGTCTTTCAAATAATTTCTTCACATGTTATTTGTGTTCTTCAAGGTTTTTCGACGCAATAAGAATGTCATCTATATACGAGTAACAAAAATCTAGGCATCTGATAACTTCATTTATAAACCGTTGAAAAGTTTGTGCGGCATTGCACAAACCAAATGTCATATACGAGAATTCAAAAAGACCTATAGGCGTGATAATTGCTGTCTTCTCAATGTCATTTTTTTCAACAGGTATTTGATGATAAGCTTTTACCAAGTCAACCTTGCTGAATATAATTTTATCACTTATCATGTACCCAAAGTCGTGGATGTGGGGCTGGATACCTATCAGGAACTGTAACAGCATTTAGGCGGCGGTAATCACCACATGGACGCCACTCTCCATTAGGTTTTAGAACAAGATGAAGAGGACTCTCCCAGCTACTTTTGGAAGGTCTGCAGATTCCTTGCTTCAACATTTTTTCGAATTCTTTTTTAACAATTTGTAATTTTTCTGGCGATAATCTGCGAACTTTAGCAAATACTGGTGGGCCTTTGGTTTGAATGTGATGTGTGACAGAATGTTTGACACCTTTTGCAAATGATGAAAAATCTGTCAAATCAGGAAATTCTCTAAGCAATTTTGAAAAATATGAGTTCTCTTGGATAGATTTAAGGATTTTTTTCTGAATATAAAGTTCCTTCGCTTTTTGACTGTGAAAAGTTATCAATAAGTCGATTGTGTTTAACGTCCACCAATAATCCAAAATGGCTCAAAAAATCGGCTTTGAAACATCAGCCAGAATAAAAGTCCACCGAAAATTTCTTTTTAGACCTACATTTAATATAAGCGTTTTTTCGCCAAAGGTTTTTATTGCAGATTGATTTGCAGCAAATAATTTTAACGGGGCAGGATTTTATTGAAGTTGCGATGATGTGACAGGAAAAACAGATACGTCGGCACCAGTATCGACAAGAAATTTAAAATTAGACATATGATCTTGAAGAAAAAGGCGACAAATTTCACGGCTGGCCCCGCCTGTCACCATGGACGGGGAAATTATTAGTTTTCCGAAGAATTTGTGGTAGAGAATGTGCACGGTTTAACACATTTCATAGCTTTTTCACCAAATTTAAAATGATACCAGCAGTACGGTTTTTCTTTCTTACCTGAGGACGGATCCCTTGTGCGTGAGTGTTGAAAACTACGAACACGGCTTTTCGCACGACCTCGACCTCGAGAAGATAATGCTTCGACTTGCTTGGTGAGTGCTTCAATTTTCTTTTCAAGAGCACTGTCAGTTGATGAGGTTACGGCGTTTACTTCCCACGATTCTGACGTATCAGCAATTCTATCTGCCATAAGCGCTAACTTTGTTAATGATTCACTACTTACTGACAAGATTTGTTTTGGTAAACGTTGCATCCACAGATTCTTGAGAAATTCGTCAGATATTTTACCAGAAGATAATGTGGACATCTCGCGAAGAAGTGTTGATGGCTTCTTGTCTCCTAACTCAATATGGCGTAGGAGTTTTTTCAATTGCTTTTCCTCCGAATCAGTGAATCGTTCTTGCAACCGTTGTTTGAGAGTTTCATACATGTTACTTTCTGGTGGTTGCAAAATTATGTCACTAACCTCACATAGAACATTGGCTTCAATAGAACCAACAATAGTGTGGAATTTTGTTGAATCTGATGTAATTCCAGCGGTGATAAACTGACTTTCAACTTGTTTGAACCACAGCGCTGGATTTGTTTTACAAAACGGCGGTACCTTCACAGAAACTCGAGCTATTTCGCTCGTTGGAGGAAGAGATGAAAATTCCTCTTCCGAAATGTTTATCGACATGTTTCTAATAATTATTTTAATTTCGGGTACACTAATCGGGAACGATTGTCGGGGTCACCAATTTTAGTGGATAATATGTGGTATAAAATAAATCAAACACAAACACTAAATTTTTTATATTTTTTACAAAATTTTTATTAACAAAAAGAAAACGTTCTTATAATTCAAAAAATTTTAACAGAATGAAAAAATATTTCTAAAATTAAAGAAAATATGAAACTTGAAATTCAAAGGCTTTTATGTTTTTAAAATAATTATAAAGTAAAGTATTTTTTTGAAAAAGTTTATTTTTAAGATTTATAAATTAAGTACGCCACAGGACCTTCTCGAAATATTGGCCAATTTTATCATAACTTCTAGTATTATTGGTTTTTTGTAGAATAGAACTAACGTACGAAATATATGAATGCTGCCGCAATATAATTTTCTAACCAAACATTTTTGAATGAAAAACAAATAAATCTGCAGAATTTTCTTTGTTATTTATGAAGTATCTGTGCGGAAGGGGTTGTTTTATAATGTTATTTTGATTTATTTACGATATTTCCAAGTTATTCAATATTAAAATTATTTATTCTAATAGTATATTTTTAATTTATCAATTATCTTTAAAACCATTTAGAATATTAAGGGTGTTTGCGAAATTTCTGTTTCGGTATATTAATTATTAATTTTGCTCGATTAATCAAATAACTCGAAAATTCATTTTTTAAATTACTCGAAAAATCGAGTAAATATTTTTAATTATTCTAGTTATTCGAGTAAATTATACCCTAAAATTTTTTCAATGTTTATTAAAAAAAAAAACACGCATTCTGTGATTTCTTAGTGATTTATTAAAAATGAAAACAAAAACAATAGTTAATAAGTCAGAGTGCTATTTTATATATAAATATAAGTTTCTTTTGTTTGTTTACACACAGATAGTACCATTGAGGAGGTAATAGGCTTTATTATTTCTCGATTGGACATCACACCCACATTTTTCTCCTACTTTTAAAAAACTCTCTTTTTTCAATTTTACACATTATTAGTCATTTTTTCAACCAAAATTTTTTTAAAAATTTTCCGATTTTTCTGTGAAAGAACGAAATCCAATACCAATAACTCGGTTGTTTATGAACCGGTTTTTTAAAACACCTTCGCTATTTTTAAATCGGGGTTTTCCGGGTTTCAATAGAAAAGTTCTGGAGAAAATTTGGTGTTTTGATATATATATAATATTATGTATGACAGTTATCGGTGGGGCTTTATAAACACAAACAGTATTTTTTAAGTAAAAATTTAAATTGTGGTGTCACTTTTAGATTCTAAACATTCTATAAAAATTTTGCAGCAGTTATTTTCAAGCAAAATTTTTTAAAAGGCTAAAATTAAAACATCTTTAAAACTAGTAATAATTTTTACTCGAATTTTTCTATTAATCGGTATAATTTACTCGATTAAAATTTTACTCGAATTCTTGATTTTGATTTAATCGATCAATTATTCAATGTTTTGAAGTGATTTTTCGACATTTTTGTACTGTAATTCCTTTTTGATTACGCATTTTCATTTTATTAAGAGATTTTTCGCATTAATAATTTATTTTTTTAATTATTTTCATAAATAGTTTATGAAGCGCCACAGGCGAAATTTTTTAATAAATATAAATAATATCAATTTTTTGTGCAAATAAATACACAAAAATGTATAAACGGAAATAATAAGAAATAACTTTCTTCTTTTTTGAAATAATAACATTTTAGCCTTTTAAGGCAGTTACGAGAAACACAAAAGGCTAGAAAAAAAAAAGGCTAAAACGAAAATTTTGAGTCTAAAAACAAAATAAAAAGAGCTAGATTTAGCTTTAAAAAGGGTAAACTGGCAACACTGCTTATGTTCTAATTACCTCAAATTATTCTGGGATCCTGTTTTAAATTTGGTAATAAATTTTTGTGCGCGTCTTAGTTGTTCTTCTTAGATAGCAGTTCGGAGAAGATGTTTTACACAATTTTTTATATATGAAGTTTTAACATTCAAGCAAATTACTGAGATAGCGAAATTTATCATTTTATATGGAGTTTGACAGTTAAACAAATCAAAACAAATGATGTTATTTTGCTAAATCTGCCTTGGATAGTGCTATGAAAAATTTATAGTGATGGTTAAATTATGAACAAATTTCAATGGGGACCTTGGATAACCCAATCTTGAGTCTGTTCTTGCTATTTAATTAGTATATTTCAAATTATTGTCGCTAAGTTTTGTGTGATACAAATATCAACATAAACACATAATACTCTTTGTAGCGATAGTGTTGTAGAATATGAAAAGGCTTTAAAATTAATAATCTTATTAATAAAATGTATATGAAGATTTCGGACAGTGTACATTTGTGGATGTATTTATAAGTATGTGTAAATTGATGAAATAATTTATTATTTAACGCTCATTGTTTGTCTTTTAGTCTAATGAGTTCACACAAACAGCCACGCATACATTTAATCAGATCACTTACTTATGTGAAGTTTAACATACATTTTGTTCCCGTACTTACTAGAGATTTCTTTTTGGTGTTGAATTATTGTTCGATCATTTGTTGTGAACAATAATTGACTAAACAAATACAACAAACTCAGTATGCAATAGTTGTTATTTTTTGTTTTTAGGAATTTTGTTATAAATAAATACAGGTGTTCAAATATGAGTAAAGTTACACAACTGCCTTTCCATTATTTTTTATTTCTTTTAAATCAAACTTTAGTTAATAAACAACTCTTCCATAAAAATAATAAGACTTGATAAATATTTGCTTAAAAATTATCAAAATATCCAGTCTTAAAAAATAATAATAATTATAACAATTATACCATTATATTATGTGCCAATAATATAAAATGCATTTTAAATTTTCTTTTATTTAGTAATCGTCTATTTTGCATTAGTCCATCTATATAATCGTAAAAAGTAAACCAATAATATTATGCTGAAGATTATAAAATTATCAAACGAAAGATTTTACTATTATTATTATTATTATTATTATTATTATTAAAATTTTGAGCACAACTGTTATTGTGTATGCATTAATTGTTTAAACAAATCATGAAAAAATTATCTTTCAATCTAAAAAGAACATAATATACATAAATATTTAGTAAGTAAAAATCATCAGCAGCATAATTTCTAACCATTTTTTAACACACATGGCCTAATAAACGCACAAACACACGTGAAAAAATTACATTAAAAAAAAAAAATAATAAATAATAATAATTACAAATAATATAAAAAAAAACAGTTTTAATTGATATATTTGATTTACTATTGTGGCTCCTTACTTTACATGTGATCACAATTTTTATCTGAATATGTATGTATTACTTTGTGTTATATATTGTCCATTTAGTAACACTCTCATTTACATGCTGAAACAAAGGCACTCACTGCATAACTAAAGAGCATCTAGCATCAAATGTATTAATTTATGAACATGTTTGCAGCAACATTGTGACATTCATATTAATATTTTTAATCTCTGGTATTAAGGCCAGTATAGGAACATTATTATTTTTTAATTGATAATTGGAACTTTTAGGCATTTTGATTTATTTCTCCAATTGGGAACAAAAACTATATTAAATGACAATATTATACTATAAATTACTGTATATATGCAGTAGGATGACCCTCGTTATGAAAGATGTCCATATAACCTAAAAAAAATATTTTTTGGAGCTTTGACCCTGAATATCTCTCGTAGATCACACGTGATCATTGGTAAATATTGGTATGATGTATAAAACAAGATGAAACTATATGCAGAGTTTAGTTTCTTTAATTCATTTTATTTTACTTAAAATTTATTTTAATAACTCCTTCATTAATGGTAACAGTGTTGCCATTTTATGTGTAATTACCAGGGCAACCAAAAATATGCTCTAAAAAAGTGTTTTATGCGCATAAAAAATGCTCTTAAAATCGGATAATATACCCTGAAAATTATAATATATGCTCTTAAAATATTATTTTTTCTAAATAAATTTTAAATTATTATCATGCTAAAAATAATTTGATTTTTATTAGCATTTTTGATATATATATATATATATATATATATATATATTTTTTTTTTTTTTTTCTTACATTTAAAAAACATACTAACAATCGGATTTGAAAAACGTGAGTGACAGTAAAAATAAATTTTCACTAATTGCATTCTATTGGGTGCATAATTTTTCTCTTAAATGTAAACTATGCAAAAATTTCCGTTAATTGTAAAATATGCAAAATTATGCCCTTTCGTGTAATATGTGCAAAATTATGCTCTTAAGTATTAAAAATGCAAACATATATTATTGCTACTCTGATGTGTAGTTCATGTCGAATTTTGTATATGTGTAGTCCATGTTGAATTTGAAATTACTTGTTATATTTTCAATTACATACTTTAAATTAGGATTTTTACAAATATTGGAATACCACTATTAAAATTAAATATAAATGTTTATTCAAAAGTTTGCGTAAATCCTGCTTAAATCATATTTCGACCGCACAAAAATAATATTTGTGGCAATTTAATGTATTTCATCTGCTTGTAAAACTTATAACAAAAGATATTTTGAGGATTTTGAGGATATTTGAATTAATTTTGTTTAAGTATTTATGAAAGCTACAATTAACAAAAAAAAAAAAAAAAACAAGAACAAAAAAAAAACAAGTATAAATATTTTAATGATTTTGTAAAATATTATGAGTAGAAACTCATAAGTAGGGGGCGGATTTTCATGGAACATTTAAAAACTACCTGATGTTGTTATCTATACGAATCTCATATTTAATGGAAAATTCATATTTTATATTTTTTCTTAAAAATGCATATACACTTACATATTTTTCAAATTTTTTATTTTGTTTTTTTATTTTTTTGGCACATTTCTTTTATTTATTAATTTTGACGTAAAACGCGAATAAAAGGTGTTCTAGTGATTTTTAACCAAACGAGATTTAATAAATAAACTAACATTTTACGAAGTTCAAAAAAGTTATTCAATTCATTAAAATTTCCTAAATTTATAATAAAAAACAAGTAAGAAAGATATAATCGGTCAAGCCCGACCCCACACCATTATGTCTAGTATAAGTATAGTCTACTTATGAGGACCGCTCCGTAATTTACCATAGCTCCCATATAAGCTCACTTTCGGGAGTCACTCTAAAGTGCATAAATTCATATAACTGTTAGTATTAACGTAATATTCTGTATTCGTGGGGTATGGTGTGGAGTAACATATGGTCGGGCTTGACCGACTATATCTTTCTTACTTGTTACAAGATGGGGACCATCTCTTGATGCAATAAAATATTACGAACCAAATTTTGATGATTCTAAAAAAGTTGTTAATGAGTATAACGATAATGACTAAAAATACACAAAAGTTGAACGAGTATTAACATAAAAAAATATTAAAATTCTTAGTGAAACTATTGCTAAACTAAAGGCTTTCGATTCTTTAAAATCAGTTTTATTGATAGTTCTGTTGAAGCTACAGAAGGCCCCTTGCTGAAATATTAAAATTTAAAAAATGCAAACGCAATTTTTCTTAGTTCTGATACACTGCAATTATTCAAATGTGCTAATGTTATATCTGTTAATGTAGAAAAGGCATTTTCTATGTAAAAAAAATTCTTACTTCAAAACAGACATAAGTTTACATTTGATAACTTTTTTATATACCTAAATAAAATCCTATCTTTCTAAATTTTTGTCAAAATTAGTTACAAATATGCATACATACATATATATATATATATATATATATATATATATATATATATATATATATATATACTTATATATATAAATACAAAGAAATAGCATTAATCTTTTAAAAAATAGTCTTAATGTTTGGAAATACAAAATATATTATACTGAGTTTTGCTTTTTCGTTTAAATTTCTTAATTATTTAAAAAAAAAAAGAGTAAGTGAATACATATTTTAAAAATTTTTAGCGTATATATTAAATTTTTAAATGCATTTTTTATTTTCAAAAAATAAATGTATAAAAATCCGCCTTCTACTCGTAAACACAATAGGACTCTACATATACATATTTGCTTGATATATAAATATTTTGTATACATCAAGCATTTTGAAATTAATGATCAATAAAATTCTCGAGTGGATATATTTTAATTCAAGTAAACGGAAGTTGGTTTTTGAATGAAAAATATTTTGGTCAATGTTCCCGTTTTTTATATTTTTTTCCAAGAAACTTAGTTTAAGTACACATGAATTTTGTGAATTTAGATCAATCAGTTTTTAATGGATCTTTTTTAATTTTATTGTGTGTATTTAAAAAAAATTAATATGTGTAATTTTTTCTCCGATGTGTAACTTAGAGTGTAGTAATGTGTAATTTATAGTATGTTTAGCGGCAACACTGAATCAAATTGTTCGGTTTTTCTATTGTTCGAAAAAAGCGAATAATTCGAATAAGACTTTTTAGTTTGTTCATATGATGCACTAGAGTATACAAATAACTTTGCCGTTGTAAGGGAGAAAATAATACGCATCTATGTGTTTACTTCAACTAAAAAGAATTGCTTCTTTTTCAGCATTGAAAAGAGTTCTTTTCGTGTCAAGTCTTTTAGTTTGAATGTTTGTTTAAGAAGTCGAGGGAAATTTCCGAAAGATATTGTATTTAGATCAAAACATGTTTTTAAAGTTTTCCACAGAAGAAGTTATTACCATTTTAGTAAAATTACGGCCCAAAAAGTACACATTTTTATTAAATTTATTACAATAATGAATATCGCTTTTATCATTCATAATTCTAACCGATAACCATTGGTCGCAAATATAGGTAGGGATAGTATAAAAGTCGTAACATGAACTTAAATTAGGTTTTATATTAATGTTTTTTTTTATATATATCGGATAACCGGGCAACACCGGTTATAAATAGCTAATATATATAGGGGATGTGCATTAGATCGGTCGTTTTTGTATAGAGGAAAAAAGTTAAAAAAGTCCGAGTTGAACTTTACATGCGCATAGCAATAACTTTCTTCAAAAGTCATAACATTCAGGTCTGAGAATGTCTATATGACCATTGAGAGAGCAAAATTTTATAATTGAACTAAATTAATCATCGGAGCATTGCTGTACTTTAGACAATAGAATTGTACTAAAAAAAGTACAATTGTACTGCTTACAATCAAAGCCCAACCGCAAATTTAAATAACATTAAAACTTTCACAATTTGTAAGAATAACTTTCTATTTAATTGCATAATTGGATGAAAAATGTACATCTTTACGATTCTGAAAAGGTTAAACTTTGTTGTTGTTTTCCTATCGTAATTGAGATGGAAAAATGGCGGATATGTGAGGAGGAATTAGTATCTTCAGAGTATCTTACAATGAAAGTTTTAACACTTGGTGGTCTTGAGCCCAGTACTTCAAATAGAGAAAATCAAGGATATGAGATGAGGATACACTTTCAATATTCACAATTAGATTTTTCCTAAAAATTTGGAGGTCTTTACTAACAAATATTTTGAGCGTTTCCTACAATGCATATACAGAGAAACGGTGCGAATTAAAGTGACATCCTAAAATGTTAGCTGTCTACTATTCGATTTAAATGAATTAACTTTTGCAAATTGGCAAATTTTTGGTAAAAAGTTTGTTTTAAAAATAAATAAATTTTGTATCTGTCATATATTCTTTGTCAGTTCAGTTATCCTATCATTATTATTTATTATTTAGAATTTAATTTTCAAATTGGAGATTTTTTTATTTTGCTCACGTTTATCGTTAGTGAGGTAAAAGACGCTTATAAACGATTTTTCACTTTCTACCGTTTCTGCAAAACGTATTCTGTTTTAAATTTTAAAACATATGGGATAAACTCAAAATTTTAATAGGACTTATCTCTATAAACGTATGAAATATTTATACTTTCTTAAAGAAGTTTCTATTAAGCTATTAAGCTTTTTTAATAAAAATACTGAAAACGGATGAGAAATAGAAAATTAGCAAACGTTATAGAAACGTTCATGTCAAATATGAGAAGCCTAAAAACTTAGTTAGTTAGTAAGCATATATATACATACATTAATACATACATGCATACATACATACATACATACATACATACATTCATATATTAATAAAACTTTCTCGTGCTAAGTAGTATGCCTTTTGAATATAAAATTATGATGAAATTAAAAAAAATAAAACAAACTATCATTTGTGTTAGAATTAAACGGTGACCGTTTTTATTTGTGTTTGGTTCAATCTTTCATTTTAAAAATCATAACAATGTCTTACTGTCCATCCAGATTTATCCAAATTAAGTTGAATTAATTCTCAATTGCATTAATGCTGGTTGTAGAGTATAAACAAAAGTGAACTAAAACTAATGTAGTACAAGTTTACTTTTCCGTCATTTTTTATTTTTTTATTTTATTCTTCGATTTTTTCTTTTTTTTTGTTATATTGTTTTGGTTTAAATAAAAAATAAAAATTATTAACAGCAAATGTTAGTTATAGTATTAATTTGTAAAAACTAAAAAAATTAATACTTTTTACTAAACAAAAGCTTTTGTTTGTGTTAAACAAACATCAAATAAATATGTTAGAGTTTTTGGTCGTAAATAAAACAATATTAACTTCTTTAACAATAAAAATCAGATATTATTTTTTTTTTAATTTTTATTGTCAAAAAACTTACAATTCTTTGTTAACTTATGAATATTTATTGTCCATCTTATAAACACTCTACAGAGCCAGGTAGACGGACGTATGGACAGACATTCCGATACAACACATCTCATTACAAAGACATGGCACAGTATAAACATGTGAATAGATAGATAGTTTGTGTATATTATGAATGATATATACTTTCTATAGATACATTTTAATATTTGTTACCGTGGGCTAGACACATAGTTTTCGAAAATATTTTATAAAATAACCTGTAGTTGGAATTAACTAAAAGTCTTTTTATTTATTTTTTTACAAAATGTCAACTCAAATCAGTAGTATAAGACTAAGAAGGAAAATAAATTAAAAATAATCGCATCTTAAAACTAATTTTATTTTCGAAATTGTCCTTGGATTCGTAATTACAGTTGCTAGGAATAAAAGGAAGTAGCCAAATTTAATAATTAAAATATAAGGAATAATTACAAATATAATGTATAAAATGTTCAATATTAAAACAAATTTTAAAAACGATATACATTTTCCATTTCTATTTTAAACGGACCCACGGTTCGGGTTTGGTTTATTGTTGTTTTTGTTTCATACCAGTTACAATTTCTTCTAGTTTGGTGTTTTTTGTGAATGAAACAATGAATGAAAACTGTGATGTCACAAAATAGGAAATATGCATAATTATCGGAATTAATATTCATGGAGTTGGAAATGTGAAGAGGAGATGGTCATTATTTAAATTTGTTTTTCTTTTAATCTTTAGTGTAAGTTTCGTTCCGTTATTGGACATAAAATAAATATAAAAATATCAATAAAATACAACGAAAAATAAACGCAGAATCTAATGAGTTACGATCAACTTGGAGATTACAACAATAGGAACTGACACACTAAAAACAGTGACAAAGATAAAAAAATAAAAAATAAATAAATAAATAACACACACACTGTCTATAACAACAATGCAATGGTCAGTATTACACGTAAATTACACCACCAACACGTATTTATTTGTTGTCTACCACACTTTAAGAAATTTTATGTTTGAAATTGATTATTATTTACATCAAATGATCAAATGAAATAAAAAAAAAATGTTAACAACATGACTGTTGAACGTACATATTAAGAGTTCAAAGGGTCAATAGTTTAATTGAGGCTTGTTATAACTTCAGCCCGAACATTCGGTAGCTATTGCGCTCTTGGGTTTTGAAAAACATGAGATGATTTTTGGCCAGTTTACTATAAGACCTACACTGAAAAGCGATAACGAAATGGAATATTCTTATCAGATTAGTATGAAAACTGTGTTGTTGAGATCGATTTACCTGGATTTAGTCACCCACTCATAACCATATAAATTTTACATAATTTCGACTAAAACTCATATATATTGAATGACAGTATGATTCCGACTGGTAATAAAGATTTTGATAAACGTGACTAGTTATTGGACCATAGCTAAACACACTCACAAAAGTGAGTTACTTCTACAAAAAGCAAAACTTAATAATAATAATAATACCAATGACAAATAACACGCAACTATTATAATGATGACAGACAGACCATTGTTATAAGACAAATCTGTCCATTAATTTCTAATATTATATTAGCAAATTAATAAATAGTTTTTTATAATTTCGTTTTTTATTTGTGCTATTGAATTTTTTATTTGATAACATATAGATTTCCTTTAGGGACCCATGTAAATTAGTCTGCTTAAAAGACGTTAATGAAATACTAACATGAAAAACATCTTCTATCACTAAATATTTATACAAGATAAATATGATGATGTGTTTTAATAGAAATACAAATAATTTGAGAGTAAATGATCGTACATAACAATCAAGAAATTGAAGAAGTGAATAATTATTAAGCAAATAATAATTAACTTCTCGTGTTTAATTTAGGACTAGTTAACTAATTAGTTTGACAAATTCTCATTATTTGTATGTGTGTATTAATTTATATACATATATATATTATTTTTGTAAGTGTATGGGAAAGTAACTAATGCTCGTATTATTTTGTTTAGTTTTTATACTTTCATACTAATGAATGGATAAATGAATGAATTGACTGAATGAATCAGTTATTGTTGCTTTGGTTGAGATATTTTATGATGCTAATGGATTTAACTCACAAACAGATAGAAACAATAACAAATCTTGTCGTTGGACAACTTGAATTGCTTAGAATTTATATGTTTTTAGCATGTAGGCCTTTTTTCTTAAAAATCGTTAACTTCAAAAATCACATTCATTTCCTACACACGCTCACATAGATACTCTACCATTCACACAAATACATTTGTTTGTAAATAATAGAATAAAATATATTATAGTTTCGTTTGTTTTTTTGTTTCTTCAGTTTTAAATTTTCGAGTAAATACTAAAAGACTAAAATTAAAGAAAAATTTGGGTAAAACTAACAAAATCACTTTACATTTTTACATAAATTATTTCGTTGCATACGCGTATTTAATAGATTTGGTTTTCTCAAAAGTGCAATGAATGTACAGAATATAAAACCTATGTATTTAATAATATTTAAAATTTTGATATTATTTTAGGTTCTGTTGAATGTGATTTTTTTTTATTTTTCTGTTGCATGTAAATTTTAAAGAGGATGATTGGTGACCTTTGACTCACAAAATAGATAATAACGGTGGGAAGGAATCCATCAAGAGTGATATTCCATAACTCAAGTAGTTACTATTATAAACTTATGAATTCTATGCTCACATGATGTTGGTGTGGTACAAAATGAGGCTGGAACTAGCCAAATATTAAATAAGAATAATAATTAAGTTATTACAAAATTAATTTTTAGAGTATAAATTTCCAAATATTGGAAACTATTAGTATACACACATTTGTTTTTATTATTTTTCCAGTACACAGCACATCTTCAAAGCATTGAGTTAATTAAGATCCCAATTTTGCTTCTTGTAATGCTTTCGATCAACTATAACCTATAGGTTCACCATATGGTTTAAATCAGGTGATTGCGGTAGTCAATTAAGCACATTAATATTTTCCCTTCTATTTGTGACTTGCAAGGTGTATTGCAAGGTGTGTTTCTAATGAAATATTAGATTAAAATACTTAAGACTTTGTGGAAATAATTTTGCTATTAATTCACAAAAATTGAAAGGAAAATAGGTGGAGAAAGTAGGTTTAGGGGAAGTGATGGCCTTCATACAAAGTAAATATTAATCATCCCATAACTAAAAAACCATAATTTATTAAGTTACAAAAAATTTTGATGAAGATAGAACGGGTAGGTCTATGGGGAGTCGTAGCTCCCATACAAGTAAACATAACTTATTGCATACCTTAAGAGATTTATCTTTTCCCGCTTTACAGTTAAAATTACCTGTTGGTTTTTTATTTGGCCAGATTTTAAGTTAGTAAAATGTATTAGTTTTTGTTAATATTCAAACAATTTTCATAGATTTTAAAAACACTAAAATTACAGTTGAAATTGTATCATATTCATATTTCTTAATCCTCTAACGGTCGGAACAAAAATGTATAAAATCAATTTTCAGATTAAAAACATAATTAGTCTAAAATTTTTGGAAGATTTAAGGTCTAGATATTTAATTTGTCAACTAACTAACCTAGTGATTAGAATACGAGAAGAAGTTAAAATATAAATTATTTTCAAAAAAAAAAAATAAAAAATAATAATAATAATAAATAAATAAAAAATAAAATAAAAATAAGAAAAAATGCCCTGAGGCAGTCTCGACCGTTAGAGGTCTAGTTAGGTACAAGCACAAGCGATTAAAATGGGATAACTCCAAGGTACCTTGACACCACCATTTAATGTCAGACTTATTTTAAATACATTTAATACATACTTAAACACCTTAAACCACCAAGTGGGAAAGAATAACTGTCTGCGGCTCAAAAATAATTGCTCCTTATTTAGTTGATGGAAGTAATAGTTATACTCGTCGGGACCATCAATACTAAACTTTTTTTCATCGGAAAATACAACTTTAAACCATTTGTCGGACCATGTCATTGTATTTTTTTTGGCAAACTGTAGTTAAGTGGTGTTTTTTTGCAGTTTTCGTCGGACTATGTATGGGCACGACTTAGACTGGCACTGACTCCACTTTTTTCACGTATTTTTGATACCAACATGGAAGAATTTGATGCAACTCTAAGACTTTTTCGTCTTTCTTTTGGAGTTTTTGCCATTTTCTTCCGCCCTTTCATGTTTTTTCCATATCTTTCCACGTTATTTAAATAATTGTATACAACTGTCTTTCCTCTATTAATGTTTTTGTCTATTTGGACCGGATTTTGACCCTGAGATTTCAAAATCAGAATTTTTTCCTTTTCAGTTATTAAGAGCCTTACTACGTCCCATTTTGGATAAAAACTATCAAATTAAAAATTCTCTAGCCCTTTATATTGATTATATTCTCTAGCCGTTTATATTCAAATCATAGCCTTCCTGATTAATATTAAAAGAATTCCTCATTCAAGTGACACACGAAATAGTACCACAGAAATACATGTCTTTAAATAAATGCATAATTTTAGTATAACAAAATATGAATATTTTTTATTTCTTCAGGAAACTAAAGCCAACACTTTGAAATTTGCTTGCCCTAAAAATTATTTTTTTCTGAACTTTATTTTAGGAGATATACTTAATTAAAGTTAAAAAAAAAAATGTGATTCCTTATTCAAGTGGCAGGCAGTGTATGCCAGTATTTTTACAACATGCTGAATTTGCCTTAAAGATATTTGACAATTTTTTTTTATTTATTTACAATATATAAGTAGCGTAGCCTTTAGACCATAATCGATCACAAATTTGTTACTTAATATATTTAATATAATTTAAAAACTAATACTTAATAAGATATGAAAAATAATAAATTCAACAATAATAATTTGAATCTTAAAATTGTATTTAAATGAAATAAATTGCATCATTATATTTTTTCGCATCTATAAAAATTTTTAACTTTTTTCATATAAATTGTGCACGATTTGTATGGGGATAAAAATGTTGTAAATGTATCCCCCTAAAATTAAAGATTAATATATTATAAAACAACGGTTCTCAAATGTTGGTCCGCGACCCACAAGGGGTCCGTACAAACGCTTTAGAGGTGTCACGAAGACCATTTAATTAGGCACAATTTATTTATCATTTTTTTTTTTTTTTTGTATTTAAAAGTCGATAGTACAAATTTAATTATTTTTACGTTTTTATGAAACCCCTATATAAATTTATTAATAAATTTATATAGGGGTCAAAAGTAACCATATCCGTATTTATATTCGTTTTTCGAATTAACTGGTCGATAAAGAAAATGAGCTTAAAATTCGACAACATTAATTTCAATAAAAGCTTTCTTGTTTAAAGGGTTATTGCACTTAATTGGACTTTTTTGGACTCAGATATTCCAAAAAAAAAAAAACTTGTCATCTTAGTCATTTTATAATTATGTGTGTGCGAGATTATATCAGTTATTGATATTTACCCTTTGGGGGAAATAATCCATTTTTACCTTCAAAATTGAGACCTATTATTAGTTTCAAATGGAAAACAGGATAGCCAGATCACAAGTACTTTAAACCCAATTCTGCATTTTATATATTTAAAAAAAATCAAACTTCTGCTCAAATGTCAAAATTCCTCAACAAGAAGAAAAACTTATTCACATATTGAAAAATTAATTTTTAAAATATTCGTTTGCATTTATTTTTAGATTTCTGATTGCTTTGAGATTAACTTTTGATATAAAAATAATTAAGTACGATTTATTAAACACTTATTGTAAAGTGGACCCCAATTAGAATTCAAACTTAAAATTTAAACTTTTGGTCTATGTCTGAGAAAAATATCCAAATTGAGAGCATTTTTTATAATTAATTTGAATTTATTGAAATATTTACAAAATAATTAATTACAATGTTATGAGGATTTACTTAAGAGTATTACAGTAATTAACATCTAAATAATTAAATAAGGAAACTATTAATATTACAGTATTAAGGAAAAGTTGATTAAAAAACCTTATAAGTACTTGAACGTTATAAGAAATTATAAAAACAACTACTAATTATCATTTTAAATAAAAAAGAGTCTTTGGGATTGTCTAGCAAATTTCTCATTATTTCATATGTAGACGTTCCGCATTTTTCAAGAAATGACAAATTCAGTTCCCTTGCAAATGAATTAAAATTACAAAGTTAAGTTAAGTTAAATTAAATGATTAAAGTTTCTATGGAATAGATCAGTAGAATATCTGGGGAGTAGGTTATGAATTATTTTCAGATTTTTATTTTGTATTATCTGCAGTTTTCTTGTTTTAGCAGATTTATGAAACCAGACTTAACAACAGTAGGTCAAAATTGGCCTAATACACATTTCGTAAATAATAATAATAATCTTGTTTTTTAAATTAAGTTTAGATGTTCTGTTGAGTAAGGGGTAAAGTGCACGACCACAATTAATTGATTTTTCACAAATATATTGTATGCGCTGTTTAAATAAAAAATTTTTTTTTTATCTAAAATGATTCCTAAATATTTGATGCCAGTTTGTAGTGGAACAAAAACTCCCCTACAATACAAATGTTTCATAGTAATAGGTTATGGAACTATAATAGCTTGTGTTTTGCTAACATATATTTTTATCTTCCATTTGTCAAAGTATTTGTGGGTGAATTTTAAACTGTCTTCCATTCTTTTCATTGCTGTATTAGACACTTTACCGCAGCAAATAAAAGCACTATTGTCTGCATAAAAAACTATTTCCTGATTTCTGATATATATACATATAGATGATAGTACCGATCCTTGCGGTAAATCCGTAAGTATTTGTTATCACTAAATAGCTTGTTATATCTACAGATACAATAAATGAGCGTTGATCTAAAAAACTCTTTATTATCTTTTGCATATACGAGTACATTGGATAATTGAAGGAATTAAGTTTAAAAACTAGGTCATCATGCCATATTGAATCGAAGGTTTTTTCTTTAACTCTAGAGCTCTTACGATTTCTTTTGTTTGCTTCAAGGAAATTAACGAATCTTTTTAGTTGATCTCTAGTAGAGTGCTTCTTGCGGATACCAAATTGTTGATGGGGTTAATAATATTATTTAGACTAGAAAAATCTAAAATTCTCTTATTTATTATTTTTAAAAAACTTTATCCAATGGGTTCATAGGTCTATAGCTGAAAGGTATTTTAGGATCTTTTTCTGGCTTGGAAATTGGGATGACTATACTTCTTAAGATTTTAAAAAAGTAATCGGACATGTTTTTAAGGATAATGCTTTTAATGCCCTCTAACCCAGGGGCTTTATTGTTCTTCAATAAAAGTACAAATAATTTAACTTCAGCTGAGTAAGTTCCACGTTCAATTTGTGAAGAATTTTATTTTTAAGATCATGAAGAATTTATCTTTAAGATCATAAACAAATCTGGTGACAGCTGCGTCCATAGGTGAATAATTATTTAAAGTAATGTTGTGTAAATTACCAAAAACATCTGCTATTGAGTTGGCCTTTTCACCGCCAGTTTTTAAAACTTCACAGTTTACATGAAGATCAGTAAAAGATATTTTGTTTTCTTTAAAGACTTTTGTTACTTTCTAACATTTTTTAGAGCCCTAGGGCAAATTTGAAATAAATTTTGACCAGGATTCATTTTTGGCCTTCATTATGTTAGAAATCAATTAGTTTATTTAATAGCTTCAAATACTTTTCAATTGATTTTTATAATTAAAATCCCTAAATCTTTGAAATTTACGTTTGTATTTATTTCTCTCAATAATTTACATTTTACTAACATCAGAGATTTCTCGTTGCCAAGAACTTTTATGATCGACAGGTATATTTTTAAACGCTTCTTTAACTATAGATATTATTTTATTAAAATAAAAATCTAGATTACAGGAACTAGTAACAGATTAGTCAATGTTTTGACACCTAATTTCATTTCCACCCAGTTTCTTATTGTTGACCAGTCTGCGCGATAATACAAGGGAACTGAATATTTCATGTTTTGAACTTGTCCAGGAATAACACAAGATGAATCCGACTGTAAAACATTTGGATGGGTCTCAAGGTTTGAAAAATGGAGATAAAAGAATGTCTACTGTAGACGGCAAAATAGGGTTGATAGTTTGTCTAAAGCGAGTATATTCATTTGAGTAATAGATGTAGCTGTATTTAAGGCAGTGGCTGTAGAGCTCTTTACCAGCTGAATTATCTGTCATAAAATTGCAGTGTGTATGTTGGGCATTCAGATCACCGAAAATAAAATAGTTTTTTGAAGATGAAGTTAATTTATCCTAATTAGCTTTAAATTGAAGGTATGAACTAGATTATATGCTGAAATAAATATAACTACTGGCCTTCTATGAATCATATCTTGTACTGAAATACTTTCAGCAGTATTTCTTTTTATTTTTAGCAACAACATATGCTTAATATTATCTTTAATTGCAATTAGAACTCCTTCGCTTCATTTAAAAGGAGAATATCGATTTTCGTTTTGTGTAAAAAGTATTCTAGTTGGGCAGCTGCTGACTCAGTTATTATGCCTTGGGCATTTCAATGCATAACATGAACATTTTGTCTACCGGTTGAAGCATCATACTCAAAACTCGTAGTTTGTCGTGCTTATTCTGACATTTTTGCAAAGCATCGACAGTATCAAAAAATATTTGCATTTGCGTTTCATTTCAAATATCATCGTTTTTTTCCTTTCGTAGCTTTTGTTTTTATCTACCTACCTCAGAATACAAAATACCATTAGCGCGGAAATTACTTGCATTACTCTGTGGTTCTTGTTTTGGCAAATCAGGAAAATCATGATCATCTTGGTTAAAATACGAAAAAGATCTTCTGTTGTTCGCCTTAGATCCAGATGTCACTCGATGTCGGATTTCTAAGTATTCTTGAAAACTTAGGCACTTTCATCAACTTTATGGTTAACGTTCTTTAAGTTTTTCTTTATACAGTTGTAGCACTTATGTATAAATTATCACTATTATCTTTGTTGAGTGAACAAACTGTACAACCGTGTTTTACGGCGCATGCTGAACACACTACGATACGGTTACAATTTTTAGCTTTGTTGCCCTTTAGAGATTTTCTTCAATATGCAGAAATATTACAAAAATATCTTATTTTCATAACCTCTCTTTTTGAAACATGTTGACGATCAAACTCGATATTTCAGTTTCAAGTTCCTCAATGTTTACCGGGTTTATATTATGCGAGCTGACAAATTATTCGCCAATTGTCTTTGTATCCAGTTTTAGTTGACCAAATAAAACCAATTCAAAAGTTTTTGCATACTTTAACTCATACGTATAATATTGGAATTTTTAGTTTTTGATAAATTCAAAGCTTCATTATGCAATTTTCGTACCAATAGACATTCGCTTATAAGTATACTTACCCCAATTAATCCGATAACAGTTGAAAAACTGTGGGTAGAGTCCACAATTGTTGTTCAACTGCAAAAAAAGATTTGTTCCAAAAACATAATGATTTTTCCTATTTCTCTACTTGACGTAAAAATTTTGAAATTGGGTCTTTGTGGTAAAATCATATTGGGGTAAAATCCGGTGTATAATTTACCAAATTTTTTATACATTTTTTTTTAATTTTGCTGAAAATGTAGTAAGTAATTGGTTTAATCGCCAGTGATATAAAAATATTTAAATTTTAATCTAATGAAACAGATCATGTGATGTTTTAGTAGAAGCAATAGAAAAATAGAAAATTGGAAATAACTCAATAAACTCCACAGCGATAGCAAAGGGAAATGACGCAAATGGAAACGACTCAAATCGAGTTCTGAGTGTATAAGAAATAACTGTGAATTTTTAAACATTTTGTTTTCTTATTTTCTATTAGTGAATACAAAAATCATTTAAACACTAAATTTCTTAAAATTTTTAATTTTTAATACTTGCACCTTACCCCAACATTTTTCTTTTTACACAAAAATAGTTAATTTGAAGTAGAAACGCCGAAAACAAAATAAAAGATAAAATAGTCTTATTATTTTTATGCAAAACATTAGACAACAATCCATTCTATATAACATTTCCATTGGAGGGTTCAAAATTGGTTGGTATTTTATTATAGTAATTTTATTTTCAATCATAAATTATTTATATTTTAGGGCATCATTAGAAAGGACTAATTTAATACTACTTAACCCTTTAATAACAAAGGTAATATTTTGGGATCACCGGTCCATAATAGGTTAAGTTAATTTTTCGATTCTTAACGCGGTTTAAAAAAAATTATTATTATTTTTTTTTTTATAAATTCATTGATATTTAAGTGTAATAAATACTTTGAAACAATTTATTTGCAAAATTACTAATTCAATTTTTTGGAAACTAATTTGCTCTTTGAGGTTTAATTATTTGTAATCTTCAATAGTATTACCTAAATAATGTTACCTTAAAACCGAATATATGTATGTTGAAAAATGTTCGAAATATAAGAAATTACATGCTTAAATAAAGAAAATATGACAAAAAAAAATAACTATTATATTTTAAAGTTAATTTTCTTATTTTGATAATATGTTTGAAAGAAATCCGTATTTTCAGAGGTGTTTTACAATTGGTCTAGCTCACGGAAATGTAATTTCTTTTTAATAGGCACTTTAATAAACTGTATAATTAATATTTTTCAACCATATATTCAATAATTTATGAAAAAAGTTACATTAAATTCAAAACAATTTAAATTCAAACGAATAGAAGATAAACTAAGAATTGCAATTGTGCAAGCTAAATAGGAAAAATAAACAGTCATAAAACACTATACATTTAAGAAAATCGTTAAACAAAAAAAAAAAAAAAAAAAAAAAAAAACTGAAAATTAGTTAAAAATATATGTATTTACATTTTACCTCTCCTACAACTACGTTCGTAAAAAAAATCGTCGGGAAACAAAACTACTAGATCTTCTGCTGAAAACTCAAATGGAATTAGCAGCCGATGTTCTTTCTTGTTTTTGTACTTAGACAAAAAGGTAAAGATATATATTTTCTGGCGGTTAGGTTGTTTTAGAGGGTTTTGGGAAATCAAAATTCAATTTTATTAGGAAAAATAAATTTGATAAAACATATACAACCAATATTCCAAATTTTTGAATATTCTTTAAAATATAAATAAAATTAAAAATTAAATATTTATATATATTTATATATATTATTTTTTTGGTGGTTTTACAAAAACAAAATTACTTGGGTTTGGAACAAATTTGATTACCTATTTGAGATCTTTTATTGACAATTTGTCACATAAGAACAAGCATTTGGGTGTACACGTTTCCATCAGTATATTTATTGTAGAAATGTGACTGTTGAAACAGATCACAAACCTCTTGTCCCACCGTTTAATAAATCTCTATATAATATTCCAACGCGCCTTTAAAGATTCATGTTAAGATTGTTATCGTGTAATTCAAATGTAGTGTATAAACCAGGAAAGGATATTTTTATTGCCGATGCCTTGGATGCCTTGTCTAGGGTATCACTTAGGAAAAAATCCTTTCTGTTTTAGACAAAGACATTGATTTGCAATGTATATATATGTATGTACTACACATTAAGGGTATAACTTTTTGCAATTTTTGCGAATATCAAAATTTACATGGCATAGCCGTGTAGGTCATGGAAAAATATTAAGAAATGCGATATTACATTTCCGCGATCATTAAAAAAGTTTCTTCACCAAATGCATTGAAGTTTTACAAATTACATATTTTTGTAATATCGTAGTATTACCTTATTTTAAATAATTAAAAGCATGTATGGTACTGTTAGGTTATACTATCTTCAATAAAAATACTTTTTCTTTTTTAAAAGTGACGATATGGTGAATATTTTGCAAATTTAGCAAATAAAACAATTTAGTTATTTTAATTATAATGAAATCCTGCATTCGTAAAATCGTATTTTTCCCCTTTGAAATTTTAAAACAAAATTACAAGGTTTTAAAAATTGGTAAAATAAAAATAAAAGCATTTAAAATCCTTAAGGATAGCTATAATAAAAATAAACTAGAGCTAACATTTTTTGACAGGATCTCATGAAAACTGTATGTAACTTAGAAACTCTGGTAACTGCATAAAATATCGTTGATAAACGTAGTTTTTCTGCTAATTTGTATGTGAAACGCATATATTGCAAATAAATTTGTAAATTGTTGTCGGCTATTCCGATTTAAATAAAAATTCACAAATGATTGCTATTATTTTTTTTTCTCATCCGATTTCAAAGATTAGTGTATTTTCTTCCTCTCATTAACGATTGTGAATGTTATTTAACTTTTATAGTTATTGTGTTATTCATATCTGAAAACTCAAATTTCGAATTCCTCCAAATTATGTAAAAAAACTCATGTCATTAACTATTCCGAGTGCAAAAATAAACAATTCTGAATTTGAAATTTGAGAAATAATAATTTTTGGAATATTTTAAGCCAGGAAAATGTCATCACACATAATTTGCGAAAATTATTTGCTACGATTGTATAAACTTGTATGTAAATCGGGCTAGTCGATTAGAAATTACTGATTTTAGAAAATTTTCATTCGCCCTGGTCATAAAATAACTTGAACATATTTACATCACTAGGTACTGCTACCCGGAGTTGCCGGGTTGTCCGATATATATTAAAAAACATGAAAATAAAACCTAATTTAAGATCATGTTGCGACTTTTATCCTATCCCTACCTATATTAGAATCATGAATGATAAAAGCGATATTCATTATTGTAGTAAATTTAATAAAAATGTGTAATTTTGGGCCGTAATTTTACTGAAATGGTAATAACTTTTTCTGTAGAAAACTTTAAAACATGTTTTGATCTAAATACAATATCTTTCGGAAATTTCCCTTGACTTCTTAAACAAACATTCAAACCAAAAGACTTGACACGAAAAGAACTCTTTTTAATGCTGAAAAAGAAGCAATTCTTTTTAGTTGAAGTAAACACAGAGATGCGTATTATTTTCTCCCTTACAACGTACAGTGGGGCAGAATCGAAAATTTTTGGAAATAAATCTGTAACTTCTGATCGGCTAGTTGGATTTTCATGAAATTTAGTAAGGGCGTAGCACAGGAGTTTACAACGTTAAGTTTGGAAGGGGGGCATAACAAACCCCTCAGGAGCGGAGCTAAGGGGCTCAAATTTAGGAACCTCTGACATAAAAAATTTTTAATCACTTGCCAAATTTTTGTTTCTCGTCTGATTTCAAATATTTTTATATATTGTTGTAGGCCCTGATAAGACTATAAAAAACATGTCCTTACATGTCCTATTTATCTCTTATAGTTTTTGAGTTATTTGCGTTTGAATTTTTAAGCACCATAATTTTTCATGTTCTTGGTCCAGTTTTTTTCATATATATCCTAGTATTTCCGACCGATTTTATTAGTTTTTTTCTTAACTAGTTAGAGAACAAAATTATCTATTGAATAAAAAAAAATACCTTTACCGAGTCCAAAAATAAACGATTTTGAATTTGAAAATTGCAAAAAAGACGACTTCTTGTGTTTTTCTAGCCGAAAAAGTATCTACACTCTTTTTTATCTAAAATAAAATTTTCTTTAGCAACATATAATAATTTTGCACTTTTCTGAGGGATAACTTCATAGAGATGACTTTAAGATAAAAAACAAGCGCAATAACTTAATTGGTCATGGTACATACCCTCCCGAATTAGACCCATTTTATATGAAAGTTTTGATTTTAGACCATATTTGCTCAAATCCCAAAGCACGAATCGACAAGCGGAGTATATTTTAAGAATCTCCAATATGTTGTTAAAAGTTTTAAATCAAAATCTACGGGACTTCGGAAAAATGTGGATTCTATAGCCAAAAATGTAAAAAATCCCATTTTTGGGAATTTTGATTAGATTATTTGGGAATTCAGGAAAACCCTACCCCTGATTGAAATTTGGTTAACGTGTTTTTATTTATCCACATTTCCTGCAAATTTCATTAAGATATCTTTATAAACAAATATGTTATTACAATTAAAAATTTGAATTTTCTCCAAAAACCCCAAATTGGGTCTTTTGTTTGGTTTATTTCTAAATAGCGAAAAAAAAATTAAATATATGCATTCCAAATTAAGCTTATCCTTTAGCATATATAATTTCCGATCTTTTGCAAAAAGATTCAAATCAATATCATGCCTCATTTCAGAAATATGCGCCTTTAAAATTTTATATTTCCAATTTATTGTATATATGACTATATTTTTACAAACTTGCAACTTTAGCCTTTAGCTTTGCGTGACTAATTACTTAGAAAATTATGAATATTTCCGTACACTTTTAATAATATCTATACACAAAATATTTTTTATGAAAATAATTAATAAATTTTTTTTTTTTTTTAATACCGTTGCACCATTTCCCAAATTTAAGTAAATCTTTATCCTTTTCTAAGCATTCATATATTTCTATTAATGAATTTAAAATAACAAAACAAACAAAAAATGTCTATTTTAACTTAATCATTAATTTAATCAACAGATTAATCAGCGTACTAACAGATTAAAAATTAAACATTCTGATTGGATGGATACTGATATAGAAATATCGGCGGAGCACCTTGCAAGACATATGATGATTTAAGTACAAGATCTAAGAAGAATAGACTGGCCCATAAGCTTTCTATAATTTCGAATGAGGAGGTTTCTGATACATTCAAAGAAATGTTAAAAAAGGAGAAGCAACCTAAGAGTGCAATTAATATTGCTGAAATACTGCCAAATGCATCACCAAAACGTCTTAAACGGATTGCCGAAAGTGTACCTAATGCTTGAACTGGACCTCAGCCGAAACAAATATCAAATTTTAAGAAAAGCTCTGCTTGAAAAGGGACACTCAATTCTACCATCATACAAGGATATTCGAGAAAAAAGCAAACTATTTTACTACCTATTTCAGTTACCGAAAAGGTAGCATGTGTAGAGCTATCTTCTTTGCATGAGAATACAGCTATAAGGATAGTTGCAGATTTTTCTGCAGATCAGTTGTTAAAAGTAAATAATGTATTAATCTGTTAGTGGGGATGTTACGGACTATCAGCCCTATTTGGTTCGAATACACAAGGGAGGCGAACACAACGACAAACGATTTAGTGGAATATATTAAAGATGAAATAAATGATTTACAACATCCTTCAATAACCATGAACCAATACAAATTCGACTTATCCTTTTCAACTAAGTCTATCAATGATTGATGGAAAGGTTAGTAATGCCATTACGGAAACATCTTCTTTTTGGAAATGTTCACTATGTGATGAGACGAAATCACAATTATTGGATATTGGTAAAGCAAGTGGTATTAATGAAGAATTTCTGTCTTTCGGAATATCTCCACTTCACGCCAGAATACGGTTCATGGAACATTTTCTGCACATAGCATATGATTTAAAGCATAGAAGTATGCCAGAAAATTTAACAAAACCTACCAGAAACAACGAGGATTTAAAAACACTTAGAATATCTGAGAAAACTAGAATCCAGGAAGACTTCAGAGAAGAGACGGGATTAAACATCGACAAACCTCTGCCGACTGGTGGTAGTACAAATGATGGAAACACAGCAAAAAGGTTTTTCGGAAATTTCGAAGCTACATCAAAAATAACTGGTATTAATAAAGAGTTACTTGAAAGGACTAACATACTATTAATGGCAATTAATTGTAAGCACAAAATTAACTCTGCTCGATTTGGAGAATATGCAACAGAAATATCTAAACTACTTGTTTCTCTATATCCATGGAAAGAAATGGCACCAACAGTATTGTGCCATGTCGAAATTACAGAAGAGGCTCAAGAAGCAAGAAACAGAGATTTTAATCACGTTCAATTATTCAGCTCCAGGAAATGCTCCAGAACGTCACAAAACGAGGATATTTTTAATAGCCTATTGTTATCATCAGACCCTGTACTATCATCAATGAGAAAACATTGGATTTATTATGAGCCTATACCAACTCAAAATACTGAAGACTGAAGGACCTTTATTATCTTTTAGATATGTATACAGATACAACAGATTATTTTATAGAAAATAAGTAGTATAAGTTTAAAATATTAGAAAAATTGTCTACATAAATTTAATGTAAATAAGTAATAAAAAATCGTATTAGAAATAGAATATTTATTAAGGAAGATGATAAATACCAAAAATAATAATATTGATTAAGTTAAAATAGACATTTTTTGTTTGTTTTGTTATTTTAAATTCATTAATAGAAATATATGAATGCTTAGTAAAGGATAAATATTTACTTAAATTTGGGAAATGTGGGAACCCTAATAAAAATAAAAAATATTTATTAACTATTTTATATTTTGTGTATAGATATTATTAAAAGTATACAGAAATATGCATCATTTTCTAAGTAATTAGTCACGCAAAGCTAAAGGCTAAAGTTGCAAGTTTGTAAAAATATAGTCATATATACAATAAATTGGAAATATAAAAGTTTAAAGGCGCATGTTTCTGAAATGAGGCATGATATTGACTTGAATCTTTTTGCAAAAGATCGGAAATTATATATGCTAAAGGATAAATTAAAAATTTTTTATGTCAGAGGTACCTAACTTTGAGCCCCTTAGCTCCGCTCCTGAGGGGTTTGTTATGCCCCCCTTCCAAACTTAACATTGCACACTGTGCTACGCCTATACCAAATTTCATGAAAATCCAACTAGCCGATCAGAAGTTACAGATTTATTTCCAAAAAATTTCGATTCTGCCCCACTGTGCAACGGCAAAGTTATTCGTATACTCTAGTGCATCATAGTAAGGCTTATTTCGAAGCGCGTGTTTCTTTTGCTAACTGTTACGTTAGTGCAGCGAAAAACTTGAGAATGTTTTACTGGTAAAGATAAGCTTATATACAAATTTAAAATTTTTTCCATTAAAAGAAATGGAAAACGAAACATACGTCTTTGTATTTTCCAAAAAATTGTCCGAGTTGAACTTAACAAACGCATATCAAAAACTTTCTTCAAAAGTCATAACATTCAGGTCTGAGAATATCTAAATGACCATTAAAAGAGCAAAATTTTATAATTGTACTAAATATATCACTGAAGAACTGCTGCACTTTTGACAATAGAATTGTACTAAAAACGTATAATTGTACTGAATTCATCATCACTGCTTAGAATCAAAGCCTAACCGCAAATTTAAATAACATTAAAACTTTCACAATTTGTAAGAATAACTTTCTATTTAATTGCATAATTGGATGAAAAATATACATCTTTACGATTCTGAAAAGGTTAAACTTTGTTGTTGTTTTCCTATCGTAATTGAGATGGAAAAATGGCGGATATGTGAGGAGGAATTAGTATCTTCAGAGTATCTTACAATGAAAGTTTTAACACTTGGTGGTCTTGAGCTCAGTACTTCAAATAGAGAAAATCAAGGATATGAGATAAGGATACACTTTCAATATTCACAATTAGATTTTTCCTAAAAATTTGGAGTCTTTACAAACAAATATTCTGAGCGTTTCCTACAATGCATATACAGAGAAACGGTGCGAATTAAAGTGACATCCTAAAATGTTAGCTGTCTACTATTCGATTTAAATGAATTAACTTTTGCAAATTGGCAAATTTTTGGTAAAAAGTTTGTTTTAAAAATAAATAAATTTTGTATCTGTCATATATTCTTTGCTAGTTCAGTTATCCTATCATTACTATTTATTATTTAGAATTCAATTTTCAAATTGGAGATTTTTTATTCTGCTCACGTTTATCGTTAGTGAGATAAAAGACGCTTATAAACGATTTTTCACTTCCTACCGTTTCTGCAAAACGTATTCTGTTTGAAATTTTAAAACTGGCGTCTATTAAAAAATCAAACTTGATTTCTTTTTAGGACTGATCTCTATAAACGTTTGAAATATTTATACTTTCTTAAAGAAGTTTCTATTTAGTAGGGAATGAGTTATTAAGCTTTTTTTTTTTAATAAAAATACTGAAAACGGATGAAAAATAGAAAATTAGCAAACGTTTTAGAAACGTTCATGTCAAATGTGAGAAGCCGTATATATATATCCGTTTCCGGGGGATCCTTTCCTGAGGAGAGATAAATAAGTTAGTTTTCAACTTGATGAATAAAAAACGATTTTGTTACAAAATCTATGAAAATCTGTTAAGTTAATTCTTTCAGTGCAAATGATAAATTCTTTAAATGATTTTTTCCGAATGGACATGATGTGACAGTGAAAATATACTTTTCATTATTTTTCATCTACATCTGAAGTCAGTTATCCACAAAAATCTTTTTTTAATTTTTAAAAAGTAACAAAAGGATTTTCATTCCTTCTAAAGTATACACATACAGATAAGCCAGAAGCTATGTGAGTTAAAGCAAAGATTGCGCGAATTAAGTAAAATATTTCTTTAGAAAAAGTAATCTTAAAGAAACGGGATTTGAAAAGCTTAAAGTTCCTTTCAGAAAAAGTAATATATTTCTGCCAAATGTGTGCATCGGTTCCGTAGTTTTCACGTGATGTCGCCACAAATATGTATTATGTCAAATAGCTCATCATTTAATGGTTGAGTACAAAAAAAAAAAAAACAAAAAAAAAAAAATAGAAAAGCTAAGTATATAAATTAATTAATTATTATAAAAAGTAGGCATAAAAATAAATTAAACAAAGCAGGCCATAAGCAATAGTTCATTCCGAACATTTTTTTGTGCGGTTAATATAAAATTTTTTTAAATTATGTTAAATAATTTGTTACAAAAAGTGGACGAAAAAAGGGGCGTGGCATCAAAGCAATAGATCTTATTAGTCTACATTGTTTCTGAGCTATATGTGTGCCAAATTTAATGTGAATCGATTCAGCAGATGAGTCAAAAATTAAATAAAATTAAGTAAAATATAATTTTCACGTTAAAGGATAATAAACAGTCTATATATATATGATTTAAAAATCATTGTTTTGTCCCTATTATGTGACTAAAAATTATTAAAAACTAAAAATATTCCCAGGAAAATTTGAAACATTACTTTAGAACTTCTTTTCCGAATTATTTATCTATTGATCATCCATTTTTAGTTTTAATCTATTTTCAAAAATCTCTTTAGTTAAAAATCTTATCTATATAATTTCGTATGGCTTTCATACAAAATATAAATTGTGTTTTCGCATGTTAAAAAACACAACACTTTTCGTCTGTACTGCGATATATTTAAAGGATTTTATTTAATTTGAAAAAAAAAAAAATATATATATATATACGAAATATATATTTCGGAAATTATGTTTAAATGTTTTTAAAGCCTTATTCAGACCGGCGCGAAATTACGAAATTTCATGTCGAAATTACGAATGAAATCTAGAGTGTTCATACTGGCTAGATGACATTTGACGTAATTTCTTGAACAGCTGATACTTATTGTTTACATTTTAAATTGTTATAGGGGTAAATAAAGTATTTAGAAATGGAAACAAATAAGAAACAATTACTTACTAAATTGGAAATTATTAGTGAAAAACTTGCTAATAAGAAATTGTTATTTCAAAAATTAAAAATTTTTAGACGTGCAAATGTAAAAAGGATACGTTTTATTTTGCAAAATCACTTTAATAACATGCAGTACATAGTTGAAAAAAAGTATTTTTTCCAACCATGTACAAAGTTGCACGGAAATGGGCATCGTAATTTCAATGTAATTTCGCCGAAATTGCACAAAATTATGTAATTTCGCAAGTGTCAAAATGGAAAATAACGTATGTAATTTCGCGTCGGTCTGAATGCCCTATAACTTAAATTAATGAAAGTAACTTACTTTATTAAAAAATTTTTTGTGAATTTTACAAATTTTAGTCTGTAAATCAGACACAAAAAAAAAAAAAAAAACTATCAGTGAATAATTTATAAACTCTCACAACATAAACCCCTTAAGTGTTAAGGAAATTCGAACAAAAAGATCTAATGCTGATGATGCTCTATATTTAATTGAATTTGATCGACAACACATTTCAAAAAGGGAAGTAATGAAAATTAGACATTTTTATAACATTTTTGTTTATTGGAGAAGACCCTTTAAAAGCAACAAAGGCCCTACTCAATATTCTAAATGTTCCATGTATGTCCAGCTTGTGCGGGTAATCACGACTACGTCGTATGTACATTACATGTAGTTTTTACTTCTGCTTATAGGTCCGATTATAATAATTTTAAGAGAGACATTGATGTCTTAACAAATTCAGCAAAAGAGTTATTCATATTTGGTGATTTAAGTGCACTTCACTCGCATTGCATAGTCTTCAATCAAATTAGTATATACACCATACAAATTCTTTTACACGTTTTGGACAAAACTTAACGCCGGTGCAATCCTCTACAGTTGACATTTTACTGACGAACTCCAACATTCCCTTTTCGACTTTAGAATCACATCCAAACATACTACAATCAGATCATGTCCCAATCTGTTGCCACATTTCAGTTAGTTCCCCTACACAAAAAAAGCAAACTGGTATGCAATAAGAACATGGGTAGAAAACGATATTAGGTCTGAAAACATTGACCAAATTGAATTAACTCCTGTTAATGTCGATTCGACATTAAATAGTATAATATCTGTTGTAAAATTAGCTTTCAATAAAATACCAACAGGGCGAAAAAATTCTTAGCAGAGAAAAATTTTTGATATAAGTAAAATATTAGTTGCCCAAAGAAATAAATACAAATGTAAATATCAGAGATGTGGAGATTTGAGTTATAAAACTCAGATAAATACTATATTAAAACAAATAAACAGCCTTATTGATCTCCATCTCCAAAAAGACAAACGAAAGTTGGTCGAAATTTATTTCAAAATTGCCTCCAGGTTCAAAAAATTTTCGAAAATAACAAAAGCTTTCAAAGAGAAAAATTCAGCATTTGGTGACTTACATATAAACGGAGAAGTTTTGAAAACAGGAGGAGTATTTTCTTTGAGAAATAATAAATCCGCTAGTTTAGATTGGATTAATAGCACCATTCTT
The DNA here is from genome assembly GCA_932274085.1 of Protocalliphora azurea. NCBI lineage: Eukaryota > Metazoa > Arthropoda > Insecta > Diptera > Calliphoridae > Protocalliphora > Protocalliphora azurea. The sequence continues at coordinate 8,336,320 of OW026524.1, forward strand.
AAGAATATGCCTGACATTTCCCACAGTGCTTTAAGTAAAATATTTAATTTTTGCTTAACAAATGGATATTTTCCTTGCACCTTTAAAAATGCAAAGGTGATTAAAATACACAAGTATGGAAAAGATTCAAAACTACTTATTAGCATATTGAACTTATTAGGTCTTTGAGAAAGATATACATAGTCGAGTACTAAATTTTACAATTGAAAACAACATTATTAATCGGCAACAGTTTGGCTCTCGTAAAGAACACTCGACTGTTTATCAATTAAGAAGAGTTGTTAATTTTTTAGAAAACAAATTAAATCTAAAAAGTACTGGGGTCGTATTCCTCGATATTGAAAAAGCGTTCGATTCAATCGCGCATGATAGCTTGCTGTTTAAGCTTAATAAGTTTAATTTTCCTATTTGTTTACAAAAATTATTTATAGTTTTTTAATTAACCAATCATTTATAGTTTTTGTTGATAAAAAATTTTCCAGTGATAGAAGAATTTCTGTTGACCTGCCACAAGGGTCGGTGTTATAACCTATCCTATATTCATATATAAGTCTGATATTATTATACGAAAAAACTTTGATGCAACTTTTTACGCTGATTATAGTGCATTTTTATTTTTTTTTTTTTTTTGAGGTAAGATATCAAATGCATCAATAAAAAGAATGGAGCTTATACTCACAGCAATCCAGAATTACTTCGATAAATGGAAAATCAAGAAGAATGATAACAAAACTCAGTCTATAATTTTCCCTTATAACAAATCTCCAAAACATATTACTACATTTCCTTTACTATTTCGGTGAAATGTAATCCCATTGAGAGACGATATCAAATACTTGCGTGTAACTCTTGATAGGAAGCTTATGTTTGAACAATATATTTTAAATACTTGTGAAAAAGCTATTAAATGTAGCCGAGCTTTGTATCCCTTACTCAACAGGAGGTCAAAACTTAACATAAAAAGCAAAGTTCTAATTTTTAAAATGTGTATACGTCCGATCATGTCTTATACATGTCAAGTTTGATTTCACAAAGCTGCAAGAACTCATTCTCAGAAATTGCAAATAATTCAAAATATTATCAACTGACTCATTGCGTAGAAGCTTTAATTATAAATTGTTTAACTCTTTCGCAAGAGAACTGACACTGTCATTCAATAATAAATGCAGACGTATACCTTTGTATCCATAAGAAATTTGTCTAACATTCACTAATAATTCTTTCATAATGAAAGAATTTAATTGTGTTTGTTTTTAAATTTTTTAACATCGAAGGTTATTATAAAATGAATTATATTGTTTTGTATGTATGTATGTTTGTATGTATGTATGTATGTATGTATGTATATATGTATGCATGTATGTATTTTGGAACCGTAACGAAAAATTAATGAAATGTTTAAGAAATAGTACGTTTCAAGTTTTGAAGAAAGCATGTCGCTTTAAGTTATTTTTTATGAATTCGAGCAAAAATAAGTTATTTTTTGATTTTGTTGATTTCTAGACGAAATAAAAGTTATTTTTATTTTGTGATTATCAAACTATCGCCACATCGAAAAAACATCGCTAAGGAGGAAAAAACTATCACCATAAAAAAATATCCTCCCGCTATGGTTATTTTTTGGCGAGGGTTTTTTTTTTCAGCAATATTTATTGCTATGGCGATAGTTTTTTCTTTTTAACGATAAAATTACAAAATTAATTATTTCGTCTAGACACAAATAAAAATCCAAAAGCAAAACAAAAACAAAAAAACGAAACAAAACAAAACAAAAAAAAAAAAAAATAAATAAATAAAAAAATATCAAAAAATAATTTATTTCTGCTCGAAAAAATAAGAATAAAAAAATAACTTTTATTTCTGCTCGAAAAATCAGAAAATAGCAGTTATTTTTGCTCAAAAAAAAAAGTAAAAAAATAATAATAATAAATAATAAATAAAAATAAAAAAAAAAATTATTTCTGTTTTATAAGTTTTATTTTTGCTTTAAAAACTAAGCAAAAAATAAATTTTATTTTTGCTGCAAGAATCCTAACAATATGCGAACGTTTTGGTAGTTCCAAAGTAGTCAATTTATTTCTTAACATTTTAATTTTAAATATGAAAATGTGATTCTATTTTAGAGTTAAAATTAAACCATCATATAAATAGCAAACACAACTGTTATTCTTATATTTGATTTTTATTAAAAAAATATTTTCCATTATGTAAATTATTTTTCTGATAAAAATTATTTTTATCTTACTAAACTAATAGCACTAGTCAGCAGAAAAACCTCTCCTAAAGACGAATAGTTGGACTATTTGGGCTTTGATGTGCTAAACACAAATTTGCTTTCTGTTTTTTCATTAGATCTGAATTTTTTCTATTCGCATGCCTAATATTTCGCCTATAATAAGGCCATTACACGAGTATATTCACCATATAATTTTTTTTATATGCTCAATATTTTTGAAGTTATTTCTTGCAAAATTGAAGATATTTTTCTTAAAAGTTCTTTTAAAAAGTGAAAACGCAAAAAATATTTCTGTTTTTTATCTTTACTATAAAGCTTGATTTTATTCACAGTTAAGTGAAAATCCCCATGAATACCTACAATCAAGTAGAGATAGAGATTCATGCTGGGGGAAAATTTTTTTTTCTTCTTTAAACAAAATAGATAGATTAGATGGAATTTGACGAGCTAATAGGAATTTGATTTTACATTTTTTCTATCACGTATTGATTCTTTTTTATTAGCACGACTAATATGAATACCTTATTCAGCGGTCACACTTGTGTAACTCGAAAACTGTTTGTAAAATTTAGATAGATAAAGCTCCTATAGATGCCGTTAAAATTATCTGTACGTTATCTTAACACTACATTTTTTATCGGTCCAATATTTTCGGAGTTATTTATTTTTTATTTATTTATTTATTTTATTTAAATCAGCCATATATGTATATATTCTTCAGCTGAAAATTAATTATAAATTACACATAGTTACTTAATGTTAAATGCTACTATAAGTAAAGTTATTAGAGTTTAAATAGCATACTTATATGTTTTTGATATCCTCTCCAGTATAGGAATAATGAATTAGCTCGTAGTATTTGTTTACTTCCGTATATATTCTCCGGAATGGATCAAAATTGCCAAAATTGAATCAATTGAATTCTATTTGCAATGGAACATAGGATTTAAGTGTCTGTTTGGTATCTGTTTGGAATATTAATGTGAATATTTTGTATAAGATATTCGGAGTGAATATCACCATTCATAATATTGAGAAAAAAAAGACATTTGAAACAATTCGTCCTCTTTTCAAAGTTGGTAACTTTATAAGTGTCAATCGAGTGCGATAGGAAGGAATATTTGTGTCGTGGCTACATCTGAAATTGCGAAGACAACATAGCAAAAAAAAAAAATGTTTCTGGACTGATTCTAATTTTCGAATTTACACATTATATTGCGGGTCCCAAATTACTGAACAATATGCAACAATAGGTCTAACTAAAGAGGTGAATAACCTCTTTGTTAAAACAGAAAAGGCCAAAGATGGCTCCCCTGAGGGACTCCGGAAGTAACTTTCACATATTTGGATGTAGTGCTATTGAACTTTACGCATTGGTTACGGTTTTTTAAATATGAACAAATCTATTTAAGGAAATTACCTCAAAAACCAATTGCATCAAGTTTAGCTAATAGTAGATTATGATTAACTTTATAAAATGCTTTACTAAAATCAGTATATACTACATCAGTTAGCATTCTTTTTCGGAAACCGGTATTAATGTGTGAGATCAATGTTTTATCACGGTAAAACCCATGCTGCGACTTCAATATTATTGGAGAAATTTGTTGAGTTAATAAATCGGTTATAATCTTCTCAAAAAAATTAGGAATAGCATTTAATTTTGCGGACTTATAGTAAGGAATTATAAATGAATCCTTTCATGAAAAATACCAAACTTGAGGGAATTATTGTAAGTTAGTAAGTGGTGTTGCAAATTTTACAGCACAATTTTTCAAAATACAGATAGGAGTACTATCAGGTCCAGGATTACAGGAACTCTTTACGCTTTTCAAAAATTTCAAAACTGTTTGTGGATGCAAAGACGATATATTAATTCTTAGTGAATGTGAAATATCGTAAGGATATGGCGAATTATTATTATGATTCTTTGAAGAAACATTTGACGCAAAAAATTTAGAAAATATATTTTCCATTTCAGTATCACAGAGAACTTTTTAAATAAGTGATTCATTCTATTTTTCAACCAAGGAGGTCCATTTATGTTACTTCTTTTCTGTCTTTTCAAAGGAAGAGATTTGGAAATACATGCTTCAAGAATGGAATGAAAGTTGTGGATAACTTCGCCAAAATTGGTTTCATCTTTATTAAATGATAACGCTTCGGTCCAGTTTATATTGGACAATAGTTGTTTTAACATTTGGAAATTAGTGTGATTAAATCATAATACCAGGACAGAGGCTTCGGAATTGGTGTTGAAATTTGAAGTGTTGGATGATGGCGGTCTTCAGGAATACATAACGGATTAAGGAGCAAAATTCTTTAAATATTTCATGAAAATTCTATATCCTTTTCGTCACTAATTTTCGAAATACTCCGAAAATATTGAGCGTATAAAAAATTAATTTAAGATGAGTAAAATTTCCGTCTGCATCTTTTGGTGTTTCAATTATCTAAATCGGACTACCCATTCTCTTGTTATAGTAAAATATACTCAGGTATTCACCTTATTAAGGGAGAGATATTAGACATGCCCATAACAAACATAACGATGAAAAAAATACTGAAAGCAGATCCGTATTTAGTAGGTCTAATTCCATCTAGTTCTCATATTTATTTATTTATTATTATTATTATTATTATTATTATTTTTTTGAAGAATGACGAACAAATTTTTTTTGCCGACCAGTGTAATTATTAGTTTTGACTTATATTTTTTATTTTTGCCGGAAAATAGTGCGACTTTTAATAGTAGTTTTTGTATTTATGTCAATGGTTTATTACAAATCGATGTTTTTACGAAAAATCTGATTTTTTGTAAAATTTTGGATTTTTAGTGAAATATTTTTAATTTTTATAAAAAAGGGGCAAAAGATATGGGAAAAATAAAATTTATATCAAAAATTTAGATTTTAAGACAATAATAAATTTATTAGTAAAAAATATAATATTTTTCGCTAAAATTCTAATTTTTTTTACTAAAAAATATATAAATATTTTTTATAAACTATTCATTCCATTTTACATAAAAAAAGTCGCAATAATAATGAAAATTCAACTTAAATTAGATTTTATTGCTGAAAAAATCATCGAAATTCTATTTTTGCCAAAAAAAAAAAAATCCAATTTTAACAGGCGTTAGCTTATTTTTTAGGAGTCTGATGTATCCTATATATCTGGTTCTCGATTAATTACTTTCGTCATATCGCAACAATTTTCGTTACAACTCAGAATCACTTTTTAAATCGATCTAACAATGTCCGTCCGTCTGGCTGGCTGTACATGTAAACCTTGTGCTCAAAGTACTGGTCGCAATTTTAAAGATAATTCATTGAAATTTGGCATCGGGACTTTTATGATACAAGGACGAAGCCTATAGAAATTGGTTGTGATCGGTCCATTATTTCACCTAGCCCCCAAATGTCTCCCCGGAATAGAGTTTAAACACTCAAAAATGCCTTAAAAATAACCCCTTTTACGAAAATCACTTTAACGTGCATAAATCCCATACGAATGTTAGAATCAAGTTAATATTCGACACAAATAAGTTTTATTTAAGTTGAAAACAACATTGCCAAATTTTATGAGAATCGATCCATAACTTACCATAGCTTCCAAAAAAAAACCCACTTCCAGGAGTCGCCCTAAAGTGCATAAGATCATTTAGATGTTAGTGTCAACGCATTATTCTGTATTTGCATATTTTATATACAAATACAGAATAATTATATCTTTCTTTCTTGTTTTTTAATTGTGATTGTATATATAACTCTTACAGTTTGCCTTATATATTAACATGTAATCATAAGAGTATACTTTTTTAATGTCGTTTCAAAAATTAAAAACGATTAATAAGAATTCGAGATAAATATTTTTAAATCCGCGAATTCTGAAACATGGTGGAAAAATATTCTGTACAATTTCTGTGAAATACTGCGTTTCATATTTATAACATCAATTTATTACTTAATATATCTTCACTAATATTCCTTAAATAAGAAAAATGTAATTTTAACTAATATTGTTTACTGAACAGTGAAGTAATTTACACATTCCAAATATACATTTCCAAAAAAGTTTTTTTAGGAGTCCGATGTATCCTATATATCTGGTTCTGGATTAATTATTTTCATCATATTGCAACAATTTTCATTACAGCCTTAACAAAAACTTAAACTAAATGATTTATACTCTAAAGTAAATGTCTCAGATTTATTTACTGACCATATTCCTGAACTACATATTGAAAAAGATTTGGCATTCATGTCACAAAATGACTTCTAATTGGAAACAGACATACCAAAAAATAGCACTAAAAATAGATAAATAAATTTGTATAACATATAAAAATGTTGGTGTAAATACCGATTTTTTACCAAATTACTCGTAAATTAGAAAGTCGCAGATGGTAATCGAGTAGAGTTATACCATTACAACGAAGCAATAAAAGATCAATTATATTGGACTAGTTTTGTCTTATTAAGACTAAAAAAATGTTCATTTCGTTTCGTTCGTTTCTCTCTCGCAAACAAAATTAATTAAATGTAAAATTTCCTTATAAACTTGATTCAAATTCTTTGATTTATTATAACAAAAACTTAAGTTTATCCGCAATTATAATCTAAATAATTATAATTTAATATTTATTCGGCAGAGAAAAAAATACAGAATTTATAGCATATAATTTCCATAATATAGTATAATGCAAATTTAAAAATTCAAAGTCAAATTATTTTCGCTGAATTACTCAAAAAAAAAAAAAAAAAATAATACAATGTCCAATTTTGATTAAAAAATGCTGATAAATTTAAAGAAATTTGAAAACTGACTTTATAATTTTCAATATTTAACACGAAAAAAATAAATAAATACATATTTGTTGTTTAAACAACAAAATACCATTGACGTTCCAAGTGGCATCGATCGATAATAAATCCAAATTCTCCCAAAAAGGTATGCTACAAAATAAATTAGCGTTATAAATATGAAAAGCACTGTATACACTAATTCTCATTAGAAGTATATTAAATTTTTTATATCCTTCTTATTTAAAGGTAAAAAATAAACCAGCAAGATAGTCATTTTGATTATTTTGTGATAAAAATTAAGTAATAATTCTTTTGAACATTAATTCGATTTAATTAATCATAATTTAATCATAACATTTATTATTTATTTGTTTTTTTTTTTCTTTTTTTTTTTTTGTCAATATTTATACCCTACATCACAATCGACTCAGAATCACTTTTTGAGTCGATCTAACGATGCCTGTCTGCACATATAAATCTTGTGCACAAAGTACAGATCGCTATTTTGAAGATAATTCAATGAAAATTGACACGTAGGACTTTCATGATACAAAGATAAAAAAAATTGAAATTAGTTATGATCGGTTCATTATTTCACCTAGCCCCCAAATAAATATCCTCCCGGCATAGGGATTTAACGATCATAAATGCCTTAAATATAGCCTTAAATATATTTTAATGAAGGAAGTTTTGTATAAGTATCAATCTTTGTGCCAAATTTCATGAAGATCGGTCCATAATTGACCATATAAATATATATAAAATTCTCTTCCGAAAATCACTTTAATGTGTATAAATCACATACACATGTTAGTATCAATTTTATATTCTACACAAATAAGTTTTATATAAGTGAAAATCGCACAATTGTGAAGCTCAAAAATGTCAAAACTGAAGTTAAAAAAGCTAAACATACAAAAACTATTTAATTAGCCACGCTGATAAAGACAGGATGAAACTTTTACTGAAAAAAGCAAATTTTTAAAACAAGTTTTATCCGAACTAGGATTTTGGATATTTCGGAACAAAAAAGTGGCAATCTATTTATGTTCTTGTTTTAAAGACAACCTTTTTTATATTATACTAAAATTTCATAATTTTATTTATATAGATTTTAAATAAGTTCAAGTATTATTATTTTTTTTTACAAAATAGCTCTAAGCATTAAAATTTTAAGGCCCTCCGAATTTAGTCACACCATTTAATTTATTTAAATGAAGCTCTGTGCAAATATT